>OX461808.1:148765560-149128035 GCA_949802685.1 Dicyrtomina minuta | reverse complement strand
GAATTAGAACGTTTTGCACTTTTCAAAAATATGTAAATAGAATATTTTACACTTTTCAAAAACATGTAAATAGAGCATTTTACACTTTTCAAAAACATGTAAATAGAACATTTTACAATTTTCAAAAACATGTAAATAGAACATTTTACGATTTTCTAAAAACATGTAAATCATAGTAAGACAGTCGGTCACTTTTGCTCGTGAAAATACTTGTGAACGGTAGTCACTTATTTAAAAAAAAACCAAAAATTTTGAGCCCTCAGTGAGCCCGATGAAAAAAGTGCCGTTCGAGTTCGTTCGTTTTTTAAGTCCATAAGGAGCCCAAAGGCCTCACAGTGAGTCCGACGAAAAATTTCCACCTCTTTCCCTCAGAAATGAGCCGACCCCTCAGATACTAAAAGTAATTTGTACCTACTACTACCTACCTACAAAAAATGTATAATAAAATAAAATAGTATTAATATTCCATTGTGTGAACGGAATCAACACCAAAACTGAATCATAAATTACAAATTGAACATTTTGATTTATTTTATTCTTTTATTTAGTACAATTAATTAAATTATATTAGATAATATGAATAACAAAAAACATTTAAATTTAATGAAATTTCAAGCAAATAGGTAAAATCTTGACTTGAATATAAATAATTATAGTATAAAATATATTACACAAAATACATATCTCGAAAATATTTACAAGTAGTGCAGATATATTTATTAATTGTAAATATAAATAATTATAGTATAAAATATATTACACAAAATACATAACTTGAAAATATTTACAAGTAGTGCAGATACATTTATAACTATATACAGTACTAAATCAGTCCAGAATTAATTTTTTTTGTGACAAATGCTTTTTCAAGCCTCCCTGTGCCCGTCTTCGTTTTAACCTCTCATTACTTTCAGTTTCAGCTCTCTGGTAGGACTGGTAGGACTCTGAGTCATCTGAGTCTAAATCAGACTCAGACCCAAAACTTAAATCTAAATCATAATTATAACTGTCCCTGGAATTATTGTGGCTGTGCAAGCCAGTCTTAGTTGTCCTAGTCTTAGTGTGCGTGGTGTTTACACTAGTGTAGCTATCTAAGCCATCGCCATCGTCAGAAATGTCAGAGTCAGAATTCATGTCGTCGTCTTCCTCTTGAAGCACATGAGTAAACCAGTGTCGACGCAGAGACTGTGCGTGCTTAACAGCACACATACAACCTTCAACTTTACATAAATAAAAACCTTGTTTCGTATAATCAAACTGTTTTCGGATGATTGGCATTGGTATTTTTTTATTTTTAGTTGCGTATTTTTTGACTATATCAGAATATTTTTTTAATTTGATACTTTTTTTACGTGGACCATCAGGACCATCTAAGTTGCTTATAGGATTAGGGTCAAGGCCAAGGTCAGTTTCAGTACCTTTTGTGTTATCTTTTGGTTTGCCTGAATCGTCATCGTCTGACTCTGACTCTGAGGAATCTGACTTCTCTGACACTGTTTTTCTTGCTCCGTTACAACTAGCTAGTTCACCTTCTGCTCCTGCTCCTAATACGTTACGCATAGTTTGAGGCTTTAAATACGAGCTACTGAATTGTAAATAATTTTGAAACTCGGTGTCATTGCTATTGCTGTCGCTGCTATTATTAGGACTGCGACTACGTTTGCGTCTTTCATACCTGTTAGGCTCGACAGAATTTTGACAGTGGTTGGTGTTAATGCCATCATTATTGACATTCGGAATATTTTTAATGCCTGAATGCACTTTATTAAATAACACACCAACAGCTGAACGAGGCACAGACGGTGTTTTATCTTTTTGTAACCTAGAACTACGTTTACATTTAGATTTAGATACAGTTGGAACTACATTTTTTTGCTTACTTGTATTGACAACTGCACATGTTAATGTTGATGGTGTAGAATCTTCTTTAGCTGAGGCTGGGACTGGGACTGAAATTGAAGTTTTGATTTTGCTTTTGCATTTGCTGTGTAGCTTGGTATTAGAAGCAGCAGCAGCAACGCCAGCAACAGCATTATCAGAGTCATTGCGAGAATATGAGTTGGAACATCCAACGTTGACAACTAAATTGATAACATGTGATCCCGCCAACGATTTTAATGAATTAAGTGATGCCAGCACTGAAGTTTCTGAAAATAAAATAAAAATGTTACAAAATTAATACCCAATTTTAAAAATAACTAAATTAAATTAGTAACAAAAGAATGCAAATACCATTGTTATATTAAATCTTCTGCAAAATATACAGTTACAGGTAAGTGTTATGTGATACTTACGAACAATGTTTTCAAGTTGGCTGGTGTCAAGCAGTGCCAAATTTGATAAAACAGTAGAATTATTGTTAGCGGATGTAAAATTATTGTCACTATCGTTATCCTCATTAACGTTGACGTTGACAGCGGCAACATCATTGTCTCTAGGGTCACGGTCACACTCCAGTTCGGAATCAGCTAAAATATCATCATGTCTTGGAGCAGCAGGATGTGGTGTTGAATCACAACTGAATTCCAGTAATTTTATAGGAATATTAGGCTGAGTAGGCAAACCTGATACAAATATTACAATAAAGGTTACGGTTGTTAAATTAGCAAAATTAGTTGTTTTAAATAATATTGCAACAACGTTTAAAGTTGAAAAACAATTTTTAGCCTTCATTCTTATTCATATTTTATCAACAAAGAGCTTTGAATTCAAGCTTAATGTGTGTTGCCTGCCTGGCGTTAAATAAATTAGTTTAGATCATTTATTAATACAAAAGTAATTGTGTTGTTATTTAAATTTGAATACTTTGCATGCATGAATAAATACATTTGTTAGAATAGATACCTTGTTTTTCTTCATCGTTTTGAGAGTCTTCAAGTGTTTCATTTTGATAGGCGCAGCCACTTGAACCTGAGCCACTGATTACATTGGTGTATACTACTTCTAATTCTTCTCCATTTACTCTCACGCTATTTGGAATTCGATCAATGTAAACTATACCATCCCCATCCCCATGCGTATCAGCATCAGCTAATGGGTAAGACACCAAGTTCACATTCTGAAGTTCGGCAGTTTTTAGATCTTGAACTTCACAGGACTGAATGGTTTTATTCGTGTCTAAATCAGTAGTTGTGCCATTCTTGTCAACATTTTCAATAGTCTGTAAATAAAAATAGAATAATATTGTGTCCCATTTTAGAGATTTTCTATATAGGACCATTTTAGAGACTAATATACGGTTTTCATAGCCCCATGGATCACACAGGGACACGCAGTCCAGTGGTTTAACGACCAGCAAAAAGTTAATTAGCCTGTAGCCAATGAACAGCTGTTGCCAGTAGGGGGAAAGCGGAAGAGAGTATCTTTTCCCAAGGGCCGACAGGATCGATCCCTAGCCCTAGGAACGTCGCGAACTAGGAAGCTCGACGTTCTTGACTTGGTTTGATCCAGTGGCCGGGGCTACCAGGCTAAAGGAAGGCTCAAGGTCGAGATCGTGGGAGGGAAACCCAGCCAGCCACAGCTTCAGATGAAGTCAAGCTGTGGCACCACTGGGCTGGTGTGCCTTATTTTTGTAAGAAAGCAAAAAACACCTATATAATTTATTAGTTCAATTTTTGCTTGTTGTAACACTAATGTAACACTTGTAATATAACTGTAGTACAAATAAAGTATTAAGTATCAGCTTACCTGGCCAGTGCAGTTAAATCTAGATGAAGACATTGTTGTAGCTGCTGCTGCTAATAGTAGTTATTATTTATTTATCAACACAAAGACACAAAGACTGTAGACCCGTGTCTCCTCAAAACCCTAATACACTAATTGATTTATTCTTGAGGAATTAAAAACAGAAACAAATAAGAAGTACATTAAAAAATACCTGAATACTAAATACAAGAAACTTGTAGAACTTTTGATTTAATATTTTAAATTTTGTAATTAATACTAAGTCCATTAGTCAGTAAGTAGATAAAACTGTGTAATAAGTTGCAGAGACTACAGAGTACTGACTGTCAACCGTATTAGTGCTCCAACAACATATAATTTAAGAATTAAACAGAACACAGAACACAAGACACTTTTTACTTAACCCTTAAATAGTTAAGCAAGTCAAACTAAACCAAAAATATAACATTGTGTTTACACACCTACCTACCTACTAATCCAACCAACCCACCAAAGTCACAGTAAGTCAGAGTGCAAGTACATGTGAGAAGCTTAAATTGTTTATTTATTTTTATTTTTTTTGTATGTTACGTTCTGCACATGCAAAATATCAATAACAACAACAACAACACTTTATCAGTTTACGTGACGTAAATTGCCGCTATTCTACTTGCAAAAGCCAATAGGCCAACTGACTGCCCAAATATCACGTGCATACATTACTTGTATGTGTGCGAAGCTTTAAAACTGAATAAGTAGCCTAATAGCTGCACTTTTCAATTTACAAACAGTAACAGTGCAAACACAAGCTCTAGGAACTAAACACTTTATAAACGTATGAAGGACGTAGTGAAGTGCGCAGTACGCGCACGGCTATAACACCAGATCTACAAGAATTAAGCACAGTCAGTACAGTCACAGTCGTCACAGAACTAACACCGAGAAATTATCAGAATAGAAGCAAAATTGCGGGTGTTTTTTTTAAAAGAGTTCTAAGGGCAATTAGTTGTTAGTCATCAGTCGTCAGTCAGAGTCAGACGGCAGACTTTCAGAGTTCAATTTAGTTAAAAAAGTAGTAATTTTTTGACAATTCGGCAAATTTTCCAAAAGCAAAAAGTAAAATTGTAACAAATATTTTTGAATCAACTACTATCGCTTCAGTTTTTTACTGACAACTGATACGAGTATTATTGAATTAGTTAGAAGGATTCAAGATTTCAGAGAAAACAAAGGACTGTTGGCTTCGTGTTTGATTTTCTTTTAACTTACGGACTGAATGCAGGTATAAAAAAGTAAATTAACAGAATTTTGTAATATGTTTGTATTTATATTTAATTATTGTGAATGTTGCTATTGTTTAGGTTTAAAATATTTAAATAATTCACAGATTTTACATTTGATTTATTTTAGCACTAGCTGAAGCTGACCATGAATAGAAATAAACCAGTAAACATGGAAAAATTAACCAATAAAGCTAATTCGCCACAGATCTTGTCTACAAATTCATCTTCGGCATACACAACGACAACAACAACTGTGTTAAATATTTCTCATGATTTAAAAGGTAAAAGTTGGCTAGTTTTGCATTGTTGCAGCAGCATTTTGCATGTTACGCTATATTAAGTTTGATGATTTGGTTATATCTACATTTCTAACATCAGTAGTTGACATTTTAAGAAAACCAAGCTAACTTATTTAATTGAAATAAATTAAAACTAAAATGCAGAATGCGACATAGATAGAAATCAGGAATCAGGAAACAATACGTTACCCTGATCCTGATCCTGATCTAGTATGATATCCTGATAGCGTGCAAAACCTAATTAAATAATGTTTTTGTTTATTTTTTTAAGATCCAATTGCTGGACTAATCTCAATTGGAAATCACTGTGACGTAAATATTCATGTCACAAAAATGCAGTGCCATGGTGGTGGTGGTGTATCTTTAGGTACGCAAACAGAACCAGAGGAAGAAGAAATGGAAATACAAGATTTACCTATGGATCTAAGTGTGAAAGAAGTGACATTGCCAGCGCCAGCATTGCCTTCAACGGCTTCAACTTCAACTCAAATTTCAACCTTGCCAGCTTCAGCGTGCTACGCATCCGCAGCCCTAAGTAGTGACAGTGAATCTCGTGCCAGTGAACCAAAACCAAATGAACCGGAAGCGGAAAATATTACCAGCAACACCAACACCAGCGGCAGCGGCAGCAATCAAGAAATTTTGACTGTGGTGACTACACATCCAAATCCAAATGGTGTGTCGCAAAAAAGAAGCCTTCTTGCGACACTTCTCCCAATCACTGTTGAATGCTGTTTAGACACTGAAGTTGCAAGCTCCAATAATTCTAATGACTGAAATGAACCTGCACCAGTTTCACCTGCAACCAGTGCAACCATTAAAGTGGAAGTAGAAAAAGGAGAAGAGGGAGAAGAGTTTGTTGATACAGATTACGTGGAAAGTAACAATGATAATGACTATGCGTGGGGATCAAGGTTTAACGAACTACGGCAACAAAATTATCCTCAATGTCTTTTTCCAGATCAAGACGCAGAGGACCTGAGTCCTCAACCCTTCCTGAACTTAATATCTGAGGATAGAAATGTTTACCGACCTCCGACTCCGATGCCTCCGATGCCTCCGATGCCTCCGTCGCCTCCGCATCAGCATCAACAGCAAAATAAAAAAGGACGTGGCCGTGGCCGTGGCCGTGGCCGTGGACGTCCCCATAAACAAATACAGAAGTCAAGCAAAGGTATTAATAAGCCCACTTCCATGTTTTCCAAATCAAAACGCTTATCAATGAAGTTTAAAAAAAACAAAAATGGAAAGTATCAAATAGCTGATCCAGATCCAGATCCAAATCCTCCTAATCTTAGTGTTAGTGCTATTGAAAACACTTGCTTTGACTCATACGATAAAACTCCGACAATTATTATTGATTACTTAGATACAGCAAGGGCTGAAAGCAAAATTGCCAATCCAAGCTCAAGCCAACGAAATGTTCGTGTTGTCGAGGAAGCCAAAATTCCAGTGGCTGTGGGTTCTGCAGCAGACATCAAAGATGTAGTTTTAACTTCAGATGCAGCCATCGCATCATCATCATCAGTTAAGTTAAACACCGGGCATGGGCCAGAGCCAGTCAAGCCAGAGTCAGAGCAATTAAAATCGCAGAAACCACGTCGACATGCAAATCCGAATTCATCAGATTCATCACCTAAACCAAAAAAAAGGATTTGGTGTATCGTGAGAAGAATAATATGAACGTCAAAGATGTAGCTTCGGCTTCAACTTCAGATGCAGCCATCGCATCATCATCATCCTTAACGTTGAACACTGGGCATGGGCCAGAGCCAGTCGAGCCAGCAGAGGCAGGTCATTCAAAATCGCAGGCATCGCAGCTAAAACGACATTCAAATACGAAGTCCACACCTACTAAACCAAAAAAAACGGATTTGTTGGTACATCGTCAAAACAATAATATGGAGGACAAATGGCAGTCACCTGCTGCTTCAGCAATGCTAAAAGTTCTAGGCGACCGTTTTTTCCAGTTTTTTTTCACTACAACGATTTCTGATTTAGTCAAAAGTAAGTTTTACGACAATTAAAATTTACTATTTATCATTTCCTATTTGTAACATCTAAAACCAAACACCGTTTTTTCTTTTACTAAACAATGCACAAATTATTGGCGTAGGGGTAAAGCGTAAATATTTCATGCTTTCAAAACTCTGATAGCATTGCATGTTTTAAGGTTGATGTTGATGCTCATGTCATAATCAGTTTTACTTACTCAATAATATTTTTTATGTTTTGCTTTAAACAGTGTATACTTGCAAGATATGTCAAGAGATGAGTCGAGATTGCACCACGATTGCAAAAATTCTCCGAGATCATATTCGAAACCACTACTATCCGCTGAAATATAAATGTAAGGTGTGCAATATTAAATTAAAGAATCTTTCGAGCGTCGGTAGACACAACCGTACAAGACTCCACTTGCAAAACAAGAAGAAACAGGAGAAACGCTTAGGCTTAGCTGCCGCTGCTCTTCAGCGTCAGTAGTCAGTGTCAGTGTCAGTCCCATGATCGTAACAAGATAAGTAATTAATAAAACGAATTACAGTTTGAAAGTACTAATTACTTACAATATTTAGGTATTTCGGACAATTCCAATATTTGTCATGGTTTGTTGTGTGTTTAGTGAAAGTTGAAGTAGAATGTAGAATTAGAATCAATCAGTATCAGTTATCAGTAACTATTATCAAGAGCAAGACTGAGATCTAATTAATTATATTGCTTATAAATTATTAACTTTAGTTTAGATTTGAAGTAGACTGTAGTTGTAGTCGCAGTAGTCGCACAAGTGTCAAATCATAGATGCAAACGTTAAGCAGTAAGCAGCACAGCTCATAACTGTCCGATTCAGCATTCATTCTTCAGTACCTTGTACTTTGTAACTTAAACTTTTATGAGTTTCTTGTTCTTGTGTTTACCTAACATCAAACATTGCTTGAGCTTGTTGTTGTGCTAAGTTGTGTTATGTTAGGTTTTTCACTTTGATAGTTCATATTATTTAATAGTTTACATCTTGCATCGATAAGCACATGATGTTTATATTTTGATTCAAATAATTTTAATAAATTCTTTTATGCGATATACATAATGGATTATGTAATACTGTAATTATTAGAAATTATAAACTAACAATGACAAGCAAATGTCGTGAGTGTTTGTATTAATCTGTCAGCTGTCAGTAAGTGCTTTCAGTTTCAGTATACAGTCTAGTCGTAGTCTGTACATATCGATTTTATAGTGTGTAAATGAAATTGTGAGCTGAAAAATTTTTTTGTGTGTTCAATTTTTTAGTAAAGTTTTAATACTTTTAATGTTAAGAGTTATTTAAACGTAAACACCTAATTTTATGTTGTGTTAGTGTGTTAGCCTTAGCCATAAAATATGAATTCTATAACTTCTAACAAACTAAGGCTATCCAGTTATTATGTTTTTCAATTATTTTTTTACCAAGTTACCTGTCAGTTGGCGTTGGCAGTTTGGCAGGCAATCCAGTGAATTTTGTATTCTATGAATGAATTCTGATATGCATTTCGTTATTGCGTATTACGAAATGATGTTGTACAAAAACAATCACGAATAAAAATGGTATCAATAAATGTTAAAATTTTAAATTACTGATTTTAATTTATTCATAATCTTTCAAGTCAGAAGTCACAATCACAATAATAATCTTACACTACTTAACTAATTACACAGCTTTTGTGTTATATTTTATGACTTTATGCGTGAAATATTGTCATTTTAAAAGTTGTACTTTTAAAATCATGGTAACAGTTCTTATAGTTCTTCATCGTAAGTGTGGTCAATTTCATTTTTTAAGTCAGATGTTGTGGTAAGTCACATATGTAAATGCAACAACAGAATTTAGATTTTTAATAACTTTATACACTGCACAACTGCACTGCAGCTACTGCAGCATGGAATTATTCACAGTTCTGCAGTCTTTTACTTCTAACTCGAACGGGAAAATGCTAACACTAATTTGCTTCGTGAATTGTGTTGACTGTAATAAAATCAAAATGTTTAAACAAATCTTATAAAATCTTTCCACAGGTATGTGTAAAACAAATAAATGTTCTCGAAGTGGTGTTGTTGTTCCTTCTCTTCCGATCTTCTTCGTCTTCTTCTACAATCGTCGACCACGAAGACCACCCTTCCTCTGGGTTGAGTCTGACGGAATTGGTGTCACATCCTCAATACGTCCAATCTTCATGTTGGATCGAGCTAAAGCACGAAGAGCTGACTGGGCCCCTGGTCCAAGAGTCTTAGTTCTGTTTCCTCCAGTTGCTCTTGATTTAATATGAAGACGGATTTATCAGGAAGATAAATAATTGCTCGTATTACTGAAGAGATGAAACTAAAGGCAAATAGTGATGAAGCCAGTCCCTACGCCGCTATGTTAGCAGCTCAAGATGTTGCTGAAAAATGTAAATCCCTTTGAATTACAGCTCTTCATATTAAATTAAGAGCAACTGGAGGAAACAGAACTAAGACTCCTGGATCAGATGCCCAGTCAGCTCTTCGTGCTTTAGCTCGATCCAACATGAAGATAAGACGTATTGAGGATGTGACACCAATTCTGTCAAACTCAACCCGGAGAAAGGGCTGTCGTCGTGGTCAACAATTGTAGAAAAAGACGAAGAAGATTAAAAGAGAAGGAACAACAACACCACTCCGAGAACATCTATTTGTTTTACACATACCTGTGCAAAAATTTCATAAGATTTTTTTGAACATTTTGATTTTATTACAGCCAGTACAATCCACAAAGCAAATTAGAGTTAGGATTTTGCCGTTCGAGTTAGAATCAAAAGACTGCAGAACTGTGAATAATTGACTGGGCCCCTGGTCTTGGAGTCTTAGTTCTGTTTCCTCCAGTTGCTCTGAATTAAATATGAAGAGCTGTAATTCCAAGAGATTTACATTTTGCAGCAACATCTTGAGCTGCTAACATAGCGGCGTAGGGACTGGCTTCATCACGATTCACCTTTACTTTTATCCCTCATGTTATACGAGCAATTATTACTCTCTCTGATAAATCTAGCTGTGTGTGCCAACGGTGTAAACACCAGCGTACCTGCGCTTACTGCTACTGCTGCTGCTGCATTTTAGCTATTACTCCTGCTGTCTGCTACTACACTGCTACCAGAAGTAGCTGAAAGAAAATGCTATGCAGTATGCAGTGATAAATAATATGTTATGACAGTGAAATAATATTATGAAATGAAACTAAGAAAAAAATTAACAAATAGTAAAATGATTTTATGAAAGTGAATTATTGCAAAACCGTAGTGTAATTCAAAATTTGGTATTAATTTTTATGTTTAATATATAATTGTGTATAAACAATGATGTACAATTGTACAATGCCAAAATGCCAAGTCACTTAATAAATCTATACGAAAATTAGCAAATATACCTAAATCATAAGAGTTTCGTGTTTTGATTTTTAAATTGAAATAACTTAGAATAAAATTAATTTAAATTACCACTGAATTAAAAATTAAAATACTACCGCAATACAAATTAGTAAAGACTGACCGTATGTCGTATGTATAGCTTAAAAATTAGACGATTTAAAGGTAAATTATAAAATACTAAAATTAGATGTTACACTATTATCGATATTCATAATTGTAAACAATGTAAACATGTTTACTTAAATAAAAATAATGAATTACATAGCAAAAATTAAAAATCAGTTTGCTTTGCAATAAGCTAGCAGCTAGCCTAGCACACTTTATATGATTGTATGCTCAAATTGCCACAAAAAAATATTTACAACTAAATTTAATAAAACTGAAATTAAAATAAATAAACCTACTACGCACGAAAAGCAAAAAAGTATAAAATTAAGCCTACAAAATTAAAAACGTTAGACGTTCATTTCTAGAACGACAAACCGAAAAATTGAAAAAAAAGTATAAAATTATACCTACAAAATTAAAATTAAAAAAGTTTGACGTTTATTTCTCAAACGACAAACCGGAAAATTGAAAAAAAAATAAAAAATAAATTTAAGTTGTTAAAATTTTAAAAAGTTGATTAAAAATTAAAATGAAAACAATATTTGAGCATCACATCTTAATGATAAATATCAAGAGTAAAGAGTATACATTAAAATGAGTGAGTATGCACTTTACTGCATTCTAGGCCTACGACATCCAACCTTGTTGTTGGGATTCTGCACACTCCCATGTACCCGCATCTTCGTCGTCGTCGCCTTCTCCAAACAAAGGATCAGTATCGTCTAATACCATTCTAAGAGCGGTATCAAAATCGATAAACTCGTCTCTGAGTAACGAGGAGGAGCTGCGTGAGGACGGTGAAGTTGGAGATGATGAATTGGAAGATGTTGACGATCCTGGCGTTGGTCTTAGTCTTAGTCGATTTGGACGTTTGCCTGGGGTCGTTAACTCCTTTGATTGGCTTGAATTATTGGTGTCGATGCCATCAGCATTTGGATTTACACCATCTTCCACTTCCACATCAGAGTCAGAATTATTAGCGCGTTCCTCAGCATCTGCTCCAGTTTCATTTTGCTTATGTTTCTGTGACTCCTTCTCCTTCTTCAGATTAGGTGTTACGACCTCGTCCTCCGCTTCAAACCACTCTCTGGTTACGAGCATATTTTTTAGTGTAGCAGGTAATGTCGCAGTTCTTTTATCCCGGATATTAACCCCGCATTTTGAAAATAATCGTTCAAGCTGAAAAAATCAACAAAATCACAGATGTTTTAGTCTTCACAATAACAAAATAAAAATGCTAATATATTTACAAGTCATCAGGTCATTAGGTCCCAATCTTGAATTTTATGGTTTAGAAATTAAATAAGTAAATTTAACTGATCAGGTTGTTGAGATTAGGTGCAACTAATTTTAAAGCCCCTGTAGCTGTAGCTCTTGCCCAAACTTGGCGTAGAAATTAAAAAAACAGAATAATAGGAGGGATTTATTTGTGATGGTTTGAATTACTAAATCACAATCAGTGACTTACCGGAGCCGTTGATAATGGACGCGACATCACGCAAGGAAATAAATTGGCTAATATAGGAAAAGAGAGCTTTTTTTCTTGCCAAAACGTCCCTACATCTGCTTTGATAATCGGAGAAAAAGCAAACGCTTCAATCTCTAATGATATTGTTGCTGACAGTCCTTCTTCTGGAGTTCCTGATGCCATGGCCATGGGTGGTATTTCGCACTCAGAATTTGTATTGGTGTTGAACGTGGATGGATTTGATTCACACGTTGTAGGTGAGGAAGGTGCATATTCTTCTAAAGATTCTGAACGATCTATGGGTCTATTTAAAGGTTGTGACGCAGCTTTGTTTTCGGGAGAGACAGCTGTTGCTGTAGCATCATTCCTTGATTTCGGTGATTCGTCTTTATTGATGCCAAAAATGACTTTGCTTGAGGTGATAGAAAAATCTTCCAGTAGTTTAAGAATGTCGGAGTTATCCATTATTGGGAGATGTCGATCATACCCAACTGTAAAAAAATACAATGTAAAAAATACACATTATTGAAATATTCTTAATTCTAAATCAACACAGACACAAGAACACAGTAAAATTGTGACACTGTGTTTGCCTACCAATAAAAAATTTCATTTTTTCTGTTCAATAATTTATATTGCATTGATTAAATTAAGTGTATATTATAATTATTATTTCTTGCTTACAAGTGCGCATATAATCAAAGAAATGAAGTTTCCGCCATGGATCCAGAAATGTTGCGACTACCAATATAGGGTCTGTGAACCAAGATGCAAAACGACGAAGAAACTCCGAAATCAGTGTGGATGCAACACTGTTTGGGGGTGATTCCAACTCAACTTTTGTGATTTCTAAGTTTAAATTAAAAGTCAATACAAAATTGTCAAAAAACAATAATAATAATTTGTAGAGCTTTCAATAATAAGTATAATAATGCAACGTTATATATGGAGAATTAAACTCATGAAAGACTTACTTTGAAAGCATCGAAGGAGTTCAGGCAACACTAAATGCGCTGTAAACCCGTCTGCTTGCAGTCTATCTGTCGCTGTAGCTAACGGTTCCAATAAATCGCAATACTGCTTTAAATTTAAGAAGTCTTGTGATCGCATTACTACTGGCTTAATTATACAGTTCTTGAAAAAAGATCCGTCTTTTGAAGTCAATGCGTAGTTTATGATGCTGTTGACAGCATTAAACATTTTTCCCTAGAAATAAATGAATAAACAACATTATGAATACAACTATTTCAGCAATGTACATATAAAGGTTATTAAACTTGTTGCAACACTACTATTAGGTAATATTTGCACGTACATAATTTGATTATCTTTCATATAAAATAATAAAATTTTGATGCTAAAATAATTAAAAAATATGCGACAACTTAAAACAACTTACAGTTACAAGCAGACAGATTATGTCATATTCACAATTCCAGCGCGTATCTGATTTCTTTGGAAATCCCCTACCCGTTTGAACTTCTAGTAATTTTTTCAGAAGTTGTGAACTCATGATCCTAGCGATACACAGCATTGCGTTCTTGACGGAGAAACTTATACTACTTAAATCAGCAGTCTTGACAACGCGCTGCAGTGTATGTGCAACGCATCGGTAAGTTCCATGAGACTTTCCAAATGGACGGGGTGGCTCCCCGTGCACAAATGGCTTCCTACGAGGGAAATGGTCGAAAGCACTCACCATGTTGCTACCATTATCGATCACAAATGCCGCTACCTGTGCAAATTCAAAACCAAATAATGTTAAATGCGTAATTTAATTAATTCAGTGCATGTACAATACAAAGTTCATGCATAGAATGAGGTGTGCGGAAAACGTACAATACAATACAGGACAGTGAAAAGTATAATTATTATAAGAATATGATACTTGTTGTTAAATAATAGATACATACCTTATCAAGAAGACTATGCTCTTCTAGCATAGCGTTGACGCAGTCTCGAATTGCTGTGCCAGTGTGACTACCGGCCAATTCTTCTAATCCGATAATTCGTACACCCCATTTCATATCGGAAGTACAAAACACTGCTTGAGCAGCGATGACTCCTTTATTTCGTTTTGTAGTCCATCCGTCTACAAGAATACTTACGAATCTTACGCTCTTAAGAATCTTTTTATTGTCCTCTATTGCCTGAAATGAAATACAAATATATTAAATTCTAGAATTAAATTTTTTGTGCAAGTTATTCACAATCATTACTGAAAATGGAAGCCAACGTGAATTAAAAATGCAGAAAATAACTAGTACGCTCTTAGTATTTTTAAACGATTCGCCGTTTTGAATTATTTAACAGCTACTAGCTACTACATGTAAGTGTGTAAAATTGAAATAATAATTGCCTAGTTTTACACTTACCCGATTACTGATTCGAAACATGCGTCTACTTAGTGTTTTTCCACTAATTGTTCGGATGTTGTCATCAAGATCCAACACCATCGTTTGAAATGCATCATATCTTGCCATTTGGAATGGCAGACTGTTCAACAATGTGAAGCGCAGGCAGTTCATCTCATATCTGAGCTGCTTAGGATGAGATCGATGATATGGTACTGGCACTGGTGCTGAAGCTGAATTCTCGGGTTGCGGTGGTGCCTTAGGAGAACGCCCAATACCATGGCGCGTCTAAAATATTAAATAAAAACAAGAATTTCATTTAAGTATATTTAGAATTTATATCAGACAATCAGACCGGTAATTAAATCCAAACAAAAATTAAATATATACATGACATAAAACTCTACTTACCAACAAATGTCGACTCAAATTCGAATATGAAGATGTATGTCCAGCTAACACGGCTGGACAACGCCTGCAGGCCACGGCGTATCTATGCTCTGGAATTCCAGAGCATGTTATAACTTCATCTCGGTGTCCGATGTAATCAAAATGAATAGCGATTTTTCCCCGAAGTTGAAATCCTGGACGTATACTGAGATTCCACTTTACTGGAGATACAGTTCTAGAAGAAGAAGAACGGGAACGGGATGCGTTCAAACGCGGCAACGGCGTGGAGTTTAATTGGAGAGGAGACAAACAATTATCAGAAGAAACATCATCAGAATTTTCATTAAAATTGCTTGAAGTGGGATCAATATCTATATCCATAGAAGCGACTTTTTTCCTTTTAGCTAGATGCGGCGAGCCGCCGGAGCCGCAGGCACCTAAAATAAAATTAATATATTTAATAATTAAATTATCATTCAACAATAATACTAGGACCAGACTGGAACTAAACTATTTTGCACAGTGGTTATTATTATTTATTAATGTTATTTAAACTAGTTTAAACAATAATTAGTTTTATTTTACCTTCCGACAGTTGTGACAGCTTTCTTCTAGATGTAACACCAGTTCGAGTTAGTGTTGTTTCTGTTTCTAAACAGTTTAGTTCCAAGTTTGAGGGATTTTCGCTGTCACTATTTTCAGGACTCCCGATGCTTCCGTGATCTATTCCTATCCCCAATGCTTCTACCGTTGCTAAGTCATCAACGGATGAGTTCGGTTCTTTTTCTTTTGACTTTGATGCTAGCGGTAGAGTTTCTGCAAAGGAATCATCACCACTTGAGGATTTTAGCAGCGGAGAGTCTCCTGTTTGCAAGTACAGATAAAAACAAAATATACATCATTAAAACAATACTTAAATTTTAAATTATAATCACAATGTATACAAAATTAAAAGAATTATTATTATTATTAAACAAAAAAACCTAACTTAAATACTTCATAAAATCGTGAAGTTGTCTAAACGTTTGTTTAACAAGTTAAAAATCTAAATAACGAAATATAAATTAAATTACCTTTTACTGATCGACAGCGCCGTCGAACTACCGGACGATGTTGCGTATGTAAAGGCCTTTCTCCAAACAAAGCATCTGCACGATCCAATAAAAATAGAGTTTCCTCTTCATCTTCTAACTCGACTTCGACTTGCACCTTGGAGGATGCAGGAGAATCTGACAATTCCGAATTGAATGCTCCTGCTTCAGCTTCACCAGGATGTTCAGGTTTAGATTGAGACTGTCTTTTGTGGTTAGGGTCTTTTTGAGTGAACACCGAATCAGATTCGGAACCTGCTAGAAAATTAGCTTCTTCTTCTTCATCCTCTTAGTTATTTGTTGGTGATGTGAAACTACTATTCTGACTTAGAGGATCCCGACATGATTTTAAACCTTTCCCCAATACTGGGGACAAGCCTTCACTAGTGCTGGAACTGGAACTTGATTTAATATCTACAACTACTGCGGGTTTACGTGATTTTCTTCTTTGATTTGTCTGCTGTTTGAATTTTGATTTAGATAATTTCGAAGCCCTAGAACGAGTAACCGCTGGGAAAACGGTTACATTATCTTCCTCAGAGTTTGAGTCTGAAGGTATTTTGTCTTTGCCTAACCTTTGGCCTCTACCCTTACTGCTACCGCTGCTACTACTGCTGGCTTTTCTACCTCGTTTTTTTAATTCGACACTGGATGTCGGAGCCGACATTTTTGTAAATTGCAATAACAAAGTAAACGAACTAATAAGCGGATGAACAAAAATGGTTCGCCTTTTATACCAAATTTTTAATCTTTATTGCTGTGGCGTCCTTTGCAAAACCTAATTTGAGATTTATGTGTTGTTTGTAGTGAGTCAGCAAATGTAACGAGTAGCCTGTAGTTGTTAGTGTCAGTAGTTCAGTAGTAAAACGTATTTCAGAAGGAATTATTCAAAACAAAAACTGAATAAATTAAGTTCCTAGAAATTATATTATAAAATAAAAGTGACACTTTACAAAAGAACTGCCGAATATTAAACAAAAAGCTGGAACTGGAATGCAACATAAAACTAGAGTAGGAATGTCTTATTTACTTATTTAACCTAAATCATTATTATTGTGCTATGCAATTAGAATATTATTAAAACACCTATAATTAATATGTACATATAATTAGGAAATATGGAAATATTATAAGGAAAAAATGTAAATGAAAGTCTTAAGTGTAAGTGTAAGGTAAGTAGGTAAAAATCATGAATTAGGACTCAGTCTCAGATCTCAGAGTCCCAGTCAGGCGTCAGGGCACGAATATTAATTAACCTGAACTATCCTAATCCTAACTATGATGGCTATGACTATGACGATACACTATACCCTTCAATATGCGAAATTCCATTGGCATAAATGAAGTGCGCGGTCAAAACACCATTGTTATTAGACCAAAATCGAAGTTTCTGTCCTCCTGCAGTTTCAGTTAATGCTGGGGATCCAAACATATGATCATATAATGCAAAAGACATTGGGCCCATTATCAATACACGTGATGGATTACAACCAAGAGCAAACAATATTTCTATGAAGCGTGTGATCGATGTTGGCCATAAGCATATTTTTCCAACATAAAGAAATAATACTGCCTGAGCAACTTCAACGACTGGATAATTTTCAAGGTTAATTACTGAATCAGACGCCGTTCCGGTCACAGTTTCAGTCCCAGTCCCAGTTTGCGCAGTTAACTAAATGAATATGAATACACAAGAAACATTATGAAAATTATTAGTTTTTGTTTTATGCAATGCTTGCAGATCAATGATCAATGCAGGGTTTTCAGACTGCAAACCTGCAGACTAGCTGACCAGTGGAAAGTGGACTTGGGGAAAGGGAAAACACAAATATGTAAAACTTACTTGCTGGTTATGGTTATTAACGGTATTAACCACAACCTGAGCTTGGTAACTTTCAGGTTCAGATTCGGGATAGTTGGGATGAATCGGGTCGTCGCCTTGATTAAAATATTCAACTAAAAATCCATGAAATGGTATAAATCGCCCAAGCTGACATAGAATTGTTGTATCAGTAAACGAGAACTCTGCATTTTGAAGATTTAGCAAATTTTGACATTGCCAGGACGCTGCAGATGGTACTCTAAAGCCAACTAGGTGCTGTGAGTAAGTAAATAATTTAGCTCATTAGTCTTCAAGCTCAAGCTCAAGCTGCTACAGAGATTTACATAAATCTAATTCATAAAAGAGTAAAAAAATGTTTATTATTATTTTAATAGTTAAATTTTAATTCACCTCTGTGACTGGCATTATAAACGGCGCAATCTCTTCGAGACCAAAGAACACAATCCTGATGTACACTTGTACGTTGCAGAAAGATAGATAATAGTAATCAGTAAAATCAAAACAAATTGTAGGAAAATTAACAATTCATTTCAAAATGCAAAGTCAAAGTAAAGTTGTGAATAGTTACGCGTATTTAGTGTGTAGATGTTGCTACACCACTAAAGCACTCACGGTCGCGACTGACTAACTGACTAAAGAAGTAAAGAGTGAGGACTGAACTGAAAACCTGTAGACTGGAACTGGAAGACTAACTGACACTGACTAAGAACGAAGAACTGAATACTAGTGAATTTGAATGTTATGTGAGTACTGACTACTGACTTTGAAAAATCCTATATAATAACTAATAATTATATTTTAATGTTTTAGGTAATGCAAAACGCAAACGTTTTTCAAATATATGCACGGGTGTTGTATTTTTGAGAATTCTTTAGCTTGGAGCTTGGGATGAATTTAAATTAGTGTTAATGCCAAGTTTTAGCTGCTGCTTAGTAGTACTAGTTAGTGCTAGTACTGAAAAAATGCCAGTTCTAGTGACTAGCTGACATACTTAAACTGAAACATGAGACTACAAAACTAAAAACTAAAACTAACGACTCACTAGTAAGCCATTGCCACTGCCACTACCAGTTTGAGTTACTAGACTACCAGTAGACCAGCACTTACTACCACGCAAGACGATCAACGTTACTACTGTTACTAGCTGCAGCACTGGCACTGGCCTGGCAAATCATGGCACTGCACTGACTGCCACTGACACTAGCCAAAGTCGAATATTTAAATTAGAATACACAATTAATTTGTGCTACATAAATCACTAGAAATAGAATATTACAAAGTTACAACTTGTTTTAGTTCATGCCTTCATTTCATGCATTAATTAAAATAGCTTTTGTAATACCGCAGTTGCAGTTCATACTACTGCACGATGTGTTCTGTGACCTGTGTTGAATCCAACACAAATTTTACATTTTCCAATTTGATTTTTATCTAAATTTAAATTTAAACTAATTGCGTACATTTTAATTTGTTAACTTTCAGCTTTGATACTAGATTCAAGAAAACCAAACCAGTAAATCAAGAATAGGTAATCAGTGCCAACACTGCCAACGTATTTAGAAATTAGTAATGTCGAACGTCGAACCCCAAGGTCCAAATAAGTATTTAAAATATTATCTTTATTTTTATTTTATAATCAGGCAGTTCAATGTACTGCAAGTTAAAGCAAGTGAATGAGTAACTGTTAGAACGCAGGCAGTAATGTGATTAAGTACCTAACTTAAGTAAGTAAGTAGAAGTATCAACACTAAAATACTATACATTAATTAATTATACTGTACTGTACGACTATCTACTGTGCTGTATACCTATGCTTTTTTTATATCATACTATAGGCGTTTGAAGGTATGGTATGTTACTTGCGACTGCGACTTGCAGTCGTTGTCCTTGCTACTACTGCGACCACTAATTAAGTAATTAAATTACAGATTACAGCCAACTGCTTATGTAGTTTGTTTCTACTTCTACCATTTGTTTTCATTATCAGCTGCATTTTGCTGGCTGCTTTGCTCTTTGCTTTGAGTTTCTATTTTTAATGTTACGATAATGATGCTATGAGTCAATTTTAATTAAATAATAAAATCACTAGTACTCGCTGACGGCCTGGTCGGGCCTGAGCCTGAGCCTGACGGTGATGGTGACCTTTACGGATGAAATGGTAGCGTTAATAATTAGTCAGATAATTAAATTAACATAAAAAAGTCAAAAGAACCAGGACAAACAAAACACATACTAGCCAATATTTATTATTTCATTTTTTTTGTGACAATAAAAGACCTGATTAGCATTAACAAGAGTATTAAAAAACTGGAAATATCTTAATCTGCGGTGCTTGTTCATGACTGCTTTATAAACTATAAACAATATTTCTGTTCATAAATTAGTCCCTATGAATCTAATAAATGAAAACACTATTCATTTTGCTGACGTTAGCGTTTAGAATAAATACCTAAATTTAAAAACAAAAACTTTGACTTTTTTATTGTACTTTGTTATTTTAATTTTAGTTTGGCTTCACTACAATTTAGAAAGACAATTAATTTACTGAAAAGGTAAATTAATTACTTTAAAATTAAAAACATATTTAATTTTTAGTTTCTGTATTTTGGTGTTATTGCATAAAATAGTAATGTTGATTCTACACATCTACACTAATGTCAAGTTATAGTTTAGTTACAATTTAAAACATGAAACAGCGGAACAACAATAGCAATACTAAAACAATCTCTACCAGAAACTAGCAAGAAATCATAAATTTAAAAGAAACATAGTAATATTTAAATAATATTAAACATATTTAGTTCATTAAAGTAAAGTTAGCTTAGACCATTTAATTTTAACTGTACCGTCAGTACCACTTTAGTATACTACTGCAAACTGCAATAGGCAATAGGCCATAATTATAAAGGCCTTGGCGGCGTTGGTCTCTTTGGGACCGAACACCGAACCCCTGTCATATAATAATATACTATACTACTAAACTAGTTGTTGTTAGAAGCTACTATCTATATATACATATTATTTATATAAATTCATGAATTATTCTATTTTTAAGCCATATTTGGGCTAACCTCGTATAAGTATAAATAAAGAAATACAAAACTATATTTGAAATTTATGTCATTTAATTCATTGTGTCATGTCCTAATATACCTAGGTTGGAGTTTGGAGTGTGAAATTTCAATTCCTAGATAAATACTAATACGTATGACATTATTACTACAATTAAAACTTAAAACTACATGCTACATCTAAATCTAAAATCCTACTCCAACGTTTACGTTCTGAATCTGAATGACGTTTCAACGTTTCTGAATTAAATAATCAATAGATAATTAGGAGTTATTTAATGTCTACTTTATTTTAAACCTGTGTCAAATCTTAACTTACTTTTTTTGCTTCTGCTTTTTCTTCGCTTCCTTTTTCGATTTTAAATTGATTGCGTGAGTAGGGGACAATCTACAATGGCGCTCAAGGGACGTACGAGATTTATAATCCGTCTTGCAAAGAGAGCAGTGGAACAATTCTGGATAAAAATGTTTTTTTATGTGCACCATCTTACTAACTTCAACTGCAGTAATGTCTGGAATAGTCATCTTACACAGCTTACAGGTGATGACTATAAAAAACAATAAAAGAGTATCAAATTAAATATGTGGTTTTAATATAGTTGCTTTATTGCAATGAATTATTTGCGCCACAAGGTCAATGGCAAAAAAGCAGCAACCCAATTTAATACTAAACTTATAATGAAATATTATTTTGAGTTTAAACTAAAATCTTACTTCGTTTAGTATTTTTACTGTTGATGACTACATCAAAATATGAATCGTAGTTCTTAATCCGCGCTGCCCGTGTAATTTTTTCATCGTCATCGTTGTCATTGTTATCATCCAGATTTTCCACTGTAGTACTTCGCTTACGCTTTGTAGACATCTGCGTTGAAGTTGAAGTCAAAGCCGAATTTAAAGAGCGTGCTTTCGGGCTGCCGCTTGAAGTATTAAAATCAGAGTCAACACTAGCGTCACTAGGACCAACACCATCGCTTTCAACACTGCTAACACCAGGGCCAGTCCGGCCAGTAACACTAGTAGTACTAGTACTAACACTGCTAACAATATTATTACTACGCTGTAATAAATGCTTTCTTTCTACTGTGCTCTTAGTAGTGGCTGTATTTTCTTCGCTTTTATTAGAAACTATATCATTCATCTTTGCTTTTGCATTGAGTTTATCTGATTCCAAAATTTGTATAGTCGCGTATTTGTTTTCCGGCTCCGGCGCTTGGGATGACATTTGTTTCTGTTCTGACTTCAATCCAGAACTTATAGCTTTTCTCCCTGCAGTTCTATCTTGAAGATAAAATTTTTGGTGTCGCAACATTATTGGTAATTTTTCTTCTCGTTCAAGAGTGGCAAAACGCAAAACACAATCATTTGAGTTTGAGGCGGAGGTACTAACAGTGACAGTGCCAGTTGAACTTGTAGTTTTAAGTGCAGCAGGTACAGCCAGCGGTGGCAGTGCTGATGCTATTACTGGCACAGGCTCCGTACGACCTAATGATTTAGAGGATTCTTCTGATGCACGACAGAAATTTGTGTGAGCTGCAACGCCTGGAACTGTGTAAAGATGCTGAAAGTTTCCAGCATCCTCCACTGGCTCAACCTCAATAAAAGATTCGTGATTTTCAGTAGCATCACCGTCGTCACCTTGGTATTGTTCAGGTTCGGATTGGCCCTCTGGCAACTCTGGCTCTATCAGACAGAAGAAAAAACAAATGACACAAGTGTCGTACTCTTAAATAGAACTACGAATCTACCTGTTACTGCAATTTTTATGATTCTGTACAAAACTTATATGTTTACCTTTGTTTTTAACAGTCTGATTGGTCATTTTCGTAGTGCTAATGGTGCTACTTTCAGCTGAAATCTCCTCATTGTCCAGATTGTCCTCAACGGTTCCAATTCCAATTTCAGCAAAATGATCTTGTAAAGTGAAAGGCTGCTTTGAAATCAGAATGTGTGTGCGACATTTTTCATTGGAGCATTGAATTTCAGTGAGGTGAATGTTGACATTACAATGGTCCCTACATCTGAATAATCCTTTTAGCAACACTAGAAATATACAGACAAAAATTAATTTAACGTAACTAGGTGAATTTCGTTTTTGTTCACATCTGACTTTACTTTATTTCAAAAACCTAATACACCGTGCTTTGTCGACAATTCGACAATAGTCGACATTGACTTTATTGACAACAATTAGGCATTAAAAATATCGCGCACGGATTTAATTTTTAAAGTTTTAACTGTGTGTCATTTTTCATCTTGTACTTGCAATTGCAATTGAACTCAATTATTTTATTGTACATCTCACTTCAGTGTAGTAGCATTAGTTAAATTAGGTTACCTAGATCGTCGGAGTGTGAAATCACTGCGGAAGACTGTGACTGTGATGAGGATGGAGTCGCTTGAAAAGAATTGTTTGTGACGACACCAGAATTACTTGCTTTATTAAGCAAGCAGTACTAGCACTAGCAGTAAAAGTTTTAGTCGCTGAAGACGTTGCAACTTTATCGCCTGTTGAATTTAATGATTGGTTTAAAGTTTTAATCAAAATTTGGATGTTGAAATTTTTTTCGGCTTTTTGAATTTTCTTTTTAGGCTCTGGTTCTAGGCGTTTTGGTAAAATATCTAGGTCTTGTGAATCAGGCTTGTCCATTTTTGATTTCGTTTTGTATCGCACGCAGGACGCAGACTCACAAAGACTAGAAAATCAAAAACAAAAAAATATATTTTTGCTTTCATTAACTTTCGTTTTATTAATTTAATTACTTATTTCAATTTTAATACTTTAATACACATCCATTCAAAGCCAAAAACGCGTGTACTCAGTGTACTATCATGAGACTATGACTATCAGACTATCTACTTGCTTGCTACCAACAGTGTCAATACCGATGAGATGACGATAAATGATTTACTGACTTACAGATACAGAATTCAGAACTCAAAATCAAAACACACAACATAAAACTAAAACATAAAACTATGTCAATAATTAAGTTTTGAAAAGTAACGCAACAAATGACAAAAAAACAAGAGTAAGGGGTAAAAATAAAAACTGCAAACGCAACGGAAACGAAGTTGTTTGGACACATAAATATTGCTTATCCTATTTATATTTAAATTACCTGTAATTTACTATTACCTCTGGTGTTAAAAAACTAACCAGTATCAAAGGCCACTGTATGATGTATACAAAGGATACTAAACTAACACTGCTTATGTCAATCGATCATCGATTACAGAATTACAGTCTGATAAGTGCTTAAGTACATAATACGTACAAACACAATAATTAAGAATTAGGTTTAAAGATTTTATTAAGTCAAGTCAGTAGTTAAAAGGTTACTAGTCGTACTAATTCACCTAATAGCTCAGCTCAGTCACTGTTCTCTATTCCCTGTTCCCTGGTCCATGTGGCAGTGTTATTAATTTAATTATTTAAGCACTACACTACAACATACACATACGATACACCTTACAGTATAAAATTATTTATTATTGTATGTTGAGTGCTAATTTGCTAATGATATTTTTGTTTTATGAACTCTGACTTACTATCAGTTATGCTACAGTTATAGCAAAATTTGAAAATAAAATTTTTGAACTAACAATTTCTGTTTGGCCTATTTATTCTCTTTCTGCTGGTGCCTGGTGCTGGTGGCTGGATTCTGTGCTTAGAACTTAGAACAGAAATGACTAAAATGAACACATTAAATCTTTGGAGTTTTGAGCTACGCACCAAATAATGTAAAAGTCATGTGATTTCAAAACCAGTAAATCATCGTACTTAATGATATTACACATGAAAAATACTAATCTGGGCACTGGGCACTAGAAATTCGTACTGACATTACACTTACGACTTATACTACTGAATTAATATTGAGCTGAGGCTGAGGCTGAGACTGAGACGGGAGACGGAGACTACCACCAGAGTCTAGAGAGACTAGAGACTAACACTTTAAAGAAAAGACTGGCTAAAAGAGACTGGCTGGGGAAGGATTGAGATGAGGATGAGATATGCGATAATAAGATATAAATACGACATTAATAAAAGATGTAAAATAAAATTAAAGCCTAAAACTAATACTTATGCCCTATTAAATGCGTTTATACTTAACTGTGATTCTGGTTAACCTACGCTTTGCCTCATCATGTATTAAAAATGTTGTTAGACTCTGACATCGTGGAGCGGAAATTATTTATTAATTGATTAATTCTTGGTAACAGCACAAATGCTCAAACAAAAAACTCAAATGCAGAATAAACATTCGAATTAACTGCAAATTATTAGATATCATTTACAAATATGCTTTGTGCACGAACACAAACAGTCGTAGTTCGTAGTCATAGTTCATACTTCATTAAAAGTAATTAGGTAATTAGCTACTAGTGTTGTAACGCACATAGTTTTAGATATATTATATTTTGTTTTACTTTTGTATGTTTTAAATGTGTGAGAAGTGAGAGTATACAACAAACCAGATGTGTCAATAAAATTTTAGTCCTTTAACTCAATCTCTTTGATGATAAATCTTAAATTGTTAATTAGCTTTAACTTAATTGATAAACAATTACCTTTAACTTAAAATTAATAAGTACTAGCAGCTAAATGCTAAAGATAACAATAAATAAATCCTAAATACTGAAAGTAAAAACAAAAAACCCAATTACACAAATTTAAGCTGTAGACTTTAGATAGATAGCCTGATAGTTTGATATAAATTGAATTGACGTGACACTGATTTGGTAACCAATTGTTAAATAGTTTGAAAAATATTAACATCATAAAATAATCAAAACATTACTTTCACAACTGTCACTCCATGTAATCTAACAGTCTAACAAAGTGAAGCACGTAGTGTTGTTGTTGCTACAATTTCATCATAGCTATTTAGTTTTAGTATTAATATATTTTACAGTGATTAACATTTATTTACACTTTATAAAATTGCTTATATCACATAAATACACCTTATCTTAATCTGTTTACTCTCAGTGGCGTCAGTGCAGTCAGTACAGGGTTCAGCAAACAAGATGACAGTCAATAAGGTTAATTCAGCCGCTCAGCAGTTTAGGTTTTTTTCGCCGCGCATTAGTTACAAAACGTCCATGAGCTGTAGTAGTATAATGCCTCTTCAAACTTGCTGTAGTTTCATACGATTTACTGCATTGTTGATTTTGACACACAAATAGATTAGGTTGATAGTGTTTCAGGAAGTGTTCCTTGAGTTTTCTGTCTGGCAAATCATCCGATGACCCAATATATTGACACTTCTTGCACTGATAAACTGTGAGAAAATAATCAATAAAACAAGCTTGAGTTAATTAAACAATTACAAAAGCATAACTATATCAACCAAGAGGACATATAAATACACTATGTTTGCAATCGCTGAAATAAATAAAGAACCTACTATAAACACAAACATAAGATGTATTTTTTATAAATAATCACACCTTTTAACCATTCACACCCACACCTATCACCTACAGCCTACAGTTAGTGTTAGAACAAAAACAACATTAAAATATTAAATGACAAATATTGTGTTTAAAGTTCAAACTTACTAATAGATTTTTTGTCTTCACTTGACGCTGTCCAGTATGAATCTTTAAAATTTTCTGATTTGACTTTGACTGTTTTAGAACTTGCACTAGCTTCTGAAATTTTGAAATTCATCTTAATTCCAGTTCTACTTTCTACTCCAACTGCAGATGCAGATACTGATGATTTACTTGAAGATGCAATTGGATTTTCATAATTTGAATCATTAGCTGAAGTTTGCAATGGGTCTGGGATAAATACTGATTTTATTTGTTGATTTTGAATAGGTTTCTTTTTTGCAGCTACACGACGCTTCTTATTTATAACCGGCCGGTGACGACGCCGGTGACGAACACTTTTCGGTTTAGGTTTTGGCTCAAGATCAACCTGATCAACATTATTGGCAGTTAATAAAAGGTCAATATCTTGATTATCTGCAGCTGGTAATTGCGTGGTTAGACCTACAGCAATGGCTTCTGTAGTTGTTGTTGCAGTTGCTGTTTCTGGTGCAAAATGTGTGGTTTCATCACTTGTTTCTGATTCAACACCATAAAACGGTGTGATACCACGGCCATTACCATCCAAGTTCTCGTCTAATTCATCTTGAATATTGATATTCTGATCTTGAATGTTATTAGAAACTGATAGCAAAGGGGATGGTGTCATTTTTGCTGGTTGCTTATTGTCAGAATTGGGATGCGAAACTAACACTTTTTGGTGATTAGGCTGAAGAACTTCGGAGTTAATTTTAAGAGGCTGATCAGATACTAATAATACTCGTTGACGAACACACTGGCCTTGACAGTTAAAACATTGAGTAACATAGATGTTCACTGTATTTTTCTTTCCAGAAGTTGTAATCAATCCAGCAAGCAAACCTACAAAGAAGCAAACAGTCATTTTTTTGTAGCATATAGCTTATTAAGCCTTTTCTAACATTAAAATTAATTATATTATATAACATGTCCACTAGTTTGTGTTTTATTTCTTAATTATAACTTTTGAGCAGCCAAATCTGTTGTAACTCAAACATGCTTATCCGTTTAGTGGCGTTATATGTTATGTTTAATGCAATAAAATAGAAAACATAAACTAGTTACGCTAATACCAGCACTGTATATTGTATTTAGTCTACAACAGAAAGTAACAAAAAGTAGAAAGAGACATAAATAAATAATATTAGATTTTTTGATTTTTACCTTGCTGATTCTTGATATTAGGTATGCCAAAATCATTTCCGCTAAATGAGGTACTAGAGCCGGTACCAGTACTGCCAGTTTCAGCTTCAATGAGACCACTACTATGGGTCTTCGTCTCAGTCTCAATCCCAATATTCCCAGTTCCAAATTCATTTGTTCTTGTATTTGCATTTGCTAGTCCAATAAGGTCAAGGTCTAGTTAATGAGTCTCGCTCGGAAGATTCGGAACCAGAAGTACGCTATTAGAATAATTTGTTGATTCTGTTTCTGTTTCTTTTGCATTCACACCGACTCGTTCCAGTGTAAATTCGCAAATATCATCAGATTTTGAACTACTATCTGTTACTGGTGGAAGTAAAAGTGGTGAATTTGATGATAATGCACCCTGTCCTCTGGATTCATCAAAGCTTAGCTCATAGCTATTTTCTGACTCTGTAGTATTACTAATACTACAATTGCTGTTACCTAGGTCTGACTTGTATACAGGAGATTTTGTTAAAATTGTAGGATCTAGCTGAAGTTGAGACGGAATAACATTTGCACGTACTTGCTTTTCATTTTCATTTCCTATTTCTGAGTTTTCGTAGGTTTTAGGATTTGACTTTGGAACCAGACTTGATGATGATTGCTGTCGATTGTGTAGTACAAAATCTTTACTAACATTATTTTGAATTGTGTGTGAGGCAGATGGTGTTAAAGAACGAGAAGACAGTAAGCGAGACACATTTCGATATGTTTCAATATTGTTGGATTCAAGGTTAACCTTCGCCGGTTTAGGTTCCGGTTCCAAATCCCGGACAACGCCTGCACCTACGCAATGGGATGTGTTTCTTCCAAGTTGTACCTTAGCACTACCTGCTGCTGTAGATTTTAATATAGTCATAGTTCGCAACACAGGTTTGGGACCTTCTAATTCCACACACTTTTCTGTTTTACTGCTGATCATTTTGAATTGATTGCGTTTATATAATTACAAAAGTTTATAAAAAGGACTTTGTTAATCAAACATAAACTATAGTACTATGCCGTGCTGTAGGATGGTGTTAATGTAATTGGTCAAAATGTTCAATACTGTTACGTTTTTTTATACGAACAATTGTTTGTACTTTTTAATTTGTATGTTCACTATTTTTTGCTATGGTTTACGTATTTGCTCAAATTTGCTGCACACCTAGGCAGTAAGCCAGTTGTAATAATAAAATTATGAACAAAGAATGTCCTCAAATCCTCCAGAACTGATAACTGACCAACTGAAAACTTAAAAAATCATACCAGATAAATTCTAAACTGGTGTCAGTCCGGCTAGTAACTTCAAACCATTGACCTACTCTACTCTTGAAATTAGTGTGTTTGCGTATTTAATTTGGCCACTCCTTGAAGTTTTAGTATGTTTATATTTATTACTTTATTTTATTGAGTATTAGGTGGTAAGTATTAGGTATTAGGTGAAACGTATAAGGTATTAGGTATGGTAGTAGTAACACCAACAAAAGTTTTGTTATAGTGGCTGTGGCACTCAGTACTCAGTGACAGTGGACAGTGATACTTAAAGTTTCAGGTTTTAGTGTTAGTGTGTGGGCTTTGGTGTTTGCTCCAGCTTCAGCTTTAGCAACTTTGGCGGTGGTGGTGGTTGCTTTATGCCTGTAGTAGATGTCTATAGTTAAATCACTTTAATGAACTTTACAGCTATTAATTTTATTAACTGGAGTCAACAAACACACAACTACTACATTAGGCACTACTAGACTTAGACTCTAGTAATCATATCACTTTGCTCTGAAGGCATTAATGTTGTTAACTAATTAAACTATCAATTACCATCTCTGTGAGGAATAAAAACGAGTCATGAAATTTAAAAATTTGCTGTAATAAAATCAAAATGTTAAAAAAAATCTTATGAAATCTTTGCGCAGGTATGTGTAAAACAAATAGATGTTCTCGGAGTGGTGTTGTTGTTCCTTCTCTTTCGATCTTCTTTGTATTTTTTTACAATCGTTGACCACGACGACAGCCCTTCCTCCGGGTTGAGTCTGACGGAATTGGTGTCACATTCTTAATACGTCCAATCTTCATGTTGGATCGAGCTAACGCACGAAGAGCTGACTGGGCCCCTGGTCAAGGAGTCTTAGTTCTGTTTCCTCCAGTTGCTCTTAATTTAATATAAAGAGCTGTAATTCCAGGCGATTTACATTTTTCAGCAACATCTTGAGCTGCTAACATAGCGGCGTAGGGACTGGCTTCATCACGATCTGCCTTCACTTTTATCTCTCCAGTAAAACAAGCAATTGTTTCTCTTCCTGATAAATCTGTCTTCATATTAAATCAAAAGCAACTGAAGGAAACAGAACTAAGACTCCTGGACCAGGGGCCCAGTCAGCTCTTTGTGCTTTAGCTCGATCCAACATGAAGATTGGACGTATTGAGGATGTGACACCAATTCCGTCAGACTCAACCTGGAGGAAGGGTGGTCGTCGTGGTCGACGATTGTAGAAGAAGACGAAGAAGATCAGAAGACAAGGAACAACAACACCACTCCAAGAACATCCATTTGTTTTACACATACCTGTGAAAAGGTTTCATAAGATTTTTTCAAACATTTTGATTTTATTACAGCTAACTGAGCAAACACAATCCACGAAGCTACGTTTAATTGTATTTAATAAAAAATGAAAAATGAAAGCCAAATGCGTACACATTGAATCGTTTAAATTTGCGATTTGTGTGCTATACTGTGCATTGATAATGTAGTGAAGTTATTGTAGTGACGATAGTGATTGTGAAATGCTTATGCAGATAAAATTAGATACATTATAATTATTGATGTATAAAAAACTCGCATACCTTACATATTTCTTTATAGCATTCCCATGTCTTTAATTTTCATGAAAATCCTAAATTTTTCAAGTATGATTCAGAATTGGTGTAGCAACCGCCTAATTTAGTTCTTAATTATAAATATTTACATTTAGTAAGTAGTATGTACAAAAATTAAACCACAATGTAATTAATCTCTGAATACTCCAGGCAAAATTTATATTTCGTGTGCAATGAAAAATAATTGAAGTTGAAGTCATTGTTAGAATTTGAAATTCAAACATTATTATGGTTGGTCAGTTTGTAATGTCTTCTCAATGAGCATGTATTTCGGTAGTTTAGGTCGCAAACTGGACAGAAGAAGAGCCTTGGATCACAATGTAGGAGAAAATGGTCTTTCAGTTTTCTATCGGCAGTCATTGTTGATTCAGTCTCAAAATTGCAGTTACGGACACGACAAACATGCACTGCAAAAATCAAAAAGAAAATGATTCATGAATTAAAAAAACAATTATTAATTTACCGTTTAACCAGTGACACACGGCCACACGGTCGACACTGTTGGTCAATCATGCATAAAAGACGAAACACAAAACACGACTGTGTTGAGGTTGAGTATTAAACTATTAGGCATAAAATAGGAGACAATATGGTTAGTAAAATTTAGCAACATGGTTTAAAGTTATAATTTGAAACTCACTAAGTTTGTCCACATTTGTTTGCCCGTTTTCAGTATTTACTATATTTGATTTCACTAAAGTATCAAAAAACTGCTTGTAATGTTCTAAAGTAATTCTGGCCATATTATCGGTTACTTTTATGAAAAAATCCGAGTAAACTTTTTTTTCCTGTTCTCAAAACCTTAAATTGGGGGACGTCTCGTCACTATTGGCAGCAATATTGGCATAAGAATGTCCTAAAATCCTCCAAAACTGGTTAACTGAACAACTAAAAACTTAAAAAATCATACTAGATAAATTCTAAACTGGTGTTAGTCCGCAGGTTTTAGTGTTAGTGTGTGGGCTTTGGTGATTGCTCAAGCTTTAGCTTTAGCAACTTTAGCAGTGGTGGTGGTTGCTTTATGCCTGTAGTAGATATCTATGGTTAAATCACTTTGATTTACTTTACAGCTTTTAATTTTATTAACTAGAGTCAACAAACACACAACTACTACATAAGGCACCACTAGACTTAGACTCTAGTAATCATTTCACTTTGCTCTGAAGGCATAAATGTTGTTAACTAATTAAACTATCCATTACCATCTCTGTGAGGAATTAAAACGAGTCATGAAATTTAAAAATTTACTGTAATAAAATCAAAATGTTCAAAAAAACTTATGGAACCTTTCCACAGGTATGTATAAAACAAATAGATGTTCTTGGAGTGGTGTTGTTGTTCCTTGTCTTCTGATCTTCTTTGTCTTTTTCTACAATCGTTGACCACGACGACCACACTTCCTCCGGGTTGAGTTTGACGGAATTGGTGTCACACCTTCAATACGTCCAATCTTCATGTTGGATCGAGCTAAAGCACAAAAGGGCCCCTGGTCTAGGAGTCTTAGTTCGGTTTCGTTCAGTTGCTTTTGATTTAATATAAAGACATATTTATCAGAAAGAGAAATAATTGCTCATATCACTAAAAGGATGAAAGTAAAGGCAAATAGTGATGCAGCCAGTCCCTACGCCGCTATGTTAGCAGCTCAAGATGTTGCTGCAAAATGTAAATCTCTTAGAATTACAGCTCTTTATATTAAATTCAGAGCAACTGGAGGAAACAAAACTAAGACTCCAAGACCAGGGGCCCAGTCAATTATTCACAGTTCTGCAGTCTTTTACTTCTAACTCGAACGGGAAAATGCTGACACTAATTTGCTTCGTGGATTGTGTTGACTGTAATAAAATCAAAATGTTTAAAAAAATCTTATGAAATCTTTCCACAGGTATGTGTAAAACAAATAGATGTTCTCGAAGTGGTGTTGTTGTTCCTTCTCTTCCGATCTTCTTCGTCTTCTTCTACAATCGTCGACCACGACGACCACCCTTCCTCTGGGTTGAGTCTGACGGAATTGGTGTCACATCCTCAATACGTCCAATCTTCATGTTGGATCGAGCTAAAGCACGAAGAGCTGACTGGGCCTCTGGTCCAGGAGTCTTAGTTTTGTTCCCTCCAGTTGCTTTTAATTTAATATGAAGAGGTGTAATTCCAAGAGATTTACATTTTTCAGCAACATCTTAAACTGCTGACATAGCGGCGCAGGGACTGGCTGCATCACTTTTTGCCTTTACTTTCATCCCTCTAGTAATACGAGCAATTATTTCTCTTCCTGATAAATATGTCTTCATATTAAATCAAGAGCAACTGGAGTAAACAGAACTTAGACATCTGGACCAGGGGCCCAGTCAGCTCTTCGTGCTTTAGCTCGATCCAACATGAAGATTAGACGTATTGGGGGTGTGACACTAATTTCGTCAAACTCAACCCAGAGAAAGAGTGGTCGTCGTGGTCAACGATTGTAGAAGAAGACGAATAAGATCGGAAGAGTAGGAACAACAACACCACTCCGAAAACATCCATTTGTTTTACACATACCTGTGAAAAGGTTTCATTAGATTTGTTTAAACATTTTGTTTTTATTACAGCCAACTGAGCCAACACAATCCACAAAGCTACGTTTAATTGTATTTTATAAAAAATAAAAAATAAAAACCAAATGCGTGCACATTTAATCGTTTAAATTTGAGATTTGTGTGCTATATTGTGCATCGATAATGGAGTGAAGTTATCGATAGTGATTTTGAAATGCTTATGCAGATAAGAATAGATACATTTTAATTATTGGTGTATTAAAATCTCGCATACCTTAAATATTTTCTTATAGCATTCCTATGTCTTCAATTCTTATGAAAATCCTAAATTTTTAAATTTAATTCGAAGTGGTGTAGCAACCGCTTAATTGAGTTGTTAATAATAAATATTTACATTTAGTTAGTAGTACGTACAAAAATTAAACCACCATGTAATTAATTTCTAAATACTCCAAGCAAAATTTATATTTCGTGTTAAAACATTGCAACCTAAATTTAAATACACATTTTTAATATTAAAGTTATTATTTTTCTTACAAATTTGCTTGATTGCACATGATTTTTCTTCATGATGGCTGTTAATTGGTTTCTGGGTTGGCCTTCGCTCCTGACTTTGCTTTCATTTTTTTTTTTTGCGTCAACTTTGGCTTTATCTCGGCAATGAAAACTTATTAAAGTCGACGTCATTGTTGGAATTTGGAATTGAAACATTATTATGGTTTGTCAGTTTGTAATGTCTTGTCAATGAGCATGTATTTTGGTAGTTTCGGTCGCAAACTGGACAAACAAAGAGCCTTGGATCACAATGTAGGAGAAAATGGTCTTTCAGTTTTCTATCGGCAGTCATTGTTGATTCAGTCTCAAAATTGCAGTTCAGGACACGGCAAACACGCACTGCAAAAATCAAAAAGGCAATAATTTGTGAATTAAAAAAACAATAATTAATTTACTGTTTAACCAGTGATACACGGTCGACACTGTTGCTTAAACATGCATAAAAGACGAAACACAAAACACGAATGTGTTGAGTATTAAACTATTAAGTATAAAATAAGAGACAATATGGTTAATAAAATTTAAAATGATAGCAACATGGTTTAAAGGTATAATTTGAAACTCACTAAGTTTGTCCACTTTCGTTTGCCCGTTTTCAGTATTTACAATATTTGATTTCACCAAAGTATCAAATAACTGCTTGTAATGTTCTAAAGTAATTCTGGCCATATTATCGGTTACTTTTATGAAAAAATCCGAGTAAACTTTTTTTTCCTGTTCTCAAAACCTTAAATTGGGGGACGTGGACGTGTCGTCACTATTGGCAGCAATACTGGCATAGATTCCTTGTCTTAATGAAGATTAGATTGTTGAACAGGTTGAACTACAAGTGGAAGTGGAGTTGTTGGTGTTTCATTGTCATCCAATGCTGCTACAACGGCATTTGATTTTTTCATTTTCAGCTTCAGCAGAGAACCCTTAGGTGGTTTGAATTTTAGTGAATTTGGATTTTTCTTTATTATTGCTGCTTTATTGCCTTCATCACTTCTATGTACCAATTTTCTTTTAAGGTGACCCCTACGTTTTATTATTGGTGATGTGGAAGTGGAATTTTTTAATGAAGTATTTTTTGGAATAGTTAGAAATTTTGATTGTGAAATTGAACCACTTTCTTTTTTTGAATATAATTTGTTGCTAAGTGCCGTCAAATTTCTGCTAGAACACTGTTTTTCAAATTCACAGATCTCTGTTTGTGGTACTTTCGACGTTTTCAAAGATTTAGTTTTAGTTTGCTTTCTAGGTCGACCAGGACCTCTTCGCTTCAGTGAAGATAAAACTTGGGATGACTCAACGGGCATTGTTGAGTTTATGTGCGTCGGTGTCGGTGTCGGTGTTGATGAATCTTGTAAATGCACTACCATGGTGTGTGAACGTGAATGTGAATCATCTTGAGTTTCAGTTTCGTCAATGACAACAGGTTCTTTGGGGGTCAAATAAGGATTAAATCGTGCTCTACGAACAATGAAAGAGTTGAAGTTCGAATTAATGTCATTGTCATTACAAGGTATTAACGGTGAGATCACTGTATTGGACGGTGTTGGTGTCGGTGTCGGTGACGTGTTGTTGCTGTTGATATAAGTTGGCAAAGTTGGTGATGGTTCTGACTTTGATTCTTGTAATAACTCGTTCTCTTGAATTTCACCGTCACCATGAGGGTTAGCAACAAATAGGTTACAATTTTCTGCATTGTTAGCAATTATATTAATTCGTGAGGGTCCTTGATCTGATTGTGATGTAGCTTCCTTAGCAGATATAGGCAAAGGCACAGGTTGTACTCCGCAGCCACTCTTGCCCGTGCAATTAACACACTTAGAAACGTAAATATTTACTGTGCTGTTCTGCCCTATTGTAAATAATCCAGCCCCCAATTCTATAAAAACGAAACAAAAAAATACATATGTCAAATATCAATAACCAGTAATTAGGTGAGACTGCATTGTGGAGCATCAAAGCATGTATAGCAGATAGCTGCATGTAGCCTGTAGCTACTTTTTTTGCTTAACACATAATGATGTTTAATGTTTAAATATATAATTATAAACTTACCTTGCAAATAATTAGCACCAGCACTGCAACTTGTACTTGACGATACCGCATTTATGCGACATTTATGTTGACAAAATACTTATGTTTGCTGAAAATTTTGGTTTTGGTTCGTGTTGCAACTTGGTAGCAAAACCTGTGGCTGAAGTTGCAGATCTGTCAACTGATGCTGAAGTCAAAAAACTATTCAAGGTAGGAGTAGGAGTAGACGTCCGTAATTCGATAGGCTTCAAAATACTGGTTTTTGTTGTTGTGGATGGGTCAGAAAAAGCTGAACTAACTTCGTTAATTTTGCTTGCTTCCTGTAGAGACACCGACAGGGATTCTTGACTTCCGTTGTGGGCAATAATGCTCATGTTTGTTGCATTATTAACTAAATTGCTCGAGCACCAAACATTGAGCTCCTTTCATCACTTTCATGAAATTTCAGACCAATACTCCTGCTTTTTGAACTTCTGGTAGTCATACTTCTACTGTTATTATCTTCAGATGAAAATATAAAATCAGTTTTTTTGCTATTAATATATTCGGCTTCATTATCAATATTGTCAAACCCCCGAATCCCGCCAGGTATAATATCTGAACTGCTAGATAGATCTAAATCTAGCCCTGTGATTGCAGAAACGTCCAAAATATCTGAACTGTCTAAAGTATTGTTAAAAATGTAATCCGGATCAGACATTTAATTAGTAGTTTAAATTTACCTAAAATAACACAATTATTTTTATTTTAAAATAGTTAAGTGTCACGGTCTTACGGTTCACAATAGTTCACATCAGCTCAAGTTTCAACACCATTTGCCATTTACGCTGCTTACACACCACAATCACAAGCCACTGCTTCAATTTAAATATTACTAGCAGTACAGTAACCGTCACCAGTGCCAGTGCCAGTGCCAGTGCCAGGTGCCAGTGCCAGTACCAATTGCAGTTTTCAGTTTGCAGTACTCGATATTTTTTTGGAAGACAGTACTGAGTCCAAAATGAGCCAGACGGTCACTTTTGAATGAGTCGGACTCAATACCCCACTACGGAAACGAAAAACCCATGAGCCCTCAATATGGGCTCATGGCATGAGTCCAAATGAGTCCAGAGGAAAATTGAGTGAGCCTGGCATGAGCCCAACATTTTTTGGTTTTGTCGACCGGGAGGGCGGTCGTGAACGAAAACAGCCAGGTCACTTTTGTTTTGTCTTACTCTGCCGATGGAACTGAATCAAAGTGGATGATTAATTTATCTATTATCCGTTCAGTCAGAATAGGTCATCTGCACACACAAATTCCTGCGATTTTGTGTAGCTGTAATTAGAGAATTCACGAAAGTTTTAAGTTGCGGTGACTGGTACTGGTGACACAGTGTAATAATAAATTGCAATGTAGAAGTCTGGCGCCAGTGTAGGATCACATGAAGTGGCAAGGGGCCTCGCACAAATGGCAGTAATCCTGTTTAGGGTAAGTAATTTCGAAAAGAGATGATGGTAGCCAATGTTGAAGATAGCTACTTTAAGTCGCAAGTCGCAATAGGCAGACAAGGTGTGTGGGAGGGTTCAAAAATTTGGTAATTTTGCGTGGCGTCATTTAGGTCAAACCCACAATGTAAATGTCAACTGATGCAATAAAATAATGTGTTATTTTGATGTGCATCCCATTGAGCTCCAAATCCGAACTCTCAAATCTCGGCTTCCACCTGGTTTTGGTTTATCAAAACACTGTCCTATGTATTATGTAGGACGTAGAATTTATTATCCACTGGAAAAATCGGTTAATAAACATTTATTAACATTATTAACATTATTATTATTCAACATTTATGTAAGTAATGTGCGATAATTATCCGTATATTTTAACTGTAGAGATTCCACCTTGCTGCCTCCTGTATGGATTACAATACTAAAGTTAGTATATATGCGAATATAGTAATTCGTCGTTAATGTTGAATGATAGTACAAAATGCCCACGAGTAAATGTATTTGAGATTACATAATAAATTGAATTGTTTATATAATAGACATAAATGCAAACTTGTAATCATCTATCAAGAAGATTATTACTGTGCAATTCGAAATAACTATGCTGATCCGAATTAATTAACAACAGGGCATGTTCCATATTCGACTGATAAATAACTGGAACAGAATGTTTGTGGTTAGGAAGGTTAAGTCAGTTATTTCTTTTACTTATTTTCCACACGGATTTGCATAAGATACGTTGCTGGTGCAACTAATTTAACATGTCGTTTTACTCGAATGGACTGGACTGAATGGAATGCGAATGACCATATTCATTGGGGAGCGTTCACAAATGGCGCCACCTCTATAGTAGGTAGGTAGTTTTAGCTAAAAGGTGACAAGAGATGACAAGTACCCAGGTAGTTTTCCGGAAAGATGACGTCCTCATATTTTTTAACATAATTTGAATCTTGGCGGCACTCAAGGGTACATTGTTATTGGGGGACGCCACTCAAGGGGTGGGTAGGTCGTTTTTGAAAAAAGTGACGAAAAGATGACAAGGGGTAGGTAGGTGCTAAAAACTCAATATTTTGATGGCGCCATTTGTGAACGCTCCCTTGAGATCGTCCGTAAATGTCGTCGTTACTAAATTTGTCATTTTTATGACCCCATGACCCCCCTGTCATCAGCATGGCAATAGTGTAATAGACTTTTTTAAACATAGTTCATCAGTCAACAGCAGCCGAGTAGACCATATTATTAAATGTAGTGATGTGCTTCTCGAAATTAATTGAGGTTTACCTAAATGATTTGTACGATAGTAAAGTGTGTATGGTGTGTGAGTAATAAATGTCGATGGTAGAATACTGAGAATAAGACTTGTATTTTAATTGAATTAAACTGATGTAAATTGACAATTAATTTAAACTGATAAAACGAAAAGTGTTTTATAGAACAGAAGGTTCAAGCTAGTTAGTTGCTGGTTGAAATGGATATGATTTTACATTTAGAATTAACCTATGAAATCAACTCGGCTTCCGGCCGTAGTGGTCATTCGATTACATTACATTGTTATAGAATCTCTTTCCGTTGACCTGCTTAAGTAGCAAGCTACACAAAATTCATAAATCATCTTTGTCAATAATGATCAAGCCCATTTATAATTTAGCAACTCAATTCGAGTTTTACAAGAGTGTTACGCAATACATAGTTCCATTACAATTATTTCATGACTTACATCCGTTGGCATAAATAACATTACATGATTGCACACATAACTCATCTAGAGATTCATCTTTAATGATTACCTTAAAAATGTACAATGTAATAAAATTAATTTTAATCTACCGTATGACTCCCACTGGTCGCCATACTTAATAATCCTCCTCTCCGAATGTAATTCGTCCTCGAATTACCCCAGACTACTTAAAATTAAAATAACCGAAATTTTCAAGATCTCAAAATTTCGAAAAATTTTGAAATTTTCAGAATTTCATCTAAATGTAGAATCTAAATAAATTACCTAAATTACCTAGTCTACCTAGACCTACTCGTCTACCTAAAAACCTATTAATAAGCCATTAATTTCATCTTGTCCTCATCGGTCATTTTGTCCAGTCCGTAATTTCCAGCGAGGCCTTGGCCTTCCTTGCATTTGCTAATTCATCGTTTAATCCCTGTTGAATTTTGAACTGTCTTTCAATGAAATCCTCCATGCGTGCTACAGCATCATCTTCGGTTTTAAAATCATATCTGGACTTGCCGGATTTTCCTCTCCAGCGGTCATCATCATCAGAAGTATCCGCCGGTGGTGGCTTAAATTTTTTGGTGACTCTTTTCTCTGAATTCGGTCCTTGAAGTCTCATACGGCCTCCTCTCCAACTTGGTGTCCCATAGCATATGTAGATCCAGAAACTCATAAAAAATACAATAACAATTATTGCAAACCCACCAATTCCCATTGTTATCATGTACGATATGTTACCATCTGACGCAGTTAAAGTTCCTATGTTATTATTTTCCTCTCGAATTAGTGCGTCCTGCTGTGGTGGTGGTGTGGTTAATCCTTTTCGTAGAGTTCCATTGAAATAAGTCTCATTAGCTGTACGTATCGCCTCGGGCAACCAAGCTCCAACTACCTGAAGTCGTAAAGGTTCATCATCATCAGAATAGTCGGACTCGTCGCTCTCTCTCCGAGTAGGGCTGGCTGGCTCTTTATTTTCGTATGGCCTGTACTGTGGATTAATAACATCTCCAGAAATTATAATTGTATTATTAATAATTGGTGCTGGAATTTCCTGTGGACCCATGCCCATCGCCTTTGCTGCCGCTGCCTGTATCAATCCACTTGCGGTCAATACTACTGTGAGTCCTGCTGCCTGTGCCGCTGCCGTTCCTACCGTTTCTCCAGAGGGAAGCTTGTCTTTTACCTTCTGTACCCATGTACTCGGTGGTTGAGGTATTCGCGGTGAACCTGGAGGTGAAGCTGCTGGAGACCAACCTTGATATACAGATTGTGCTTGTGGTGACATCGAGTCTCCAGTCCTAGCCTGAGTGTCTGGAGTCTTCATTAATGAGTCCTCCCTGGCAAAAATTTCCTGGCCTCCATTAGAAGTACCTGCTTTTAGTGAGGGTGGATTGTCTCCCATCGCATTCTTGTGTTTTTGAGAAGCCATTTCCGCCTTGAATCCTTTGACACCAGTCGCCTCTGCTCCTTTTGGTAGATTTTTAATTGTCCCTGGGCTGGGTGGAAAAACAAGCTTTAACATTGTCGGCTGCGATGGCATATTAACATACCTATTCGCTACCGGGCTACCATTTTTTAGAATTTTTCCCTATCCCCATGGCTTTGCATCTACTAAGCCTATCCCAAACACCAATATCAACATTAAACACATCCATGACCATTTATGCATAAAAGTTCTCGGCCGTTTCGTTACCCTTGCTGCCCGTGCATGTACTCGTAGGCTCCGCATGGGGGCTATAAGCTCCCATTCATAAATGTTGTTGTGGGTTTCCTTTTTCTGTGCTTTAGTCGGTGGTGGTGGTGGGCATTGAATCTCCTCGTCTTTTTCAACGCCTAAAACAATAATATCCCAATCCTCTTCTACAGTAAAAGGTGAAGGGGATTTTTCTACCTGAGGCTTAGCCTTCTCCAGTTCCGTTTGCTGTAGTACATCACAGTGCTGGTCCCATTCATGCTCGTCCAACGCACATTTGAGTAGATTCGGCTTTTTCTTGTTTGAATCCTGTCCAGGCTGTTGACTGCTACCTGCTACCTCATCGTTAAAGCTCACTTGCTTTGCCATAATTTTTTTCACTGTCTTTGGTGTGCTCCCTGATGGTTTGGGTGTCATCTCCTTAATGGGCTGTGAAGTGGACTGGGCTGGACCATCTACAATTTCTTTCAATAATTCGGCTTTAAATTTTTTAATAGCTTCCGACTTACAAGTTTTTGGTGGTGTGTCCAGAGTCCATCCGCTTCTTGGCTCGCCATGTTTCCATTCCCAAAGGGTGTTGGATTCAGTGTATTCTTTCCATTGTTTTCGTATGTTCTCAGTTTCCTTTTCAATTTCCCGTGCTCTCGCCTTAGACCTTTTCTTTGCATCTCGTAGTTGTAGTGCTTTTGCCTTAGAACATATTTCTCTCCAATCCTCATCAGTGGTGACGTCTCCCTCTTTTTTAGTCTCCTCTCGTTGGTGAGGGGGAATCCATTTTCTATTACTAAAATGGGGGCGGTGATTTTCACGCTGCTCCCTTGGTTGGCTGATGGATTTCTCCTTCTCATGTTCATGTAGGTCCTTATCAGGGATGGCGTAGGTAGTGGGCGGTACAGTTCCATGGTATTGGTCCAGATTTTTTCTGTCCCTTTTTTTCTGCTCGAATACCCAGTCCCCAATAAAAGGTTGTATGCACAAGTCGCATTCGCCTCCGATCCCATGCCTTTGTTCGTCAATGTCTTTTTTGACGGCTAAATCCACTTCACGCAAAGTGCCTGGAAACAGCATCGCCTTCACTCTCAAATTAGAATAATGACATGAATAATACTCCACAGTGAACATGGGGTCGAAACTGAATTTTTTACAATGTCCCTTTAATACGTATGTACCAATTTTGTGTTCGCCTTCCACTATGTATTTTCTTTCTAGGTATGGTATGCCTCGAGATACATACCAGGTGGTTGGCTCCTGGGATAAATTAGAAAAGTGAGTGGCAATGAGCTTTGGACATGTCTGTAGGTTTCATTACCGTATACCCTGAAGGGGCTGAGGGATGTTTTTCCCATTTCTGCATTCAGCATTGCCTCTTCTCGCCTCGTAAGTCCATTTGCGTTGAATTTTTCTCTTTCCAATGTGGTCATGTCACTCGTCACTCTCTCCCTTCTTTCTTGACTATTATCCCTGCGTGTGGATGCAGATCGACTTCGCCCTTGTTGGTTGGCTCTCCCCCCTTCCAGAGAAGTCTTCGGCCGTACTTCTCCTTGGTCACGCTGGGTCCAGAGTTGTGAACTAACAGACGGAGGTGAGATAGCACGTTCCTTTTGAGTTCTGCCTGTCTCTCCTCGGCTCCTGCGGACGCTGGGTTTGGCTACACAATGAATGGGTGATGATCGTCCTGTCCTCACGCTCGTAAATCTCCTGGAGGAAGTTCCAGCCCTCTTTAAATTCTTTTGATCCTTGAGATGTCGAAATAAGAATTTTTCCTCTTGTTTCCTTTTAGGGGGCTGAGGGGGTGGTTGTACTGGCATCGCCTTGATGGTTGCTCGCTCATCCTGATAGTATTGAACGGTTCCAAATTTTCTGGATTCCAATTGCCTGTTTCTAAAATTCCAATTTACTCGAAATCTTGAAAAAAAATCAAATCCAAGGACTACAATAGGTTCCAATACATCCAAGACCACAAATTCGACATTAAATGTACCTGTACCTATTTGAATGGCAACTAAGGCTACACCTAAAGCTTTTTCAGACCCGATAATTCCATGAATAATGACTTCCTGGTCCGTGGAAATTTTTTGAGTGGTCAGGGCCTTCTTACTGATCATGGATAGTGAGCTGCCCGTGTCCAGAAGTGCTGTAGTCCATTTACCATGAATTTGAAGATCCAAGTATGGAGAATCTGAGTCCATGGCTGTCATCATGTACCCGAATGCATTTCTGGTCGGTGGCTCGTAGTCCGGTGGTGGTTCTCGTACCATTTCTCCTTTTCTCGCTTCCACAGTTTCGTTGGCATTTTCGTCCTTTTTCGAGTACGTCCCTCTCCCTCTGCTGGTGGTTCCTCCTCGCTTGCTACCTCTGCCTGCTCGCTGGGTAGTCCTGTCTGGGCAGTCCTTTGCATAGTGCCCAGGCTCTCCACATACATAACAATCAATTTCTGATTTATCATAATTTTTGCCATTACCTCTGCCACGCCTTCCTCTGCCTCGTCCTCCTCCCCGCTTTCCATTGTCCTTTTGAGTATCCGCATTAAATTCATTTTTTGGAAATTTCTGTTGTTCTCTCTTTTTATCGTAGCCTGCTTTGCCTCCCTCCTTAGTGTTGAGGAGTTTGGCCTCCAGCGTCGCGATCCTGACTTCACACTTTTTCACTTCGGATTCGGCTGGTCCCATATCGGTCGCTTCCATTTCCACTAGAAAGGTGGTGAGGTCATCGACGGTTTTGAGTCCTCTTCCTCCGTAACCGAGCTTAGCTGTCATCCTTGGTGTGAGTCCATTTTTGATATCTCGAACTAAATCCGCTTCTATGGCATGGGGAATGGCTGCTTTTGTTACATCAATCCTGTCTGAGATGTATTGGGCCACTGGCTCGTCCGGTAATTGGACTCGCTGTTGTAGACGTTGGTTCAGAATTTTCCCACTGACCGGGTAACGCTTCACCATCTCGGCCTTCAAGTTGTCCATGTTGAGAGTAGCTATGTTCCTTCCAAACCATGCTGCTGATGTTTTATCTAGGGTATTAGCAAATCTATTAATCTGATTTTCTTTTTGTACACCTATGGATAACATGGACCTTACAAATTCGTCTACATGGGCTCCGGGCTCGTCAATTCCCACCCGGAAATTGACCTTTTTGGCTGGTTGCCATCCTGCATTGGTAATTTGGGCCATGCCTTCTTCTAGCTCCTTTTGTTCTTGCTCTAGGAATTCTTTAGCTGCAATTTCCCTTAATTTCTGTTGTTCTTCGTCCTCAATACGCTGGGCTTCTTCTGCTATCTTAAAAAGTCTCTCTTCCTCTTTTAAATGTTTCTCTAGGTCAGCTATAAATTTAGCTCTTGCTTCACCTTTGAGGTGAGAAGGTATTTGTAGATTATCTATGATGTCTGCCGTTTTGACTGGAGGTGTCGATGGGTTGGCTGTATTAATCGGCTTATCTAACTCTGAATCACTAAAATCCTCAGTCTCGCTAGTATTAAAATTACCTAGCCCTGTAGACCTGCCTGAAAAATCGCCTTTGGCACTTTCAAACGAATCGTTACAAGTTTTATTACCTTCCGCCTCACTGGCTACCTGCTCTTGTACTTCTACTGCTTTACTATCTAAATTCTTATTTACAAGTTGCGAAGAACTTGACTGACCTGTCTCGTTACCACTATCACTATTATTAGTTTGATTGGTCTTGTATAATAATGCTAGGGTAGTATCATTTAATTCTCCTAATTTCTGCAAAGATTCCAAAGTTTTATTTAAAAATGTAGTTTCAAATTTCTCTCTCTGCGTTGTCGTGATACCTGGGGGAATACTTGGTGAACTGGGCTGTTCTGCCACTGTGGGCTTCGTTGGTGGCTGTCTACGACCGAGATATTTGCCTAATATTGATCTACCAATTTCTTTACCCTGCTCTTTTAATGCTTGCCTAGTGTTGGGTCTATTTGACATGTGACATTAAAAAATAAAAATATCCCTTAATTATGTCCAAACCTACCGGCTGTCCTATTAGCACTGGCCAAACCTAAATTAGCAATTTCAGAAATAATTAAGCTTAAAATCTTAGTTCTCAATACGGCTAATTCAATATTAAAAGCGATATCCTGTGTCTCTTCTATTGTTAAAGTGTTAACCAATAAAGTGACTGCTGCTTTTAATCTTAAATTCTCTGCCATATACGTAGAATAAAATCGAAAATTAAATCGAAAATAAAATCAAAAATAAAATCAGACTGTTAAAATAAAATAAATTAACCTATAAGATTGTGTGGAGTGAATTTTCTTGGTAGGTAAAGGATTGAAGTCGCAATACCTCCTACACTGCTCTGTATACAAGAAAATTACAATAAAAATTATACTCTGCCTACTCGCGGTATAATTAACAAATTCTAGAATTTTAATTACCAAAACGTACGCTGTTGTCTGATCAGGACAAAAATGTACGTGCTCATGAGTCTTAAATATTACGGGTGGGTAATATGTCTATCTTACTAATTACGCTGATCTTTGAAAAAGAAAAGTTAGCAAGGGGGAATAATTATTCGTTAACCTAGTAGCTACGGCCTAGTAAAATATTAAATTTACTAACATTAATGCTTAATTACCTTAAATCCGATTTCAACTCGAGTCAACAGTTCAAATAGCTTGTTTCACAACTTCACTCAGAATCTGTTCACTTCAGCAAATACTCGTCTCTCACTCGCTCAGTATTCTCAAATTTCTGCTTGCTCGAACTTTTGCTACAAACTCAGTAGTAAAGTGCAGAATTAACAAATATCCTTAATAAAATGATTACGAATGTAAATAATTGAAAAATAAAAATTACAAATACCAAAATACCATTGACACTCACAATATCAATTCACCATAACCTTCACACTGTTAAATTAAATTACTTTCTTCTCTACGTACAAATCAAGAAATTATATAGATTGAAATTATTTTAAAAATAAACTTAAATCCTTTAAAGTTTTACTTGAAAAATTAATCAACTTACTTTTAAAATTAATAAAATGAAAAAGTACACTATATACTTAAAATCTCAAATTATTACGTACTGATTGGCCAGAACCCCGTGTGCTTCCCATATGGGTGCCTTTTAACTGATTTTTTGATTTAATTGTTAGCGCTAACTCAGTCAATTACGAAGGAAGCCACCATATTAAATGTAGTAATGTGCTTCTCGAAATTAATTGAGGTTTACCTAAATGATTTGTACGATAGTAAAGTGTGTATGGTGTGTGAGTAATAAATGTCGATGGTAGAATACTGAGAATAAGACTTGTATTTTAATTGAATTAAACTGATGTAAATTGACAATTAATTTAAACTGATAAAACGAAAAGTGTTTTATAGAACAGAAGGTTCAAGCTAGTTAGTTGCTGGTTGAAATAGATATGATTTTACATTTAGAATTAACCTATGAAATCAACTCGGCTTCCGGCCGTAGTGGTCATTCGATTACATTACATTGTTATAGAATCTCTTTCCGTTGACCTGCTTAAGTAGCAAGCTACACAAAATTCATAAATCATCTTTGTCAATTATGATCAAGCCCATTTATAATTTAGCAACTCAATTCGAGTTTTACAAGAGTGTTACGCAATACATAGTTCCATTACAATTATTTCATGACTTACATCCGTTGGCATAAATAACATTACATGATTGCACACATAACTCATCTAGAGATTCATCTTTAATGATTACCTTAAAAATGTACAATGTAATTAAATTAATTTTAATCTACCGTATGACTCCCACTGGTCGCCATACTTAATAATATTATGACCCTTCCCGATAACATCATTTAAGGACGATCCCTCACAATTTTCACGATGTTTAAATTGGTTACTACCTATCTACATAATTTACCGGAATTTTGCAAATTTTGCAATACTGGACCAATTTCATTGTGCCATATATCGTTCGAAAGGTAATCACTAGTAGAATTTAAATAACATAATGCGCCTCTATTTCTACTAACAGTTTCCATGACAACGGCATTTTAATTTTACAATTTAACCTTAAACGTGTATTATGGGCTACAAACCCAAAACAAAAAAAATGGTGCCTGCTTATTTTTAAAGATCTTTTAAATGATATATTACTCGACAAAATCCATTAATTTTTTTAAATTTTTAATTATGTTTTTTGCAAGCCATTTAAAAACTAATCCCTATCGTGAGTGCACACTAAGTTATTTAGATTTGCCTAATTGTTACCGTTCGATTGGTATATCATGTTTGAGTAAGTTTTTTGAGTTACCGCTCGAAATCTTCATTTAACACAATATTTAAAGTTTTGGCGGGAAATTCAAAAATTTCAATATTAAATTTGTGGATTTATTGAGAATATCAAAATACTTGTGCGTTAATCGCCAAAAAAAACCGTTTACGCCTTCTTCCTTTTAATTTACAACCTGTTAATTGACAACTAAAATTTGGTGGCAAATTCAAAATGTTTAATTTCGCTGTTAAGGCTTATTGACATTATAGTTAATCGTATCAACCCTACATATATTTAGTAATTTGAATTTATGTTAATAATTTACGATAATCAATGCTTATGATTTATAAAAACTCATTCACAATTAAGTATTCATTATTATTAGTAATAATTTTTTTCTTCAGTGAGTAATTTATTGCGACTGCACAAGTATAGACTGGACAAAGCTTAATTAGTTCAGACTTTTAGACTAACAGTGATTTACTGACAAAATTAAAAGCTGAGTAAATTCAACGTTGCAAGTATTTGTCAATGGCTGCAGAGTACCTTAAAATAATTCTTTCATGAATAGTTTTCCAAATGTAAATATGAAAAGATTTTCTAAACCACTAATTGAAATCAAATTTAAAAGTAAAAGTTTTCAAAATTTTTAAATAAATTTAAAAAACGGAAAAATATAAAGCCGCATAAATTATGGATCGAAATAATATACATTTCACAAAGGGGAGAATTAAATTGGAAATTACAAGGGGTAATAATGTAAGTATGCGCATTAAACAGGTTGTACAAATGCAAAACAATTCTAATATAACTATTATATGTCTATAACTATTACAGTGTGTGAAAAATGGTTACTTAATCGGGTTATAATTTAAAAAATTTACTTTGAAATATTAATTCTCAAGTATATGAATATAAATACTTTTATTTTATCAGAATTTGCAATGGAATTCAATTACATCAGACAGAAATATGACAATAAATAATTCAAAAGCATAATAAACCAGTTGCAGAACTTTTGCTGTTAGTTCTTGTTGCTGTTTTTGAGCAATCAGATAAATGTGTTTTTTTCCGTTTGAGTAGGTACTACAGTTAGTTATCGAAAAAAGAAAAGAAGGTAAATAAAATATTCAAAAGATGTCAAGTTGGGCAAATTTTCTGTGTTGCATCTGATCTCCAAAAACGCTGCTTGTTTCAGTTTTAAAACGAAAAATAGCAAATTTAAATTTTCTTGAAATCCGAAAAGAAGCTCCGCCACTGCTTCTCCATTATACGAATATCGGCTTAGGTGGAACTGGACACCTGATCCCTCTATCGACTCATCCTCAGGATTGTCCAAATACGTAGAAATATTTTTAGTTCCCTGTAATGAAAACCAAAAAAAAAACATTTGTTTAAAAACGAAAGTATAAGCGAACGGAAACGGAAGAGCTAATTGTTTCTATTAGGATACATTAGCAATTAAAGCATCACCTGCGCCTCAGTTACACATTTATTCAATTAAACAAAAACAACTTATTGCAGAAAGTAACAAAAGTTTACTTTGTCCAACGTTACCTTCAAAGCGAAAAATATGCCATAATAGCTGTACCAGTCGCTGTCGTATGTATTGGGTTCTATTACAATGGGCTCGTCCAACAAGAAGTAAAAGTTCTTCCCTTTCCGGGCGAAAACATTTTTTGTAGACTTCCCACTGTCAAATGTCCAGGAACTATTAACTTGTCTTATAATTTGAACAGTGACGTCAAAGTGTGCGTCACTATCGATGGGTCCCAAGAAGCCAATTCCATGCAACGAAATCTTCTCGTTTATCACCTGCAAACTGTCCAAATTGTTGGTTTCAAACACAAGCAACTGAAGTTGAATTTCAAATAATGATCGCGTTTTTCAAAAATGGTTATTTTTGAACGCTACTTTGAGAATTATATTACTATTTTTAGCTCTTAATATCCAAGTTCACAGTAAAAATGTGTGCTAAACTAATATATAAGTATGTATATAAAATAAAAAATAAATTTAAAACGTTGCAGATTGCAGAATTATATAAGGGTCATTCTATTTTACAAAGTAGCATAAACGATGAGTTACTTACCAAATAAGTCTTTCTCTGCCATCACACACAAATGGACTGGTTGTTAATTTACATTTTTCGGGCAACGAAAGAACTGAGCACCCAATCGATCGAATTTTATTGACTTCTCTTGGGTTTGTTTTGAACTGAAGCTGAGTTTTGTCAAACTTGGATCTGTAAATACAGTTTTGAGCAATTTTAATTACCCACTTAATTACAAAGAAAAAAGTACATTTAAAATAATTTGCTTAAACTCCATACACCTAAATACTGCTGGAACAATAAATCTCACCTATTTTCAATGCTTAATCCTATGTACTCGTAAATTGCCAGCTTTTCATCCGCATTTAAAATGTTTTTTTTCACGAGACCAATGTTGGCGAATTCTTCGAAGGGCATTGTCGGGAATCGAATTTCAAGCAAACAGCCGCCAAGAACTTCTCGGTAGTTTTCTCCTGTGGGTTCAAGTCCTTTAATTGTGCACCGATTAGCAGCCCATCTACATGATAACGTTAAAAAAACAGATTGGATTAGAAAATAGAAATAAAGAAATCTTATAATAATTATAATAAAAGCAGTTTCCTCACAGAATAGGGCTTTAAAAGCAACTGAGAATACCTGAGAGCACAATCAAAGATTTCTTTCTCTTCCAATGGGAAATTTTGAAAAGAAAAGATAGTTTCCAAGTTTTCCGGGGATGTTTTCAAAAATTCATCCGAATCTTTGTACTCGTAAAAAGATCTAATTTATTTATTTTAATTAATTCCTATGACCATAAACAAAATACATAGGCATTTCTACTGATAACACAAATAAAAGCATCATGTACATACTGTATAAAATCATCAGCCGCCTCCTCTAAATTCTTGATCGCTTTTGTGATTTCGAATCTTCGACAGAGGCCAAGTAAACCTAGTAAATTGTTTGGCGACAGGTTTAAAGAATTTAGGGAGTTCAATGACCACACATCCAGCTAATTAGCAGCTGTGAGTAAGGATAAAGAAATTCACGCAATTTCCTAGTTTATACATGACTGTTAAATGATAAAAGTAATAATAAAATTATCACAACTACAACCCTCACACACTTTGTTTAGTATTAGGTAAATTAAACTAAAACGGAAATAATCGTGTAACTATGTGGTGGCACGTACGTTAACAAATAGCTGAAATGCAGTGGGATCGATGTTTGGAAGCGGAATTCCCTCGCCATCCTTCACCACTCTATTTTCCCAGTTTTCCTCAAATTCAGCCTCAAAGACGGGCGACGCTGCCTTCAGAATGAACTTCACCGCCTCCACTTTTACTTTTCCAGGACCAACGCTGAACACTACGTCAAAGTTCTTCGGTTTTCTTCGCAGCAAATCTGCCATCTGCTCCCCCAGAGTTTTCTCTACTTGATTGGTGGCAGTCATGTTATGTTTCCTATTTTCTATTCTGCACAGAAAAAAATGTTTAACCGGTAATTTATTCGAATTCGTGCAATGCAGCTTGGTGGCACCGATCTTTTCTCCTTCTTTTGCGTAAATATGAAGTGTGAGATAGATTTAAAAATAGTTTGAAATTAATACACAGAATGTGAAATACGTTAAAAGTAATTACAATTAGCAATGGCGATTTTAGGTTTGGTGAATGAAAGTAAAAGGTAGTAATAAACTAATAACTAATAAGTAATAATTACACGGCCGACAGCCAGTGCGTAGTTGGGAAACTGATTAATTAATTGAAACTGATGGACCAACAGCTATTTTGTAGGTATTTTATAAAAAATTCATGAATTGGAATGTAATTTCGGTTTACCGTTTAATTTGTAGTTCTTTCTACTCCACAACTATCAACAGGTAGGTTAACACGTCCACGTTGAAATTCAAGTGCGAATTGCAATAATTGTGTCGTGCCACGTCTATTTACTTCCTGTAGAACTAAATTACACAAATCGTAGGTATTTGAACCTTATGGAATTATGAAATCAAAAATCCTGCAAAATAATTACAGATAATCAGATGGAACTAAATCAAAGTGGATGATTAATTTGATTCTTTAAGAATGTAGGTAGAATAATTCATCAGCACAAAGATGCTAGATGCTACGCTATAAGTACAATTGTGGCAACACGGTGTATTGGTCATTGGTTTTGTTTGGTCAGTTGTCAGAGTCAGTTTGTCAGTTTGGTGTAAAACCACAGATATAGAATACCTAGATGCCCTACTGTAATCTCTTTGCATGTGTTTTTTATGCGGCACTATGGATGAACTTATAGGTAACACTTTATCATTGCACCAAAAGTTCACAGTAGTGGCGACATCAGCATTTTAACCTCTGAACTGCGTGTTTTCAAATTTGCCTCCTCAATCGCCTCTGCCAAGTATTTCTAAGGATGGAAACCATCCATCGATATCCTTGCAACTGCAACTTACGGCTAATCGAATATTACCAACCGTAGACTCTCATAGCTAGTGCAAGTCTTAACTTGCACATCTGAGAGACACCTAGTTATACGGAAGCGAGCTGCAGCCTTGATGCTAAGCACACCAAAAATGCAGACGGCGCTTTGCCCCTGGCTGCCTTCCTTTTTCCCGGGGAGTAGTGTCTCTAGTTCTATATACCTCTGTGTGTAAAACTAAATTGCGATGCTTAAGTCTGGCGCCAGTGTGGAATCATGTGACGTGGCAAGGGAAAATGTGCATTATGTACGTTGAGGGTACGTCACTTCGAAATGTTCGAAATTAGAAGCCAGCTCATTTTCAAGATATCTATTTAAGTCGCAATGCTTAATAGGCAGACAAGGTGTGTGGGTGGGTTCATAAAGGTAAATTTAAGGGACGTCAGTTGTGTTCAGTCCTCAATTTAAATGTCAACTGATATGATAGTTGTATATCACATTAGGCTCCAAATCCAAACTCTCGAATCTCGGTTTTCCCCTGGTTTTTGAAAATACTGATAAGTTCACTTAAAAGGGACTCCGCGGGACCGACCAAATCTGTCCCTTACAACCGAATTCCCTTTTAACCATTTAAGGGATTTCCCTTTTAAGCGGTTATTATGTTTAAAAAAATTCAGATTTTATTCTTCGTAAAAGAGTAAGTTATTTACAATGTTTTCCGTGGACAGTTATTTAGATTCAAAAAAGTCAGTTAATTCCAGTCTGTGGACACGCTTTAATTCTAATTCCCTCAACAAAAAAATGAGTTTTTTTGTTTAGGATTTAAATCTATTTCCTTTGGAATGTAAAACTAAATCTGCAGAAGAAAAGGAATTAACTTTAAATCCAAAGGAATTATATTTGATTCCCGATTTGAACCGGCGCGCGCTCAATCTGGCGGACCAATCACAGATCACATTGACCGCGCATGACTTATGGGGAAATGAAAAGAGAAAATATTAATGTGTAAAACGTAGATGTCCGTGACAGATCGTAGTTGGCCTGTTCAAGATATGGAGTGGTGAATTTTAGATTTGGAAAATGTTGTGTCACGTTACGGAAATAGAAACTATAGAAACGATAGAAATTAATAACTTCAGCCTCGTAAGTGTCGTAAGATCGTTTTAAAAAATTCGAATTATGTCTAAATTGTACTTCTTAAGTTACCCGCTTTTGAAATAGCTGGATTTAGATAATTAAAATTCCGCATGCGCAATAAAATGCAAAAGATTTAATTCTAATTCCCAAGCATTAAATTTTAATTTCCCAAGATTTAGTTTTAATTCCTGTAAGGGAATCAGTTTTAATTCCGAAGGTATTAGAATTAAAGCGTGTCCACAGACTGAATTCAGTTTGTTTGGATTTATGTTGATTTTGATGTTGACGCACACATAAACTTAAATTATGAAGATTTGAAAATACAGTGTTTTCATTATTTGTGTGCCCGTATTCGTATTCCGGTTGTACCTCGTCAAGTTGAAAGTAAACTTTAGAATGTTGAAAACAGTTGCGAATTGTATTTTCTGTAACCGCTTCCCATGACTGAAACAACTACATGATTGACTGTAGGATATTTGGCGGCTTTACGTTTTTCGTCTTTGCTGTTGGATTGTCTAGTTGATGAATTATATCCATAGTCAGCCTTCTCCGATAATGCAGTTTCAAGTTGACAATGATTCCTTGATCCATAGGTTGGATCAAAGAACTATATACTATTTTTCGTCAAAAATCCCTTTTAAGTGACAAAAGAACCAAAAACGGTAAAAAATAAGTCCCTTTTAACCGGATAATCCCTTTTAGCGGTTCCCTTATAACCGGATAATTTTACCATTGAATCATAGGCTGGCCAACCAAACATTTCAGATCTGTCCCGTTTAGGCGGTTTTCCCTTTTAACAGAATCCCTTTTAAGTGAACTTGTCAGTATTGTTTTATTATGTAGGATTTATTATATCAACTGGAAAAATCCGTTCAAACATAATTATGTAGGTACACGCTTAGAAAAGATCTTGACACGAATGTAGTTAGGCCGTGGCAACAGGTTAAGCTGTTAACTTTGACAGGTTTAGTAGTAAATTTTGAAATTTTCGAGGGTGGGGAAAACTGTTAACCACATGCAACAAGACTGGTGTTGCAAAACCCAACACCAAACTTGTTAATTCAACACTAAACCTGTTGAAGCATTTATATCACTGTATATGTATGCTAAATTAGTAACCCAGATAACACACAAATGAAAAAAATAGTTGGCAATTAGTCAGATCATTGCAATTTGGTTGGGAAATCGTTAGCGTTGGAAAATAGACTGATAATATTGTTGTTACTTTGATGGTCCTGGAGCTAAGTTGATTGTTGGCGCAATGTTCGCGCGCACCCGTGAGCCAGCAGTGTTTTATAGTGCGTAAATAGTAAGTTGGGAAAAAGAAATTAAGTAGTTAGCAACGGCCCAATTAAATATATGCTCAATTCACCGATCCTTTTCATATGCATAAAAACTTACTTTGGCCCGATAATGTTTTATTTTTGTCGAACACAGCGGGTACGTGCTGCGTGGCGGTTTGTATAAATCATTTTTGACGGTACAGACCAGACCAAATTACGAAGTCAGTTTAGTTTTGTAGGCGATAGAGTTAATAACACGCTGTAGTGTGAAAACTGAAACTAATATATTAGATGTAGCCAAAATAAGTTTCACTTGAGTTAAAGTCAATGTGAATTGTATCCTAAAATAAGTAAGCAGTGACTCTACGGGATTATTTAGCATTTGCTGCAGTGGTTTTATTTTATAAATCAATTTAAAGCTAAGTTTTACAAATAATTAGTTCAGTAACTATCACAAAATATTCACAAGTTGAATTAAACGTCAAACTTGGAGACAAAGGTCTTTTTTTTCTTTTACGTTAGACCTACACTTTCCTATTAAGAACTTAGCTAGAGAGCTGACAATACAGTCCAAAAATGAAAACACAGAAGCGTTACAGTAAGCGTTGGAAAAAACGAATACTGTTGTTATGTTGGAGACACCGGAGCTAAAGTCCACTGTTGTTCTCCGCTAGTATCAATAAGCAAAATGTATTTTATAGCCAGTAAATGTAAATATTTCTAGTTCGAAAATTATTACGCAGGAATTTCGGGGCTTTAACCTAAATTGACCTTTGACCTAGGTCAGCAGTCAAATTTTTGGGACGCCCATTTAACATTACTAGTAATTGTTATAACTCAAAAAACTTAATTTATTGTTACACATTACTAATTTTGTGATCTAATTTAAGCTTGTCCTGTGACCTAGGTCACTCAGACAAGTCGAGATTTATTAGTTATTCCCGTGATCACAGTATGTATATGGCAGATTAAACTACAATATTATTAAAAACGACAGTGTGGCACAGTGGTCAGTGCACCTAGCTAAGTTCGGCGGTCCATTGATCAAATCCTGGGTCGCTCAATTATTTTGAAAGTAGAGGTTTGGCAATAAAGTTTTATTCATAAAATATTCTTTATAATATACACGCCATAAATATGTCCAAAATTCGTACATAAAGATTTGAACCGGTTTATGCATGAATATTCTCGCAGAATTATGTTGACAGATTTCCAATTGGGAAATAGAACATTTTGGAACTTTTCAAATAATTTAAATAGAACATTTTGCATTTTTCCAAATCGTGTAAATAGAACATTTTGAACTTTTCCAAATCATGTAAATAGAACATTTTGCACTTTTCCAAATTATGTAAATAGAATATTTTGCACATTTCAAAGTCTCGTATTTAGCATGTTACGCATCTATGCCATTTAGTGCTTTTTAAATTTTAATAGTTTATTTTAACTCTACCTCAAAACGGAAATCGACTATTTTGAGTCTTTATTAATGTTGAGTGTCATTAGGCAACTTTTTCTATTTAACTGAACTGAATAATGTAAGAAACCCATTGAAAATTAATTTATTATGTTATGATTGGGTATTGGGTCACTGACTTCATAAACTCCATTGAGTTCGTTATTCAATGCTCAATATTATTCTATGAATTTCTAAATGGGCTTTTTCATAATCGTAAATGCAAAATATCGGTACCGTTGTGTGTCCCTTGTATATGTATGTGTGTGCTTAATTAAATAGCATTAAATTGTATTGTATTAGGAAACCTAGCTAGGTACCTACCATTGTATATAAATGGAGCAGCACAGCATATATGTTCCGGCAATTGGCAATTCGCATTAGAAATAATTCAATTATTATTATTACAAATATTTTTCTTTTTCAAACATAAAAATTCAAGATTTTATCCTGTCACATATTAAAGCACATCATTCGTATTTTAAATAGATTCGATTTTTGCACTACACATTGACCAATTTGAAAATTATTTTGAAATTTGCATATACTAAACTTCTGATTTTTAGACTAACAACCATAAGTCTCTGCTATATGTTTTACATTCCAAAAATATTTTTTTACACAGTAGAAGCGTTTCTAACTCGCATTAACTTACTACAGAAAAAATAATTTTTTACAAGCGCAATAAATAAAAAATTCTTGTTTCACGAGATTTTGCGAATTATCAAGAGCCTAGACGGTGGAATTGCATCTTTTATTGTTGTGATTTTGAAGCAAAATTTAACATTGTCAATTGAGCCACCAATCAGTCAGAGAATTGCAATTTCCATCGTTTGTTCGCTGTCGATCTGATGACGCAGTGAAGTAAATAGCCAAAGACCATCACTGGCTGCTGGCTTTTGTTCGCTGCGCTTATCCATCCGCCGATTTCTTGAGACATGTGAGGAAATGTGGAAATGTCATCGAAGGATTTACTTGGAGCACCACTGCAGTCAAACTATTACAGAATCGCCAGCTGTACGTTGAGGCGAAAGTAAGTGATTTGTAGTTTTTATATTTAAACAAAATATTTTACACAAGAATGGATGTTGGTCATTTCTTATTTTTCTCAAACAAAGTGTGTAGTAAATGAGAAAACTTAAAAAATACAAAAATAAACAACTTATTTTTTTTTTAATTCCAGGAGAAGCATTGTTATAATTCTGAGTTCAGCCGTAAATCTCGCTCAATTTTTCCAGTGGACTTTTAAAGTTGCAGTGAAATACGCATCAATGCTTAAAGTAGCTTGCAATTTTCTCCTATTGAATCTCCATACCCCATTTTAAAAGCGGATCAGCTATTGACTGTCACCATTGAGAAGAATTAAATACCGTTTGCAGACTTCACTTTTTATTTTTATGACATTGAAAACGACGCGCAGACGCCGAATTTCTCATCTAATTGCTTTTGAATTCCAGACATAATAAATTTGAATTCGAATATTTTTATAAATTTTTCAGTTGCAAAATTGACTAAATAAAATCATGAATTTTTATGTTTAAAATATTTTGATAAATAAGCAAGTAGATGTGTTAAAGTTATTGCGCAATTAACTTAAATTTACGAAATGTTTCTTGGGTAATTTCTGCATTTATATACTTGTTTGAAATTTCATGAAGCATTGAACTTGGGAGCGTACATAAATTACGTGGTAAACCTTGGGGGGAAAGGTTCAATCTGCTTAACCTTTTATATGGACGTACATACCAAAACTGGAATAGTAGGGGCTCCAAATTTCCAATTTTTAAACCATGTAATTTACTAATATATGCACCCTCCCCTGTATTGCTACTTGAAGCGTATACGATAAATGAAATTTAAATATAATAATACTAAATTAAAAGGTTCGGTACTTAGCAATTCGTATTCAAAAATTAAATAAACTATAACTATTTGTTTAATTCTCTTCCTGTTTGGACATTTTTCATCAAACATAAAAAATCAAGATTTTATTCAGTCACATATTAAAGCACATCATTGGTATTTTAAATTTTAGATTCGACTTTCTTAATGTACATTGTCAATTTTTACAAATTATTTTCTAAATTTTTACATTTACTCTACATCCGATCTTCAGACTAACAAACAAAACTCTGCTTTTTGTTTCATTTCTTGATACATTTTTATGCAGTACAAACTTTTCTATTTCGCATTAATTTACTACTGAAAAAAGAACTTTTCGCAAGCGCAATAAAAGAAAAATTCTTGTTTCATCGCAATTCGCGAATTTTCAAAAGCCAGATCTGTCGAATTGCCTTGTTTGTTGTTGTAAGGTCGAAACAAAATTTAACGTTTTCGAGTGGGCCACCAATCAGTCTGGGAATTGCAATGTCGATCGTTTGTTCGGCGTTGATATAAAGTCGCAATGCAGTAAGCAACCAAAAACCATCTGCGGCTGCAGACTGCTGCCCACTGCGCTGATACACTGGCCGTATTCTTGAGACATGTGAGGAAATGTGGAAAGGTCATCGAAGGATTTACTTGAGTCACCACCGCAGTCAAACTAATGAAGAATCGTTAGCTGTAAGTGAAGGCAAAAGTAAATTATTTGTGTTTTTTTGTAATATCTAAATGTATTTTCATTCATTTAGGAATTTACATAAAACTAGAACCTATATCATTAGTAAAGAATCAAAATGACCGATATCCAATTTAAAAGGCAGAATCAAAAATCAAAATGAGCAACGTTAAAAAAAGTAATAATCTATTGCATAGCATAAAATGTTAGTTACGAGTTTTTAGAAAGTACAAAAATGATTTATTTGCAAAATTTTGAAAAGTGTAAAATGTTCTATTTACTTGTTTTTTGAAAAGTGTAACATGATCTACTTACATGTTTTTAAAAAGTGCAAAATGTGCAATTTACCTGTTTTAAAAAATTCAAAAATCTCAAAGTATCTTATTTTCGTGTTTTGGAAAAATATAAAATGTAGTGTTTTTATGTCTTTGAAAAAGGCCCGAAATATTTTATTTATTTTTTTTTTAAATTGCATAATTCTCTATTGAAATAATTTTGAAAAGTATAAAATAATGTGACTTGGTAAAGTGCAAAGTGTTCTACTAAATGTTTTTGATAAAATAAAAATTTTCTATTCACTAGTTTTGTAAAGGTGCAAAATGCTTAATTACCTGCTTTCGAAAATTTCAAAAAGCATAAAATGTATTTTGTTCTTGTTTTTTGACAAATTTTATGTGTTCTGTTATCAAGTGTATGAAAAAGCTTTAAATTTTCTATTAAACATATTTTTAAAATTGCAAAATTCTCTAGTTACACCTGTTTTCAGGATGATGATGTTTTAATAATTTTTGCAGATAGTGAATTTAATTTACAGTTAAAAATGGATGTAGCTCATTTTGGTTCTTCACAGACAAATTGTGCTATAGTTAATGAGAAAAAATAAAATACTGAAGAAAAAACTCACAATTTTGTAACTTCCAGAGGAGAAGCATTGTTTCTAGTTCTGGGTTCAGCCGTAAGACTTGCCTAATTTTTCCCGTGAATTATTAAAAAGTTTGAGTGGATTACGAGCCAATGCTCAAAGTGACTGGCAGTTTTCTCCTTCCAAGACTCTAAACTCCATTTCCAAAGCGCGGCTTAGCTATTGACTGTCACTACTGTCAGCAATGAGAAGAGTGGGATAAAGTTTACGGACTAAATTTTTTATTTTTTTGACTTTAGGAACGAAGTGTAGACGCCGAATTACTTCTCTATGTACTTTGGAATTCCAGACATATTAAAAGGAAATAAAAATATTTGTAAAAATCTTAAAATTTCAAAATGAATGGAATAAAATCTTGAATTTTTATGTTTGATAAATGTTTTGGTAAATTAGTAAGTAGGTTTAATAAAATTTTATCTACGAAAACTTACGAAACGTAATGAGCTTAATTCTGTATTTATATAGGTTTTGATAAGCAGTATTAAGCATTATGGAACATATTCTTTGCATTCATTAAAAACATTGAATATGCATTATAATGTGTAGATAATGGACTTCCACGTTTCTAGTTCTAATTTTTAGTATGTAAACCAGGTTATTTAATTAAGCTAAGAATATAAAACTGTTATAATTGTATGTAAGTTGGCATTAGCAATTATTAAAACAATTACGCATTTTCCTTTATGTCAGGACCGGACGAAGAAAATGTTTATACGTAGCATTTTGCGTCGATACAAAAACCACCATTCTGATTTTATTTATGGTTTTCTGTGGTAAAGCAAAATGTTGTATTTACATGTTTTAGAAAAGTGCAAAATGTTTCTTTTACTTGATTCAGAAAAGGGTTCAATGTTCTATTTACATGTTTTGAGAAAAGTAGAAAATGTTTTATTTACGTTTTGTTGAAAAAATATTGTTATATATCAAAATTTTCTTTTTACATCTTGTTTTTTAAATTGCAAAATTTTCGATTTACACGTTTTTTTAAATTCAAGCGGCAGGGGCTGCTTGCGCTGGCCGCATTATCCGGCCCTGCTTTTATATCTTTATATAACTACCTACATGGATCGAATTAGTATTATTTCAATGGAGATATGAGATATGAGAAATTCAATTGAATTAATTAATTTGTATTACGGTTAAATCACTTGAGGGATATTATTTAAAAATTGGAGCAGCCATTGACTTATAAATTTAGTTTGTGCTACTTATTTATTCCGTAGAATTCCTATTATATTGTATTTGAAAGATATTATTACTATTATTACTATTATAATTTTAAGCTGATTAAGTTTTGAAATTATATGCGTAATAATGATGATGCTCCAGATAACTAATTTACAATGTACTGATGTATATAATTTTTTGAAGGTAACAGGACAGAAGAGTGCAGACACAAGAGCGCGGACAAAAGAGTGCAGCCATTGGAGTGCAGGGACATAAGATCGCGGGACTTTGGAGTGCAGACAAAAGAGTGTAGACAAAAGAGTGCAGACTAAAGAGTGCGAGACAAAAGAGTTTAGGGACGAAGGATCGCAGAGACAATGGAGTGCAATCCAAGGAAAACTATAAAATGAAGTCAACTTGCTCTTCAAAGTAATTAAGAGGGCCGTGGAAATCAATAATATCGTGACTGTGAAAATGACCCATATCCAATTTTAGCTAAAAAAAATATCAGCCATCTACAAAAATATTTAAATATGTCTTGAGAGCATTTAAATAGAACATTTTTCACTTTTCAAAAATATGTTAATACAAAAATTTACACTTTTCAAACACATACGGCATTAGAACATTTAACATTTTTCACCTTTTTAAAAACATGAAATTAGAACATTTTGAATCTTTTCAAAAACATGAAAATAGAACATTTTACGTTTTCAAAAACTTCTAACTAAAATTTAACGCACGTTTCTCATTTTCTTTTTATGACATAACTCATTTGATTGTAGCTTAAATTTGATACGGCGAAGAGTCATTTAGCGTCAATCCATCCAATTCGTAGAGTCATTCTGTCGCAAGTCCGTTAAATTTATATATGCTAGTATAGTCAATTAAATGTACTCAGGACAGAGTTATTATAGATTTTAGAACTGTGTTAACGCCAAAATGACTCTTCACCTACGATACTTGTATATATTAAGTAACAGCCCTTGTAAGGGCCACTAATTACTTCGAAGAGCAAGTTTACTTCATTTTTTATAGTTTTCCTTGGATTGCACTCCATTGTCTCTGCGATCCTTCGTCCCTAAACTCTTTTGTCTCGCACTCTTTAGTCTGTACTCTTTTGTCTACACTCTTTTGTCTGCACTCCAATGTCCCGCGATCTTATGTCCCTGCACTCCAATGGCTGCACTCTTTTGTCCGCACTCTTGTGTCTGCACTCTTCTGTCGTGGAATCTTTTTTGAACTTCTAATACTTGGAATGCACAAGAACTATGAGTGGATGCGTTTTGGGTTCATTAATGAATTACTGTAAAAAATTTGAATGTTAATTATTCAAACAAGCAATTTATTTTACATGTTTGTGTTTAATTTTAAGTACTTTTGAAAGTCTTGAAAATTCAAGACTTTCAGAAGTCTCGATTTCAAGAGTTGAATTAGAATAGGTAAAAGCTGAAGGGAAGCTTATTTAAAAAATAAGTATTTTGATTTATAATTTATGCGTTTTCGGTTTTTTACAAATTCCAAATGCAGTCAAAATCAATTTAAATTTTTAATTTGAGCTTAATAGGTGGATTGAAAAGTTTGCTTCTTCTGCCTGGTATCGAACCTGGGACCTTCCGCGTGTTAGGCGGATGTGGTAACTACTGCACTACAGAAATTCAGTTAATGTATCTGGGATGCAATATGTTGAGCAATTTCCACGTCACGTTTTTTGGTTGAAAAAACGCTGTCTCAAAAATCACAATTCAAAATAGGTACAAATATCTATGTGATACTGATACTATTTACGTAGGTACCTACATATCTATTTTTTCTGAGTAGTTTTGGCATTCTCAGAAATTACAAAGAACTGATAAACATTGAAGCAAAGCTGACACCAATTGGAACAGAATGGTTTTTATTAGTGATGTAAAATCATATATCTGTACTCAATTCATTCTTGTCGGCTCAATGTGTAATCTTAGCAAAGCCCATTTCAACTATTGAACCTATGACCCACATTTGTTCAGATATGCCTGTTTGTAATGCTAAAAATATGGTATATAAAGCGCCGTCACATATTGCAAAATGCTTGAGTAAATAGCCTATCTAAAGATTATGAACTAGTTAGATCCGTAACATCAGACAAATATGAAATCAAACCAAGATTTTATTCAGCCACTTTTCAAAATAATATTTTCCAAATCGAATCTATATTCTAGAGTCACGTATTACTACGAAAGTTTAAATCTTACATGTTTAATTTGCATATTACAAGTTTACAAATTGCATCCAATTTTAAATTCCTGTCACGAGCTCAGCCACATAAAAATTATATTTTTGGACATTTAAATACCTTCACAGGAGAAAAAAGAACTTTTCTTTTTGAGTCAGTGCTCATTACAAAATACAGACAAATTCTTTTTCCGCATCGTACAATATGTCAATCCTACGAAAACGGAAAGTTGCCATCGTCTTTACAATGTCCTCACACCTCCCTCAAGACTGACTCGAATCGCTCGAGGGAGAAAATGTAAATTTCTGATTTTGTCAGACTACGTGCGAGCGAACAATTAATTCAATTCAAAACAAAGATCGAGGAAAACTTGAAATGCTGCCCAGGAATGGGAAAAGTCTTCGAATGCCGATTTTTGGATCCCAAATATCTGGATACTTCTACGTACAATTGCTTCGATATCATATCGACACTTCGACCCTGGTTGATGTTCCTTCTAAAGTTGAAAAACTTGAAAAAAAACCGCATCTACTTTGCAACTTATTTGCCAGTGGCTGCTACAGTCTTCTCCATGCTGCAATCTCTAAAATATTTAGTAAATTAAAACACATTTGTAATTTGCATATAAAACGTAAAATTTATTAACCTAATTAACGAAATTTATTTAAAATTGCTTACATTTTCATAACCTGCAGACTACCACGTGTAACAACGGTTTTGTGGCTCTCAAATGCTACGACATGTGGCTTTCCTAGCGGCAACCTCAAAATGTCTTCATCTCTGGACAGATGCGGGACAAAATTGAGTACAAAATCAGCCATGAAATTTACGGATCTTCTTTTCAGCAGAAATCGACTCGATCGCGGATCGGTGCGAAGCGACGCAGACTGCAGGGCGGCTTGACTCGTTCCTTGTAATAATGAAATTTCTTTTTTAATTAAATTTTGTGGTTCTCAATTTTTAAAACTGTCTTGAAGAACCTGGCCGTTTAGTTTAAAAGTGGCTGAATAAAATCTTGGTTTCTTAAAATTTTGGCAAAGCTATTGCAACATGTTCGAATAAAAATGACGAATTGGGGGATTGTGGCATTTCATTCTGTTTTTATATTCGTTCAAAATTCATAATTTAGTTGCATATTTTTATGTGGGTACATTTTTTACCTATTATCATCCATGTATGTGCATCGTATTGTTAAGTAGTTTAGAATCATTATTATAGTAATTAGAAAATAATAAACATAGAAATGCTTAGTAGTGATAGGCTTTAAAATAATTTTCATCAGCTCTGTAACTATACACATCTTAAATTAGTAATAAATACGATCGATTCTAATGAATTGTTGATAGTTACACAGGCAGATTAGTGAGTAGAAATTAGAACTGATCGTGATTTGAAAAATAAATGAGCTCACAACCGCCAATGTGCTGGTATATATCATTCTTAAAAGTTCGATTTAGGTACAAAGCACAACAAGTGCGGGTATTTGAATTAATTTTAAATTATAATCCTGTATTTAATCACAGTTGACAGTACTACGCCATAATAAATAAATTGACATAAATTTTAATTTTTAATTGTTTATTGTTTCGTATTTCATTCCACACTATTGAGTTAAGCCGTCACCATGAAGGGGATTCTAATGTAGTAATAATATATAATACGTCGATGAAGAATCAAAACGAACCATTCACATTTTAAGCTAAAAACAAAATGCACTACCGCTGAGGTAACCGAGAAATATTAAGAACAAGGATGGTGCAGCATGGCAAACCACAATAAAGTAAAACATAATTTCTACCTTTGCCCATACCAATTGCCAATTATCATTATCGGATGGCTTAATGATATTGAAACAAAAAAAAACATTAAAATCTAGTGATTTTAAAAGCGTGTAAAATGGGAGATTTTACACCTTTTACAATAATGTATATAGAACATTTTGAACTTTTCCTAATCATGTAAATAGAATACTTTGCAAGTTTCAAAGTTTCGTAATTAACATTTTAAGCAACTATATCATTCAATGTTTTTTAATTAGCTTTTTTTTTAAGAATCAAATCGAGCCATCTACATTTTAAGCTAAAAATAAAAAGCACTACTGCTGAAGTTGCCGAGAAATGGTACGGGCCAGGATGTCGCAGCATAGGAACTCCCATTAAGATACCACAAGAATTCTACCTTTGCCCGTAACAATTCTAAGTTGAATTAATGATCAACACACAGTTATAAACACCAGTAAAATCTCATGATCCTAAAAGTATGTAAAATGAAAAATTATGCAACTTTTAAAGTCATGTAAGTAAAACATTTTAGAATTTTCCGTATCGTGTAAAAAGAACATTTTGAACTTTTCAAAATCATGCAAATAGAACGATTTGCACTTTTCCAAATAATATAAATAGATCATTTTTCACTGATCCAAATCATGTAAATGGAACATTTTGCACTTTTCCAAATCATGTAAATAGAACATTTTGCGCTTTTCCAAATCATGTAAATGGAACATTTTGCACTTTTCCAAAATCATGTAAATAGAACAATTTGCACTTTTCCAAACCATGTAAATAGAACATTTTGCACTTTTCCAAACCATGTAAATAAAACATTTTGCGCTTTTCCAAATCATGTAAATGGAACATTTTGCACATTTCCAAAATCATGTAAATAGAACAATTTGCACTTTTCCAAACCATGTAAATAGAACATTTTGCACTTTTTCAAATCATGTAAACAGAAAATTTTGCGCATTTTAAAGTCTCGTGTTTAACATTTTAAGCATATATACCATTTAATGTTCTTTAAATATATTATTTTAATTATACCTCAAAATTTGTATCGCCTGTTTTGAATCTTAATGTATGAAATGTGTCATTAGGCCGTTTCTTCTATTTAGATAAACTGAATAATTTAAAACCTATTGAAATTCAATAATTAATTATTAATGATTGGGTATTAGGTCAGTGACCTCATAAACTCCATTGAGTTTGTTATTGAATGCTTAATATTATTCTATGCATTTCTAAATGGGCTTTTTTTTAATGCAAAACATGGGTACCGATGTGGGTCTTTGGTATGTATGTGTGTGTGTGATTAAATAGCATTGAATTGTATTGTATTAGGAAACCTAGCTACATTGGCACCTACCTATGTATATTAAAGGAGCAGCACAGCATAATTTCCGGCAATTGGCAATTGGTATTAGAAATAATTAAATTATTACTACAAATTTCTTTCTTTTTCAAACCTAAATTTTCAAGATTTTATTCAGTCACATATTAAAGCAAATCATTCGTATTTTAAATTTTAGATTCGATTTTTGCACTACACATTGACCAATTTGAAAATTATTTTGAAATTTGCATTTACTAAACTTTTGAGTTTTAGACTAACAACCATAAGTCTGCTATATTTTCTACATTCCAAAAATATTTTTTTACACAGTAGAAGCGTTTCTAACTCGCATTAGCTTACCACAGAAAAAAGAATTTTTTACAAGCGCAATAAATAAAAAATTCTTGTTTCACGATATTTTGCGAATTATCAAGAACCAAGACGGTGGAATTGCATCTTTTATTGTTGTGAATTTGAAGCAAAATTTAACATTGTCAATTGAGCCACCAATCAGTCAGAGAATTGCATTGCCCATCGTTTGTCCGCTGTCGATCTGATGCCGCAGTGAAGTAAATAGCAAAAGACCATCACTGGCTGCTGGCTTTTGTTCGCTGCTCTTATCCACTCACCGATTTCTTGAGACATGTGAGAAAATGTGGAAAGGTCATCGGAGGATTTACTTGAGGCATCACTGCAGTCAAACTGTTACGAAATCGCCAGCTGTAAGTTGAGCAAAAGTAAGTAATTTTTTAGGTCATTTTAATGTTCACAAACAAAATGTGTAGTAAATGAGAAAACATAAAAAATACAAAAATAAACAACTTAATTTTTATTTTAATTCCAGGAGAAGCATTGTTGTAATTCTGAGTTCAGCCGTAAATCTCGCTCAATTTTTCCAGTGAACTTTTAAATTTGCAGTGGACTACGAGTCAAAGCTTAAAGTAGCTTGCAATTTTCTCCTTTCAGAACTCCAGGTCCCATTTTGAGAGCGGATCAGCTATTGACTGTCAGCAATGAGAAGAGTGGGATAAATTTTACTGACTTAATTTTTTCTTCTTCTGACTTTAACAACGACGCGCAGACGCCGAATTCCCCATCTATTTTCTTTGGAATTTAAGAAGTAAAACAATAGGAATATAAATATTTGTAAAAATCTTTAAATTTCAAAATTGACCAAATAAAATCTTGAATTTTTATGTTTGAAATATTTTGGTAAATAAGCAAGTAGATGTATTAAAGTTAATGCGCAATTAACTTAAATTCACGAAATGTTTGTTAGGTTAGTGCTGCATTTATATACTTATGTACCTGTCATATATATTTTTGTTTAAAATTTCATGAAGCACTGAACTTGGGAGCGTGCATAAATTACGTGGTACACCTTGCAGGGGAAGAGTTCAATCTGCCTGACCTTTTACATAGACGTACATACCAAAACAGGAAGGGTAGGGGTTTAAAATTTACGATTTTTATACCACAGTAATTTATGCATGCTCCTCTGTATTGTAACTTGAAGCCTTTACCATAAATTAAACCTAAATAGAATAATACTGAATTAAAAGGTTCGGCAGTTAGCAATTCATATACCAAAATTAAATTAACAATTACTGTACATTTAATTCCCCTTAACACCATATATATTACAAGGTTACAGTTCGGCAATTAGAAATTCGTATGAAAATTAAATAAATTATTGCCACATTTAATTCCATTCCTTATTAGTCATTTTTTATCAAGCATAAGAAATTAAGATTTTATTCAGTCACATATTAAAGCACATCATTGGTATTTTAAATTTTAGATTCGATTTTCTTATTGTACATTGTCAATTATTGTAAATAATTTTCTAAATTTTTACATTTACTCCACATCCAATTTTCAGACTAACAAACAAAACTCTGCTTTTTGTTTCAATTCTTTATACATTTTTAGGCAGTACAAAGTTTTCTATTTCGCATTAATTTACTACAGAAAAAAGAACTTTTCGCAAGCGCAATAAAAGAAAAATTCTTGTTTCATCGCAATTTGCGAATTTTCAAAAGTCAGGTCTGCGGAATTGCCTTGTTTATTGTTGTAGGGTCGAAACAAAATTTAACGTTTTCCAGTGGGCCACCAATTAGTTCGAGAATTGCAATGTACATCGTTTGTTCGGCGTTGATATGAAGTCGCAATGGAGTAACCAACCAAAGACCATCTGCGGCTGCAGACTGCTGCCCACTGCGCTGATCCACTGGCCGTATTCTTGAGACATGTGAGGAAATGTGGAAAGGTCATCGAAGGATTTACTTGAGTCACCACCGCAGTCAAACTAATGAAGAATCGTTAGCTGTAAGTGAAGGCAAAAGTAAATTATTTGTGTTTTTTTTGTGATATTTAAATGTATTTTTATTCATTTAAGCATTTACATAAAAATAGAACCTAAATCATTAGTAAAGACTCAAAATGACCGATATTTAATTTGAGGCAGAATCAAAAATCAAAATGAGCAACGTTAAAAAAATTGTTAATGTAATGCATAGCATAAAATGTTAGTTACGAGTTTTTAGAAAGTGCAAAAATGATTTATTTGCAAAATTTTTAAAAGTGTAAAATGTTCTATTTACTTGTTTTTTGAAAAGTGTAACATGATCTGCTTACATGTTTTTAAAAAGTGCAAAAAGTGCAATTTACCTGTTTTAAAAAATTCAAAAATCTTAAAATATTTTATTTTCCTGTTTTTGAAAAATATAAAATGTAGTGTTATCATGTTTTTCAAAAAGCCCCAAATTTTCTATTTAATTTTTTTTAATTTCAAAATTCTCTATTCAAATAATTATGAAAAGTATAAAATATTGTGACTTGGTAAAATGCAAAGTGTTCTACTAAATGTTTTTGATAAAATAAAAATTTTCTATTTTCTAGTTTTTTAAAGGTGTAAAATGCTTATTTACCTGCTTTCAAAAATTTCAAAAAGCATGAAATGTATTTTTTTTCTTGTTTTTTGACAAATTTTATATGTTTTGTTATCAAGTGTTTGAAAAAGCTTCAAATTTTCTATTACACTTATTTTTAAAATTTCAAAATTCTCTAGTTACACCTGTTTTAAGGATGATGATATTTTAATAATTTTTGTAGATAGTGCATTTAATTTACAGTCAAAAAAGGATGTAGCTCATTTTGGTTCTTTACAGACAAATTGTGCTATAGGTAATTAGAAAAAATAAAATACTGAATAAAAATCTCACAATTTTGTAAATTCCAGAGGAGAAGCATTGTTTCTAGTTATGAGTTCAGCCGTAAGACTTGCCTAATTTTTCCCGTGAATTATTAAAAAGTTTGAGTGGATTACGAGCCAATGCTCAAAGTGACTGGCAGTTTTCTCCTTCCAAGACTCCAAACTCCATTTCGAAAGCGCGGCTCAGCTATTGACTGTCAGCAATGAGAAGAGTGGGATAAAGTTTACGGACTTGATATTTTCTTTTTTTGACTTTAAGAACGAAGTAAAGACGCCGAATTACTTCTCTATGTACTTTGGAATTCCAGATATATTAAAAAGGAATACAAATTATCGTAAAAATCTTGAAGTTTGCAAAATGAAAGGAATAAAATTTTGAATTTTTATGTTTGATAAATGTTTTGGTAAATTAGTAAGTAGGTAAAACAAAATGTTATCTACAAAAACTTACGAAACTTAGTGAGGTTTTTACCGCATTTATATAGGCGTCGATTAGCCGTATTAAGCATTGTGAAATATATGCTGTGCATTCATTTAAAAAAATAAAATATGCATTATAATGTGTACATAATGGACTGCCACGTTTCCAGTTAAGTAAACCAGGTCATTTGAATAAGCTAAGAATATAAAACTGTTATGAATTGTTTTTAAGCTGGCATTTGGAATTACCAAAACAATTACGCACTATTCTTTATGTCAGGGCCGGACGAAGAAAATGTTTTTAGGCAGCGGATGTTTCCATGCAAAAACCACCTTTTCGATTTTATTGATAGTTTTCTGTAGTAAAGCAAAATGTTCTATTTACATGTTTTGAGAAAAGTGCAAATTGTTCTTTTTACTTGATTCAGAAAAGTGCAAAATGTTCTATTTACATGGTAGGAGAAAAGTGTTAATTATTTAATTTGCATGTTTTTGAAATGTACAAAAATTTGTTTTTGCATTTTTTTGAAATGCACAAAAAAATATATTTGCATGTTTTTAAAAATTCAAAACATTGTTCTTACAGATTGTTTAGAACTGTAAAATGTTCCATTTACAAGTTTTGTGGAAATTCAACCAGCGGGGGCTGCCTGCGCTGGCCGCATTATCCGGCCCTGCTTTATGTTTTTAAATACCTACCTACATGAATTGAATTAGTATTAATTCAATGAAGATACATATGAGAAATTCAATTCAGTTACTTAATTAGTATTACGGTTTAATCACTTGATAGATAATATTTAAAAATTAGCACAGGCATTCACTTATAAGTTTAATGTGTGCTACTTATTTAGTTTGTTGAATTGCTATACAATTCATTATATTGTATTTGAAATATATTGGTACTATTATTACTATTATATATTTAACCCGATTAAATTAAAAACTTATATGCGTAATAATTATGATGCTCCAGATGAATATTGTACAATGTACTCATTTTTAAAGCCCCGAATAAAAGTGTATTACTTGGTACGTACAGCAACTATAACGATAAGTGCAATAGATAGGTAGTTGATGCATCGATGTAATTCCACATTTATACTAAATTTAATTTTTATGTACTGTTGTTGTTGTTGCTGATACCTATATATCTATGTTCACTCAAATGTAGAAAGAAGGCTATGGTTTTTATTATATTAGTTTTCAAAAACATTGTACAAAATTACTTATTTTTTTCTAGGACTTTGTACTTTGACAAATAAAACCTTAACATTTTTTAATTCTATGTAACGTAAAGGGTGTGTAAAGTTCCAAATAGGCGTTTACGCGTTAAGATTTTTAAAATTCCAAATGCAGTCAAAAACATTAGAACAATTTGAATTTTAAACTTGAATTCAATAAGGGAATTTGAAAAGGTTCTCATAGTTAAATTTAGAAATGAGTAAAAGCTAAACAAAAAATAAAAATTAATGTAAACAGATCAAAAAATAATTGTTTCTGCCAGGTATCGAACCTGGGACCTTCCGCGTGTTAGGCGGATGTGATAACCACTACACCACAGAAACCCAGTTGGAAGGGATGTAACACGTTGAACAGCTGCCTCCTTGCGCTCTCCGGTTAATTATCTGTAAATTGTCCCCTATTATGTTCCCCTTTTTAATGTTTTTTTTTTGCCGGCAAGTAATAATTATTTGTACGTCAAAAGTTTCTTCGTTAATTTACTCATAATTAATATTGTAATTTTAAAAGTTAGCAAGAATCTATTCAGCAGGTGTATTAGTAGCAAGCCATTATTTTATTTTATTTTATTGTATATATCGCAAGTGAAGAATCAAAATAACCCATATTAAATTTAAACTAGAACTAAAATGAGTTATGTAGAAAAACAAACTATAGATGAGATTTAATGAAATAAATTTTAATACGTAAAATTGTAAGTTACGAGTTTTTTTAATAAGACAATATCATATTTACATTAATTTGAAAATTGCAAAATATTCTATTTACTTCGTTTCCAAAAGCTGCAAAATATTCCATTTTCATAGTTTTAAATATTACAAAATATTCCGCCTGTATGTTTTTTAAACGTACAAAATATTTCATTTTTACACGGTTTTTAGATGCTGAGCTTAAGCATCTATTGTAATGGTCATGTCCGTCCGTCCGTCCGTCCGTCCGTCCGTTGGCCGTACACTACAGGTCACAGGTTTGAACCGATTTTCTTTTAAAAAAATTTATATGACCAGAAATGCGACTGGGCAGGTCTGTATTGTTTTTTAGTTGTAACTAGGCTAACCAGTTATCCACAATAAATTGATTACTGGACCTATGTCAGAAATTTTTAATGGGTTGTAGATGGTGACGGATCGTTCATAAACGACGTCCTTCAAATATTAAAGTTTTAAGTACCCCCATTTCCAACTTTAAATTTTTTTTTATAACCTGTTTGAACTACACCATGTGGAAGTAAGTCTGCGTGATGAGGGGTTTTATGAATTCAGGTGCATATAATTCATAAACGGTTCAGAGCAAATAACATGTAAATGTAAATAAATGTAAGCCACTTTATTAGTTATAAATTGCAATGCATGCAAAAGCTGTAGCTCAACTGGATTTCTAGAAATAAAATAAATGCCAAAATTTAATAAAACAAATAAAGGAAAACAGTTTGCGTGATTTTGGATTCGTTTAAAACTAAATGTATTTAATATCTAGTATGACCTCCCTTTGCGGCATAAAGCTCCCCAATCGTATTTGGAACAGACTTGACTAGCTTCTGTGTGAATTCAGGGCTAATCTTCCGCCACTCTTTTTATAGGACAGCGATCAATTCAGTTGTGTTTTTTAGTATAGGTTTGAGCCGAACTCCGGATATTGTAATTCAAAATATCCATGTAAACTTCCTTAGTCATGGTTGTGGGGATATAGACTAACGTTCCGACTCCGTGATCATAAAAAACGCCCAACACCATTACTACATGGTCAAATTCTGTTAATGTAGGACATTTAAAAAGCGTTAAACACCTCTTGGGGACCTCATCAATGGAGCAATGTTCTTTGGTCCGATGAACCAAAATTCTGCTAATTTGGTGTCCAAGGTGTTCAGAGGTTGTGGAAAAGGCCTGGAGAAGCCCTTAAACCTGGCAGTGTGACATCTACGGTCAAGCAACGGAGGAGGTGTGTAAGGCCTTTCAAATGTCCTACTTTCACAGAATTTGATTATGTATGTAACTCATTGTGTTTTTCAGGAAGCGTAATGGTGTAGGGCTGTTTCTGTGCTCACAGAGTCGGAACGTTAGTTTAAATCCCCACAACCATGACTAAAGAAGTTTACATGGATATTTTGAATTAAAATATCCAGAATTCGGCTCAAACCTATACTAAGAAACACATCCGAATTGATCACCGTCCTATAAAAAGATTGGCACAAGATTAGCCCTGAATTCACAAAGAAGCTAGTCAAGTCTGTTCGGAATAGGATTCAGGAGCTATTCACCTCAAAAGGAGGTCATATCAGATATTAAATAGATTTAGTTTTAAAAAAATCCAAAATCACGCAAACTTTTTTCCCTCATTTTTTTATTGAATTTTGGCATTTATTTAATTTTTTAAAATCCAGTTGAGCTACAGCTTTTGCAAGCATTGCAATTTATAACTAATACAGTGACTTACATTTATTTACATTTACATGTCATTTGCTCTGAACCGTTTATGAATTATATGCACTTTAATTCATAAAACTTCTCATCACGCAGAAGTTCCACCTGCTGTATATACCGTAAAGGGTATGTAAAGCTCCAAATATGCCTTTACGCGGTTTATTTTTTTTTCAAATTCCAAATGCAGTCAAAAACGTTTAAGCAATTTGAATTTTAAACTTGAATAATATTGAATTTAAAAGAGTGCACATAGTGAAATTTAGAAATGAGTAAAAGCTAACCAAAAAATAAAAACTAATGTAAACAGATCAAAAAATAATTCTTTCTGCCAGGTATCGAACCTGGGACCTTCCGCGTGTTAGGCGGATGTGATAACCACTACACCACAGAAACCCAGTTGTTAGACATGTAGTAGCTTAAACAGCTGGCTCCTTGCGCTCTCGGGTTAATTATCTGTAAACTGTCTCCTACTCCTATGTCATATATAATTATTAGTTTCCCCTTTTAATTTGTTTTCATGCAAGTAATTATTTGTGGGTAATAAGACTCGTCGTTTATTTAGTGAAAAGCAAAAGGTAAACTCCTAAAAACGTGCTCTAATAATTTAATATTATTGCCCACTTGTTATCTTATCAGAAAGTAAGATTGTACGTAGCGTAGGTACCTACCTAGGTATTTTTTAGATCAATACTCATCAATAAAATTGTGTGATTTTAAAAGTTTGCAAGAATCTAGTCAGGTGTATTAGAAGCAAATTATTTTATTTTATTATGTATCGCGAGAGATGAATCAAAATAGCCCATCTTAAATTTAAGCTAGAACTAAAATGTGTTATGTCGATGAATAGACTAAATTAGATTTCATGAAATAAAATTTAATGCGTAAAATTTTAATTTACGAGTTTTTTAAAAGTGAAAAATTATATATTTACATTACTTTGAAAGTTTCAAAAATACACTATTTGTTTGTTTTCAAAAGTTGCAAAATGTATTATTTACATAGCTTTGAAAAATGCATATTTTGTTTAATTCTTTTTTTAAATTGAAAAATATTCTATTTACATGCTGTTTTAAATCGTGTGTAATAAGTGCCTAACCACAACTTCGTAGACCAAAAAAACATGTGTTTCTGCCAGGTATCGAACCTGCGACCTTTCGCGTGTTAGGCGGATGTGATAACCACTACACCACAGAAACCCAACTTGATTACATGGCCCACTCAATTCTCAATTCTGCCAAATGGGCTTACTCCTTTTTCTTAATTATAGGACTAAAAGTGATGTAGATTATTTTAATAGTATGAGTGTTTTATATTTTATAGTGCTTACAATGATAGTTAAATCATATACTTAATTTTAATTATTTTATTACTACTAACTAGAATCTCTGTCACAAAAAGTCGAAAAAAGCATTATTTTCTAGATAATATCAGTTATGTATTGACTGCACTTTGTATATAGGCAATGTATCTCCAGCTCTTATAAGTATTGCGTATAGCTCAAAAGCCTATCTTTGGTATGGCAGTGCATTGTTATGTAGAAAACAGCAAATTAGGAGCATTTTAAATGTGGTATTTATTACAGTTGTAAACTTTATTTACATATTACTTTAAGTAGAACCTTTTCGGTAAATCCAAACCCGCTGCCCAATAAAAGTCTAATGATAAGTAAACGTAAGCCAAAGAGATAATAATCACCTACTTAGTTATACACGTACAGTGTGTCTCATAATTTTAAACTCACTCAGTTTTCGGTTTTTAATTATTTTACATGAGAACCACGTGACCCCTGGGGGTCAATCAAAGTCGAATCCTAATTAATAGTGAGTTGTAATCTAAAAATAAATATCTCGCCGGAAAACTCCTTCATGAAAGAAAGCAAACCCCATAAACCGGGATGAGTGTAAAATTATGAGACACACTGTATTATTCAAACAGCTTGGAACTCAGTTATTGTGGTGATGTGCTGTACCTATAGGAGAGAATATTAAAATATATTACGCAATATTTGAACCAACTAAATAAACCTATATATAATCAAACGACCCATGTATATGCCTATACTACTTTTAGTTTACTTACTTTGACTTTACTTTGCCTGTGATGTGTCCAGATATTGACAAGGAGGATTGTATACAACTTTCAAAAACTCAACAACCAGTTTTGCTGCTGCAAATGCTGAAACCCACCGATAATAACACTGCAGAAATTGCACACAAATATTAAATAAGGATTACAAATTATTACAGAATAAATACGAATGTGTTGAAGAAGTGTTGTAAATATTGACACTTGTTGAAGCGATTTACGTGTAAATATTTCGTAAATGGGTAAGTAAAGTAAAAAGAAGTGAGCAGCTGCAAGACTTTTATGTAGTAGAATAGAAACGGGGCCATATAAATATAATATATAATATCTGAATTAAGTTATAGGTACCTATCTGTATGGATACAAACTGAAAACTATCTACTAGACACACGTACTTGAGTTCATGTGATAATAACGTGAAAAACTATACTCAGACGAAGCAAAGAAATCTCTATGTGTAGATGCTCAGTTGTTTTCAAATAGATTCCAACTAGATTTGATTTTAGCGTTAGAATTCATAATTTAAATCCATTAATTATTAAAATGTACAGCTTCAGATCAAGCCTTGTAATAATTACAATTTCTTTTAGTTTCATTTTCGGCGTTAAAAGCAGCAATTTTGAGGGAAACCGCAGTTCTCAATTAAAACTTAAATTTCCTAATGAAAACCTGCACCCAGATTTTGAAACAGTGGCAAAGGTACTAAAACCACTAAAAACATGTCAATTTACATTTTGGAAAGCAAAACTACCAAAATATCATCGTGGCGGCCAAAGCCGTAAAATAGTGTTGCCAAATATACAAGATTTTATTTACAGAACGACAGAGGAAATTTTGAAGCTACTAAGTTTTCCCGAATTTCAAGTGGTCATTTCCCATTTTAACGAAATCCAAAATTTGAATAAAAGTAGACACATAGTAAAGCATATGCCAACTATATGCTATGTCCACATTGGCATCCCAATGCCTGGACTTGACAAGGCAAACCATATATCTGAAATTGTCATCGATAACCCATTTGACCAGCCAAAAAATTCGGCTCTATCTCATGTCAATAACCGAGAAGACATTTTTATTCTGTTTTCTGAGCGTCCAGTAGAATACAGATACTTAAAAAGCTTTATATGCAAGATGCCTGTCAATTACCTCCTCTTTGAATTTAAACCAAATTTGGTCCTTTTTCAAATTTCAACCCTAAGGCTTCGTTGCAACCCTGAAATTAACAACTTGTGCTATTCAAACGTGTATTCGAGCATTTCGAAATTTAAGTCTAAATTCTGGTCAAAGAAATCCTATCAAGAAATTATTTCATTTTTTAAAACCCAGCGTCGAAACTTTCATCAATCTTCAATTGCTGTCTACTACGGGCCAGATAATGTCAAATTGGCATCGCTGGAAAAGATCAAATTGTTTAAATTTGGCCAGATTTCAAGTTCTTTTGCAAAGTTTATGCCACTTCTTCACGTGGCCCATTTGCTCAGTCTTAAATTTAACTTTACACTGAAAAAAGTCCCGCCAAGATTTAAACCTTCTAATTATTGTTCTCATGGCTACATAACTGCCCTTAAAACTATCACACAACATGAAAAGTATGCAGAAACCGTTGTCATGGAGATTAGCAATCGATTTGTTCATTATGGATTAAATGCAGAATTAGATATTCCAATTTGTTTCTATGATTTCATAGCCCCTTTCGATTCCACTGTTTGGATCGTTTGTAGTGTCGCGACAGGTTTTGTTATTTGTCTAGTGCACACATTTCTAAATGGCTACAACTTTGCCGCCAGTTCCCGTTCAACTTTTATAAAAGCTGTAGCCCTTGTCTTGGCGCCACTAGTTAGCCGGGTACCCGTCAAGTACGTAAAAAAAATCCGAGGCGCTAATAATAAATTCAAATATACTCTATGGCTTTTCTGCGCATTTTTCATTACCACATTCTACCTGAGCAAATTGCAAAGCTTTAAAGTTGTCCCAAAGTCACATGGCGGCCGCAAAACCCTTTCAGAGTTGCTTAGCGAAAAGTACCGATTTGGAATGTCTCCTGGCGAGGTCCCTTTTTTCAAGCAGACGATTCGAACTTGGAAATTTGAGAATAAAAAATACAATTTTTCAGAAAATAGCAGATCAACAGCTCAAATCCGTGAACACCAAAAACTGATGAACAGTACGATTCTGGTTGATTTCACAACTGCCGCAGGATTTCGCGCAATGTTTAACCAGGACCGCTTTGGGGCAATCCTATCGCCTGACCAAATCTCAGTTTGGTCCCACATTCTAGAAGAATTATTTCACCGGCGATTTTACACTACAACTCAGGATTTCTTCCGCTTTCAAAAAGGATGGAGTTTTTGCACGAGTAATGTAGACGTACTTTTGGGCAGTTTTAAGAATTTAGTCAGTACGGGCATTGTTAGCTATTGGTGGGGAGCGAGGGAAAAAATTGGCAAGAAGACTAGTGTTATTTTTATCCGGTCACGGTTCCAAAATGAATCCGAATATCAACACATTGGGAGCCACTTTAATAAAAAGAAGCATTTTCATACTGTACACTTGGACGACTCTCTTGTGAAAGCAACATTTTATTGTTATTTGATTGGTGTTGGTTTGGCCATAAGTTGCTTTGCTATTCAGTTACTTAGTTTCGAAATGTTACGAGACAAACGAAATCGGGATTTCAGACACATGCAAATCATATTGGTGAAATGAGGTAATAAAGCAATTCCCGTTTAAATATTAATTCCGTATACAAACGGTCCAAAATCTCGAATGAAATGAAGAATTTTCCCCAAAATGTAATGAGCGCGAACGCTTATTCAAACTAAATGCAGTATGCAGTATAAAGTTTACTCAAATGATTAACTACATATTACTATTGATAGATTCTTTCAAACTTTAAATACACAATTTCAAAGATGCAAAATGAAATTACTAGAAGGAAGGAATTAGGTATTTTGACATTAACTAATTAAGCCAAAGCCCCAAGAACGGAGCTGTTAAACTTGTTTACATTAACACCAACAACTGGGTTTCTGTGGTGTAGTGGTTATCACATCCGCCTAACACGCGGAAGGTCCCAGGTTCGATACCTGGCAGAAACAATTATTTTTTTATCCTTTTTCATTTAGTGGGTCCTATTCCGTAGTTTTGATTTCCAATAATTTCTTAAATTTTATTTTGAGAACATTTTCTATTACACTGATGGAAATCAAATTTAAAGTTGAAAGCTTTTAACATTGTCTTGACTGAATTTAGAATTCGAGAAAACTAAAATCTCGTTTATGGATCGAAATATGTTTTTTTCAAAAAGGAAAATTAAATTGAAAATTACAATGGGTAATGGTGAAAGTGTAAAACTATGCGCATCCAACAGACAGATCGTAAAAATGTAAAACAATTCTAATAAATATATGGCTAATATCTATTACAGTGTGTTATAAAACTGATAAATAATCGCTTAGTTTTAAGTCATTAATAAAAATATTTACAATGAAAACTTTATTCAGAAGTTCAGAATAAATTTAAAAATTTTTGCTTTATTACAATTTCCAATTGATTTCAATTACATAAGATGGAAAAGAACAATAAATAATTCAAAAGATAAAAGCATAATAAAGCAGCTGCAGAATTTTTTCTTTTAATTCTTTCTTGTTGCAGTTTTTGAGTAATCAGATAAATTTATTGTCTCCGTTTGAATACCAAAATAAAAGAATGTACGGTAAATAAAATATTCCAAAAATGCCAGGTTGGCAAATTTTATGTGTTGCATCTGATTTCGAAAAAGCGTTGCTTGTTTTCGTTCTAAAAAATGGAAAAGAAAAACTTAAATTTTTTTAAAAAGTAGCACCGCCAATGCGTTTCCACCATACAAACTACGCCAAAGGTGGAAACTGGACACCTGATGCCTCCATCGACTCATTATTAGGATTGTCCGAATACTGTGAAATATTGCTGGTTCCCTGTAATGTACACCGAAAACAAATATGAGTTTATATAATGACCAAGTTATAACAGCAAATCGAAATGGATGAGCGAGTTGTTCCGATTAAGAAACAGAAGCAACTAAACTACCGCATCACCTTCACTACAGTTACACAATCATCCAATAAAACAAAAACAAACTACCTATAAATAAAGGCAACCGAAAGTGAAGGCTGGCAAGGATAAATTTTGCATGCAAACAAAGGGCAGCTTTATCCTTGCTAGCCTTCACTTTCGGTTACCTCTACAGTACTTCAACTTTTACAAAAGAACAAAATTTTGCATTGTCCAAGATTACCTTCAAATTAAAATGTATGGTATAACAGTTGTACCAGCTGCTGTCGTGTGCATTGGATTCTATAACAATGGCCTCGTCGAACAAGAAATAAAAATTCTTCCCCTTTGGGGCGAAAATATTTTTCGTAAACGTCCAGGAATTATTAACCACTCTCTTAATTTGAACAGTGACGTCAAAGTGCGCGTCATTATCGACGGGTCCCAAGAAGCCAATTCCATGCAACGAAATCTTCTCGTCTACGGTAAAACTATGCAAATTGTGGGTTTTTAAAAACAAACAACTGAAGTTGAATTTCAAAAGATGATCCCGTCGAAACAAATTCTTAATTTGTAAAAGCTACTTTAAGAAGATTTTTTAAACTCCTTATATTCATTCAAGTTTACTGTCAAAATACCTGCTGGAAAGCTATGTATATAAAATAAAAAATGTATGTAAAACATATATAATTATATCACATTAATTAGGATCACGTAGGAACTAACGAGCAACACGCACCAACGTATCCTCACCGATTTTGCCGCCGTATTTTTTTTTGAAAAGAGCATCCAAAATAACTTAGATTTGCTTAACAACATGGTGCGCTTCGTGAGTTTTTTTCGAAAAAATTATTTTTCGAAAAACGAAAAAGGCCTTAAATTGTATATGTAATGGTTTTTTCATCCACATTATTTAATTTTATTCAAAATGTTGAAACTTTTTTTTTGAAATTTTTGTGCAAAAAATTATTTCAAAGTGTAAGAAATACAAAAAAAATTAAATTTTGAAAATTTTAAAAAATTCGTTTTTTCATAAATTTTAGAGCTCGCTACTATAGTATCAACAAAAAATTTGAAAAAAAAGAAATTTTCAAAATTTTCAAAATTATAATTTTTTTGTATTTCTTACACTTTGAAATGATTTTTTGCACAAAAATTTCAAAAAAAAAGTTTCAAAATTTTGAATAAAATTAAATAATGTGGATGAAAAAACCATTACATATACAATTTAAGGCCTTTTTCGTTTTTTCGAAAAATAATTTTATCGAAAAAAACTCACGAAGCGCACCATGTTGTTAAGCAAATCTAAGTTATTTTGGATGCTCTTTTCAAAAAAAAATACGGCGGGAAAATCCGTGAGGATACGTTGGTGCGTGTTGCTCGTAAGATGATGCTTTACTAACCCACTAACGCATTGCCTGCCATCACATACAAACAGACTCGTTGTTAATTTGTATTCTTCGGGCAACGAAAGAACGGAAAACCCGAATGACCGACTTGTTTTTATGTCTCTCGGGTTTGTTTTGAACTGCAGCTGAGTCTTGTCAAACTTGGATCTGTAAATACAGTTTTGAGTATTTGTACTTACCCACTTTATTAATTACAACGAGACAAAGTAAAATCAAAATAATGGGTTTAAATTCCATACAACTACAATCTGTCAAAACCAATAAATCTCACATATTTTCAATGTTCAATCCTATGTACTCGTTAATTGCCAGCTTTTCATCTGCATTTAAAATGTTTTTTTTCAAAAGGCCAATGTTGGTGAATTCTCTTGTGGACATTGTCGGGAATCGGATTTCAAACAAGCAGCCGCCAAGAACTTCCCGGTAGTTTTCTCCAGTTGGTTCCAGTCCTTGAATGGTGCATTGATTTCCAGCCCACCTACATGATAATGATTTTATAAAACAGACTTGGTTAGAAAAAAAAACAAATAAAGGACACTGTTAATAATAATTGTTGAGTTTAGTAACGCAGTTTCCTTTCAGAATTGGACTTTGAAAAACAAGTTAAAGTACCTGCAGGCAGAATCGAATATTTCTGTTTCGTGCAATGGCAATTTCTGAAACGAAAATATCGTTTCCAAGTTTTCCCGTGACATTTCCAAAAATTCATCCGTGTCTTTGTAGTCGCAAAAGGATCTAATTTATTTAATTGAATTTAATTCTTAAGAGCATAAGCATATTACATAAGCATTTCTACTGATAACACAAATTAAAAAGCATCATGTACATACTGTATAAAATCATCAGCCGCCTCCTCCAAATTTTTGATCGCTTTCGTAATTTCGTAACGTCGGCAGAGGCCAAGTAAACCCAGTAAATTGTTGAGCGACAGGTTTAACGAATTAAGTGCGTTTAATGACCACGTATCCAGAATCAGCAGCTGTGAGCGAAAACAAATAAATGCAAGCGATTTTTCAGTTTTTACTTGGCGCTTAAGTGATTAAAACTAAAATCATCACAACTACAACTCTCACTTACTTATATACTGTATTTTTAAAGTGTAAAATTGAACTCAAATTCAAATTATAGTGTAATTATGCAATGTTAATTAGTGCGTATACGGCGTACGTTAACAAATAGCTGAAATGCAATCGGATCGAAATTAGGGAGCGGAATTCCGTCGCCATCTCTCACCACTCCATTTTCCCACTTCTCCTCAAATTCCGTTTCAAAGACGGGCGACGCTGCTTTCAGAACAAACTTGACTGCCTCCACTTTCACTTTCTCAGGACCAACGCTGAAGACTACGTCAAAGTTTTTCGGTTTTCTTCGCAGCAAATCTGCCATCTGCTCCCCCAGAGTTTTCTCTACTTCGTTGGTGGCAGTCATGTTTCCTATTTTGTATTCTGCACAGAAATAAAAAAATGTTTGTTAGTAGTAACTTATTCCAATTCCCGCAATGCAATTTTGTTGTCGATCCTTCAAGTCTACGTTTTGCTCGAAAATTAAATTAGAGATCGATTTGGAATTACTTTTAAATTAACACGCAGGATGTAAAATACTTTAAAGTAATTAGCGATGGCAGTTTTAGGGTCTTTCTGAAAAACTTTCTATATAAGTCATAAGTATTTTAACACAAGTCGTTTATGGAGACTTGAACTTTATGGAGTTGGCAAAATATGAAATCAAAAATTATGCAAAAGACAGCTTAATCAGAGATGAATCAAAGTCAAAAGTGGATGATTAAATTTATTCTTTCAGAATAATTTATCCTACACAAGGTACGGTCCAGCAGTTTTGTGTAAGTAGCTGTACAGGATTCACGAAAGTTTTAAGTTGTGGTGACTGGTGACACCGAGTCGGTGTAAAAATAAATTGCAATGTAGAAGTCTGGCGCCACTGTGGATCACGTAAAGTGGCAAGGGGCCGCGCACAAATGGCAGTAACCACGTTGAGGGTACCTTATTTGGAAAAGAGATGACAGCCCCCATGTTGAAGATAGCTACTTAAGTCGCAATGCTTAACAAGCAGACAAGGTGTGTGGGAGGTTTCAAAAATTTGGTAAATTTACGTAGCGTCATTTACGTCCAACCCACAATGTAAATGTCAACTGATGTAATGATTGTTATCTTATCTTGATGTGCATCCCATTGAGCTCCAAATTCAAACTCTCGAATCTCGGCTTCCCCCTGTTTTTTTTTCAAAATACTGCACTGTTTGTTTTATTATGTATGATTTATTATCTACTGGAAAAATCCGTTAATAAACATATTTATATGTAAGTAATGTGCAATAATTATCTGTACATTTTACCGGTAGAGGTTCCACCTTGGTCTTGGTGTATGTGGTATGTGTAATACACAGTATTACAATACTGAAGTAAATATATATGCGAATATATTAATTCGTAGTAAACGTTCAGTGAAATAAGTACAAAATGACAATGAGTAAATATATTTGAGACCAAAAACTTGTGAACATCTATGAAGAAGATTATTACAATGTAATTCGAAATAACTATATGTTGTTCCGAGTTAATTAACAAAAGGTCATGTTCCATGTAGGTATGATAAATAACTCGTACAGAATGTGTATGATTGGGAAAGTTATAAGTCAAATATTTCTTTTATAAACCCAGATTTATATGAGATACGTTGCTCGCAATTAATTTAACATGTCATTTTACTCCTTTGGGCTGAGACTGAATTATGGAATCACAGTACTTATTAAGAACGTCTAAAAATGGCGTCATCACCAAACTTGTCACTTTTATGACCCTGTGACCCCCCTGTCATCAGCATAACCATTGCGCAATAGACTTTATTCAACATAACCTGTCATCAGTAGCCGAGTAGACCAATTGACCCTACTTATAACATCATTGATGGACGATCCCTCACACTGTATAGAATTAGTGTTCACAAAACGGAGATTTTTCGATGACATGTTTTATGGAAAACCCCTGGCGTAGTTTCATTTTTCTTATTTCAATTAAAATGGAGTAAATTCAATTATTACCTAATTAAACACTTATTTAATGGGTGCATAAAAGTATGCGCATCCAACAGGTTGTACAAATGCAAAACATTTCTAATAACTATATGACTATATATATATTACAGTGTGTGAAAAATGATTACTAAATTATGTTATTTAAAAAAATTACATTGAAAAATGTATTGTAAAGTATAATGAATATGAATATGAATACTTTTTTTTATCGGAGTTTGCAATTGGAATTTAATTACATCAGACGACAAAGGACAATAATTAATTCAAAAGCATTATAAAACAGTTGCATAGTTTTAGCATTTAATTCTTATTGCTATTTTTGATCATTCAGATAAATGTGATTTTCTCCGTTTGAATACTACATTTAGTTATAGAATATACGGTAAATATTATATTCCAAGGATGTCAAGTTGGGGAATTTTATATGCTGCATCTGATTTCCAAGTAACGTTGCATGTTTCAGTTTTAAAATGAAAAATACAAACTCAAATTTTCTTAAAAAGAAGCTCCGCTAATGCGTATCCATTATCCCAACTACGCCAAAGGTGAAACTGGACACCTGATGCCTCCATCGACTCATCCAATGGATTGTCTGAATACTGTGAAATATTGCTGGTTCCCTGTAATGTAAAAAAAAATGCATTTCTTTAATGAGAAAGTATAAGCAAACAGAAACGGAGGAGCTAATTGTTTCCATTACGATAAAGAAGCAATTAAGCCATCCACATCACCTGCACTTCAGTTACACAATCATTCAGTTAAACTAAAACAACTCACTGCAACTTTTAGAAAAAAACAAAATTTTGCTCTGTCCAACGTTACCTTTAAAGTGAAATTTATGGAATATCTGTTGTTCCACGTGCTGTCGTATGTATTGGGTTCTATTAAAATGGGCTCGTCCAACAAGAAGTAAAAGTTTTTCCCTTTCTGGGCGAAAATATTTTTCGTAAACGTCCCACTGTCAAATGTGTACGAACAATTAACCCGTCTCCTAATTCGAACAGTGACGTCAAAGTGCGCGTCACCATCGATGGGTCCCAAGAAGCCAATTCCATGCAACGAAATCTTCTCGTTTACCTGAAAACTATGTCAATTGTGGGTTTCAAAAACAAACAACTGAAGTGAATTCGAAATAAAGATCCAGTTAAAACAAATTCTTAACTTTTGGAAGATAATTAAACAAGATTTAGTTTTAACTCATATTATTCAAGTTTACAGTCAAAATATGTTCTACAACGCTATATACATATATATAAAAAAGAACATTTATGTGGAAAAAATTGAGGAACTAAATCACATTCATTGAGATTTACATAGTTACTTAGAAGTTGCGTTACTTACCCAACTACACTTTCTCCGCCATCACACACAACTGGACTCTTTGTTAACTTGTATTTTTTGGGCAACGAAAGAACTGAGCACCCAAATGGCCGACTTATTTTTATTTCTCTCGGGTTTGATTTGAACTGAAGCTGTGTCTTGTCAAACTTGGCTCTGTAAATACAATTTTTAGCGTTTTTAATTACTTTGGTTAGTTACAACGAGACAAATTTCAATAAAAATAAAATGATAAATCTCCATATTTAAATTAAATGCCGTTAAAACTAAAACTCACTTTTTGTCAATGTTTAATCCAATAAATAAAAAAATTGCTAACTGCTCATCTCCTTTAAGAACATTTTGATTAAGCATGCAAACATTAGTAAACTCTTCTAAGGACATTGTAGGGAATCGAATTTCAAATAAGGAGCCACCAAGAACTTCCCGATAGTTTTCTCCGGTTGGTTCAAGTCCTTTAATTCTGCATTGATTACCAGCCCACCTACAGCATGGTAACGACTTGTTTGTAAAATGATTAATTGAGAATGGGAAAATAAAATGGAAAAATTATTACTTAAGCCGTTTTCTCTTGAGGTGGGTAAACAAAACAAGTGAAAGTACCTGGAAGCGCAATCAAAGATTTCTGTTTCGTCCAGTGGGAATTTTTGAAAAGAGAAGATTGTTTCCAAGTTTTCCCGCGATATTTCCAAAAAATCATCCGTGTCTTTGTAGTCGTAAAAGGATCTAATTTAATTGATTGAAATTAATTCCTAAGGCCATAAGCAATGTACATATAGATAGGCATTTCTACTGATAGCATTTAAAAAGCATCATGTAACTACATACTGTATAAAATCATCAGCTGCCTCCTCCAAATTCTTAATCGCTTTCGTAATTTCGTATCGTCGACAGAGGCCAAGTAAACTGAGTGAATTATTTGGCGACAGGTTTAAAGATTGTAGAGAATCCAATGACCACGCATCCAAAATCAGCAGCTGTGAGCAAAAACAAAGGAATTTTTGAGATTTTCAAGCTATGACATGACTCTTTTAAATGATTAAAACTGAAATTATCTCAACTACATACAACTCTCATTAACTGCATTTAAAATTAAGTGAATTTAAATTAAAATGTAAATTATCAAGGTACTATTATGTAATAATAATTAGTACGTACGTTAACAAATAATTGAAATGCAATCGGATCGAAATTAGGGAGCGGAATTCCCTCGTCATCCCTCACAACTCCATTTTCCCACTTTTCCTCAAATTCCGTCTCAAAGACGGGCGACGCTGCTTTCAGAACAAACTTCACTGCCTCCACTTTTACTTTCTCAGGACCAACGCTAAAAACTACGTCAAAGTTCTTTGGTTTTCTTTGCAGCAAATCTGCCATTTGCTCCCCCAGAGTCATTTCTACTTGATTGCTGGTAGTCATGCTTCTTGTTTTTTTATTCTTGACGCAATAATTATTTTATTTGTGGATATTTATTCGATTTCGTGAGATGCAACTTTGTCGTTGTTTTCTTAATCGTTTATCTTGCGCAAAAATGAAATGTGAGATCAGTTTAAGATTCTTTTTATTTGTAAAACGCAGAGTGTGAAATACTTTTTTTTTAAAATTAATTAGCGAAGGCGGTTTAAGTGTTTGGTGCATGTAATAAAATTGCACTGTAGAAAGGAAATGTGCTTAACTGAAACTGAACGGCACAAAACTATTTTATTAGAAATTTTATGTGAATAAATAAATTGCTATTTAGCATTTAGTTTGTGGCTCTCTTCCCTTCGCTATCAGCACAAAATTCAGATCAAAGTTAAGAGCCAATTGCGTCATACCACGCGTAAATTTTAATTTCGATACAGTTCACTATAAAAATAGGGAGTCAATTCGTAATAAATTATTTTTTGTGAATGGATTATCATTTAATCAGACTGGAACTGCAAAGTCATACGAAAATATTTGCTGTAAGATCGTTTATGGTTTTTGAGAAATAAAGTGAGTCAGATTACACAGTTTCTATGAACTTAATAAAAATAAGCATAAACTCTGCAACTCTCATGACGTTGTCTATTGTCTAATGTTCACTATATAGTAGTCAGTAGGATTGTTGACACTTAGTTAGTTTACATAGACTGCAAAAAGTATAGAAATGAATTGACTTGGATCAATTCTTAACTAATGACACTTAACGTTTCACAAACGTTTCGTCTTACTCGTTCATCCATCGGACAGAATACCAAAGTTTACGATCACATCCCACCACTGCAATGCACTGGCTGGAGAATGAAGCTGGGAAGCTGACAAGCAAACCACTTACTATGTTACCTCGGGATCTGGAAAAGCATAGCCAGAAACGTTTTCTCGGACCTCAGAATGGACGAATAGTGTGATAACTCGAGTGCATTTTGCGCGGTGCTTTAGCAGCAGCCCGCCAAAGTTCAAAAAAACCGAATTTTTCAAAGTTTTCCACGCTGTAGCTTCTACAGTTTTTGTCTGATTTCAATGAAACTTGCAGTTTTGTGATGTTCAGACTGTTATCTAAACAGCATTTCTGGAAATTTCGAAATTCGAATTTTTAATTTTTTATCAGAAAACCTTAATTAAAAAATGGGTCTCAAAAGTATGACATTTTATTATTTTTTCGAAAAAATAAAAAAAAATTCGAATTTCAAAATTTCCAGAAAATGCTGTTTAGATAACAGTCTGAACATCACAAAACTGCAAGTTTCATTGAAATCAGACAAAAACTGTAGAAGCTACAGCGTGGAAAACTTTGAAAAATTCGGTTTTTTTGAACTTTAGCGGGCTGCTGCTAAAGCACCGCGCAAAATGCACTCTAGTTATCACACTATTCGTTCATTCTGAGGTCCGAGAAAACGTTTCTGGCTATGCTTTTCCAGATCCCGAGGTAACATAGTAAGTGGTTTGCTTGTGAGTACATTTTTGTTTACAAATAGTTCATATTACTGTGAATTTCTTTTGTGATGACTGATGAATAATTTTATTTCCTATATTATAGCCACAGCCACATCGTAATCAACACAAAATTATATGAAGTAATCTACGTCACATTGACACAGTCGTAAAGTTTGAACTCAGAAAAAATGCATTTACGTTATGCTATATACATACATAACATGCATATAATATACATAGGGAAAGTTATTCAGTTATTGCCGTTTTGCAATAATTGACACAGGGCGCATGTAGTTAATTGTGTAATCATTATTCAGTAAAATAAACCAAGCCAATTAAATCATAATGTTATATGCGTCTATCGATGACTTATCTAAATTAGACCTTGAATGAAACTGCTGCGGTAAATGGTGCATAATAAGTTTTACAAGTCTCAATACAGTGTGTCTCATAATTTTAAACTCACCCCTGATTATGGGGTTTTCTTCCCTTCCAGAAGGAAATTTTCAGCAAAATATTTTTTATTAAATGACTAGTCATTATTAATTAGGATTCGACTTTGATTGACCCCCAGAGGTCACGTGGTTCTCTCGTAAATAATTAAAAACCGAAAATGGGGTGTCTCAAAATTTTAAACTCACTTCACGGTTTTCCAAACTGTATCAGCCATATCATACGAAAAAACGAATGTAAAATTATCAAACTTCGTATGCATACACTCAAATAAATTGCTGATGACTAGAATCATCAACTTTGATCATCGGGTAACTGTAGCACTGCTAGCGTCGGAGAAGGCGAGTCAACCTCATGTCAACTTTTTCCCCCGTTTGATAACATGGGAAAATCACGACTTGCATCACTAAATCTCTATGCACATGCGCAAATGTCAACCGATTGAAATATAAACAAGTAGGAAATAATTAGAATTAAATTGCCTACAAAACCGTGTATAACACAATACTCAGGTCACTCGGGGTCACGAGACGTCCGGGATTGGACATTACGTATCCAAGCGATACGTCATTATTCATATTCATGAGTTTAGTGCATTCAATGAACTTTTGGTAATGTCCAATCACGGACGTCACTGCTTTGTAGGCAATTTAATTTTGATTATGTCCTTCTTGTTTATATTTCAATCTATTGACATTTGCGCATGTGCATAAGGATTTAGTGATGCAAGTCGTGATTTTCCCATGTTATCAAACGGGGGAAAAAGTTGACATGAGGTTGACCCGCCTTCTCCAACGCTACCAGTGCTACAGTGACCCGTTGATCAAAGTTAATGATTCTTTTCATAAGTAACAAATGTGAGAGTACGCATACCAATTTTCACATTTTTTAATTGGCTCAGACGGGAGATATTGCTTTTTGAATTTAAAAAACCATGAAGTGACTTTAAAATTTTGAGACACCCGATTTTCGGTTTTTAATTATTTGCATGAGAACCATTTGACCCCTGGGGGTCAATCAAAGTCGTATCCTAATTAATAGTAAGTAGTCGTCTAATAAAAAATATGTCGCTGAAAAATTCCTTCTGGAAGGGAAGAAATTCTGTCTGGAGACGTCCGCACGACTCACTCACCATGTCCATGACATCATTTATGGAGGATCCCATATACTCATTTAATCATTGTAGCTATTCAACAAAAATTCCTATTTTATTATTATGCATCAATTTAAACAAAAGATATATATAAAGAACTTCTTTGCTTTCAGTCAATAATATATTTGCCCACTAAATATGTAGGTGTTTAATTAGGTAATTAAATTTAATCAATTTCAATTGAATTAAAAAAAATGAATCTATGTCAGGGGTTATCCATAAATGATGTGAATGAAAAGTCTGTACTGTAAGTACACTATATCCGATCCCCTGTCATCAGCATAAATGATAACCTCCAACATGACATGTCATCAGTACCAGCACCAGTACACGACCATTCTCACTGAACCCACCAATGACATCATTAGTGAACGATCCCGCACTAGGCGTAATACATAACCTCGGTGAGTATTAAATGTCTCAACTTATAAACAATAAACTATTTTTGTCATGAATGCCTTTAGTTATTACACGAAAGAAACGCTACATGTACGTACCTTTACCTTATTGGGCTAATAGTCCTAATTACATACCTAGGTACATAAATAAATATTGAGAAACACAATAACACAGGAGTTTCCGGGGCTCCCGTGTTAGTAAGAAGTTGGTCCCTATATACGTCCGGATAATTGCCCGAAACTCCCAAACTCCCTAAATTACGGTGTAAAAATAAAATGAACGTGGATCCAGTACGGGCAAATGTGCAGAACTCAAATACTCATTAATCGGAATGACGGCTACTAATCCATAAAATTAGTATGTGCACTACTCATATTATGGGGGATGTCAAATCGGCCGATGTATTCTCATAACAATATTATATGTGGACAGAATAATGATTATCACTGAGAATAAATACACGTATATGTATTCCAAAAATTAATATTTGCTGCGGTACTGATATAATTTTTAATTGGTCATTTTATCTTACTTATATTTTAGGTAGGTACATACTCTACTGTAAATTACATATTATCACTCAAACAAAACTTCACGGTATGGCAATGACACAATGACATTCATATAACTTTCAAATGACACATATTTACGGCTATTATATTAGTAATTATTTATGATAATTATAAATAGGTACATAATTATGTATGTTTACCTCGGTGACAACTGACAATGGACGGACTGGAACGGAACTCGAAAACCGACGACTCACTCTTGCCTTGCTGGCAAGGTCAACTTATTAATTTTAATGACCTTTATGTTTTCGACTCTTGGCTGACTACATAAAGTTTTGGTAGAAATTGCTTTATTTCAATTTAGTTCTATTGGACTCTGACGAAAATCAAAATGAGTAAAAGAAAAGAAAAAGGAAAAAGAACTACAGGATGTAAAATCCTACTACACGAGCTACACTTTTCTGCCTTGGTCGAGTGCTGGCTAAAAGAATACTGAGGAGCTGCTCTAGTGCTCTCGTTGATTTGTGTACAGCCACCAATGGCGTCTGAAAATCTCTTTCTTTCCTCTATTTTACCTCCAAAACCCCTGACTAACGCCAACGTCCAACATCCTTCCAGTGTCGTTTCACCCAGTTGTATTCTCGATAACAGAGGTCGGGTGCTGTACGCCGATTTCGGTGACAAAGATCTCCCTGCCCAGTCTCTTGCTGTCCCCAGCAAGCCGGGGACTGAGGGGACCCGGGGGAAGTACAGCACCCGATCTCAGACATCGAGAACGCAAATCGACAAGACGAGAACACCAAAATGACATAAAACTACATGTATATTATTATTGCTTTGGGAATAAAAGCCTATACCATAAATCTATATATTGAGATTCATCATTTACAGCCTCATCTGTTGCAGTCATAACTTGATAATTTTTAGGTAGTACTATTAAAGTGATCGTGACCTCGATTAAATTTACAAAAGAGGTTAATCATAAAAATATATTTACTTGTTTGATACTGCGGAATACACCAAGAGGAATAATGATGAAAATTACGTTTATAACATTATTGAGCAATTTGTATAATAAAGTATTTGTACCTTTCCGAAATCAGACCGTAATTCTCTTCGAGCAGCTTATTGTTTATGTTTAATCCACTGAATTGAATAAATTTAAAGAGAAACGAAATGTGGATATTTAATGTTTATATGTTTTAAACGCTTAACTCTATATGTAATTATCTCACATACGTGGTACACTCATACGTACCATCACAATCAAACACGATTATAATCTCACAAAAATTCTCTTAAACATCATACTATGCATTGAGGAAAAACACTCGGTATAACTATATCGTAAATACCCTTTGGAATGCCCTTCCCCGCCGCTCTTAGATTTAATTAAATCACGTCAAAATCCACATAGGAATAATTATATCTAATTAACTAATTTTACTCCGTGTCAACCGGGCGTTAATTTGGTCAAAGTTAACCCCCCGTTGACACACAGTGTATAATAATCTCTAAAACATAATTTTGATTAAGTAATAAATCCTATCGAGAACGTAGGTACATGTTATTCTGAGTAATTTTATCTATTACCGTAGGTCCGTGTAGTATACATAATTAAGGCGGTACAAACAGTAATTATTTGTTTTAATGCTTTTAAAAGCAATAATGTGAAATGAAATATGTTAAAGTTTATATAGAAATATTTTGTGGTTGGAATAAGTATAAATGAGATCAATATCATTTGTAATTTTCGTCGAATACCCATTCCTACTCAGTCACATTTGAAGGGCCGTCCTTTTCTTCGGCTGATGACCAGTAGAGAATCTCCGAAGATGGTTTGAACTTCTTCTTTGGAATAAGTATGTGACGCTGCACTTTTTCCGATGATTCTTGTAATTGTGATGGAGAAATCGTGTTGTCCCAACGGCGTTTTCGAAATAGTGATTTCGGATTCCTGTTGACATCTTTCTGCAGAAGATGCTCGTTTTTGTCATCCAAATCTCTCATGGGCTCCCCGACCTTATCGATGAAAAATAAATCCGTAGGCGTCTTGGTACGCGCGCGATCATTTGCATAAGTATCCGCCATGCTCAGACTCTTTTCGGGTGTTACTTCACCTTCCTCCATCTCCTCCAAAATAATGGGCATCAGCTCCACCGGTGCATATCCATCGTTAGGAAAAGGGTCTGTCAAATCATACAGCGGCCGTAAGTGGATGCGGTGGTGTGGTGATGTTGGAGGTGGTAACCGAGCAATCATTTCCTCTATTTCCCGAGCGTCCACGAATAAATCCAGGACATCCTGATCCATCCCCTCATGATGTGCCTGTGAAATAGTAAAGACAAACTCCACTAAATTAAGAAAATCTCTTTTTCAGCCACCAAGGACCCAGTGACAGACGTCACCACATAATATAATACATTTTTCATTTTAATTTCACCAATTGAACTTGCATACATACATATTCTACTTTTAACCTGATCTCCTGTATCTTTGAATTTCATGTAGGCCTTAACTATGTAGGCGCATACAATTTATGACACATATATTGACTGCCATTAATTTTTAATAATTCATACTCGATTTTTAATTTTCGTTTTGGTGAAATATTATTGAATCAACAATTTTTTTTTTCATGTAATAAATTTTGGTACATATTTGAAATAATTTGTATGACGTATTGCTGATTTTATTTACCAATATAGGTATCATACGTTATGATAAATAATTTGCTTACTCTATCGTCTCTGGGTGGTACGGAGATGGAGTGGTTGATGTCCCGCACAGCCCTAGTTAATGTTTAAAGCAATTTAAAAATAAGTTTCTGATGTTGGTAAAAAATATTTTAACTCTAATACCTTACACTTCAACTGCGACTGTGGGGTCACCATCCCCCCGTACTCCGTATTGCCATTAAGTTGTTTCCAACAACCGAGGCCTATCCCAACAACTTTCCCGCAGTATCCTGGAATGAACGTAAATGACCCTGACGAGTAATATGATGTACGTCCACGTTACCGTCAGCAGTGATCTCGATACCCTGAAATACTAACCACTCATGCCAATTCATATAACCGGTACCTGTAGCGCAGTTATATCGCAGACGAGACTCATCTAACTCAATATTGTCTTGGATCTTTCCTCTAATTAAAAAATAAGGACTATGAGGGTTACAGTACACGATGCCGTCAATGGTTACCTTGTCATCGACGACTTCACCTTCTACAGGTGGAGCCGACGGTGTTGGTTGAGAACTAGTTGCACTGCTTTCGTTCGTATTGGAACCCCCATCCACGTCATCATTTGCATCCTGAATATTATCTGTATTTGCGTCCCTAATTAATTCTACTACCACTTCACCAATCACGTCAATATGAATATTTGTAGTATAAATTTCAAAATACACATGTTCCCTGGCCGGTTCTAATGCAGCCTCGGTACTCAAACGACCCATTATTACATCCTGCACAATGGTACCATATCTTTTATTTCCAAATTGTACCTGAAGCATGTCCGTTAGTGCACCATGTTCCTTGACAGCAATGAATAAAGAATTTGGTTCCTCCCTACTCTCAAGCGTCACCATTTGTGAGCTCGTTCGTCTAGCCACCTAAGAAGAATTAGGACCCCCAGTACTCAACCGCTCCAGCATGTCTTCTATTTGTTCGACATACATACCGAATGTGGGAATAGCCTTAGAAGGTGGATTTAAGTTCACCAAACAGGCTGTGATCATGGGTGTGACAGAGTGGAAAAAGCCCCGCTCGTCATTAAATCCATCATGCCGACGTGTCATTAAAAGAAAATGGCACAACTGCCCGTTGTGAATTACATTCTGGCACTCATGATGACTAACCTCCCAGCCTTAAACTACCAAATCACTTGGAATTGGGCACGTTGAAGCATGGGGACCATCTTTGGAGATGATCGCCAACGTAGATTGACCTGTACTGCCGATACACCATGACGTTATTTCGGAATTATTACCCTTATGGCAGGTCAATGGTGCCCTCCCCATGTGAAGCTTAATTGCAGCTATACGCTGGTCGTCTTCCCTATCGGGCATATATACTGGGTCCTCCGTCAACTTAGTAAATACAGGCTTGGCTATATTTCTCAGGGCAGGTATATAATTATACCATACGCTCAAGAGTTGGAACCATCTTTCCATAGACACTGTACCAATCAAAGTAGGATATTCCTTAAGGACTGCTAAGCCTTCCCTATCCATACGAATGGAATTTTCAGAAATTTGGAAACCAGGGCAAAATGCCAATGTAATGCTAGGTTTCTTTGATACCTTAGGGTCTTGGGGCTCCTTTCTATCCTCACTATTTTCATTTTCCTTCCGCTCTTAGAGTTCACGATCCCTGCTCATAAGCTCGGTGATTGTTTTCTTTATTTGTTCCCTGCTAATAGCCATTGTGAGTGGAAGTGAAATAATATTAATAAATTCCATTAAATTTTGCATGAGACTATATAACTTTGTATCAGGGTTGAATGTATGGAAAAATTACTCTATTATTTGCGGTAAACACGATTAACTAATGTCTATTACAGATCCTACGATTAACAGTCACCCGCACACTCTCAGCAAAATAATCAAATTACCCAATAATTACTTGAGAAAATGAATTGTATTAATTTATTTGAAATGATGAATGGTTCAATTACCTATCAGTGCTTGTTCAGAAATGGCTAGATCGGGAAAATGAAAAAAATGATACACCAATAGCTTGAAGTTATGTTTTTGTAATATTGGAAGAATGATTTTAAATATTGGTGAATATCACTTGTGAAAAGGAAATAATCGGATAATTCATATGCCAAATTTTGAAAATTAAACGGTGATTACGGAAGGCAATAAAATAATTAATTGAATCGTCGAAAATAAACGGGAATTGTTATTTTGAAAGAGAATGAAATAAATTTGCTTATGTAGGTACTTTGAAAATGTGGAAACCCTGAGCAGGTAAGTACCTACTCACCACGAAGTTATATTATCCGTACCTAATATCTTTACAAAGGCACGAAGAATTAAATGTATGATACTTACACTTGGTCGAAATTCCGAAAGGTTTTTGAAATAGATGACGATTAGTAAAAGTGTTGGTAGGTATTGTTGATGTATACTATGAAAATTGCTCGATGTAGAATCCCTTATTTGGACTTGTGATGAAAACCCGACTGCAAAATTGCTGTTGACTAATGCCACCAATGATCGATGCGCCACTACTGACTGAACTCAACTGATGGATGTGAGGAATAAATTTCGACTCTTTATGCAAAGATGACGATGAGGAAGTGTTTTATGAATACCAACTACACCAGTAGCGGCACAATAAATGTGTCGAAGTGTAAATGCTGCTGTCCCACTTCCACACATAAATGTAATATTAATAGTGACACTCCCAACTCATACACTAAGGACATCCAGTGAATTTGAATTGGTTGAGTATCAACGTACCAATGGCCACTGTTGAGTTGGTATTCAAATACCAACTCAAGGATGTTGAGTTGTTAGCTAGGAAGTAACTATGCACCAAGAATCAAGACCTTTGGAAAGTATCAACTAATTTGTAAATGTTCAAGTTTTGGAGGTTGAAAGTAAGGTCGTACCACAATATGAACTGTAATTGCTACTTCGAAACTATCATGAATCAGCTTCGACTTAATCACTACTTGAATAAATGGTTAAATTGATTTCAAATGCGTACCCTTGGAGTCAGAATTTAACAAAAGATTGGAAGGTATGAATAAATTGAATGAATAATGAGCAGTCTATTATCACTGACCGAAATGACTTTAAATGAAATGTAAGTTGACGTACATCGTTATTATGTATGAAATATTCGAAGTCAAGAATGATCCAGTTGAATAAGTATACGTTTTCCTTATACGAGTCACTGTCAACTTTCAACCACAATTAACCGACCCACTGAAATGTTGAATATTTCGGAATATTCGAAGCTCGAGTTCTATTCATCAGTCAAGCAAAATATTTAGTCTAATTCTTGAAAGAAAGTATCTCAGGCTAGTGATAAAGGTAAATTAATTGTATTCAATTATTCAATATTGACTGATTGATAGCGTTCACTCGGACCTTGACACTTTAAAGAAAATATAATGACCTCGACTGTTGGGTCAGTATTTGAATGTAAATTAATAAATTTTCGATACATGAATTTTTACGGAGAGTATTCCAATCTATTTTTACTTTCAGGGGGTTGATGTAGTTAACCAGATGGTAAAGTGACTGCGCTTTACAGTGATTGTCAGGTTTTCTACACAACTAAACCACTCATGCGGCTTTATGGCCTTCACCCTAAATGAATTACCTACCTAGTAATCGTAATTCAATTATTTCAAGCTGAATATACAAATGAGTATTTATTGTACCATTCTACGAATAAAGTCCCTCGAGGGAAACCAACTGATACGTTGCGGCAACTGCAAATGACCTATGCTTCCTTTCCTGGGTGCTGCTACAAAGCTGAATAAATAATGAGCTCCTTTGAAAATAATTCAGCTGCTATCTCGTTACTATGTCCTGTACTGCTGACTGAAATATTTATGCACCGTCTGAAATGAGAAGAAGAAAATATGAATAAAAGAAGATTAAATTATGTCGTTCTCTCTCTCTTTGCACTATGCCTCGAGTCAAATAAATGTAGTCGAACTCCATTTCAACTTTTCCTTTCAACCACTACCTCCTGTTCCTGGTACCCGTAGTCACCATTGTATTATCGCTGTATATACGCAATCATGTCTCACCATACATGCCATATACCGCAAACCTCCGCTCAACACGCCACCGCAAAAATTCTAAAAACTATGCCACCGCAAATTCTAATAGACTGTGCCACCGCAAATATCATAAAATCATCAAACAAATTCACAAAAAGGCTTATCAACTTATAACTAGGCTTATTAAATCTTATAAAGGCTTATCAAATCTTAAAACTAGGGCTTATCAACTCAATAAAAAGGCTTATCAAAATGTGCTGTAGCACCGTCCTGCAGAACGAAGTGCCACAATTCCTCGTCCCTCTCCTGGAACAATTCTCCAAAACTTCCACAAAAATCCTCCTACCCAATTCCAAAAAAGATTTCTGGCCGAAAATCTTTGAGAACTCTCAACTATTTTCTGACTTATACAGGGATCAGACCACCGCACCTTATAACACAGGAGTTTCCGGGGCTCCCGTGTTAGTAAGAAGTTGGTCCCTATATACGTCCGGATAATTGCCCGAAACTCCCAAACTCCCTAAATTACGGTGTAAAAATAAAATGAACGTGGATCCAGTACGGGCAAATGTGCAGAACTCAAATACTCATTAATCGGAATGACGGCTACTAATCCATAAAATTAGTATGTGCACTACTCATATTATGGGGGATGTCAAATCGGCCGATGTATTCTCATAACAATATTATATGTAGACAGAATAATGATTATCACTGAGAATAAATACACGTATATGTATTCCAAAAATTAATATTTGCTGCGGTACTGATATAATTTTTAATTGGTCATTTTATCTCACTTATATTTTAGGTAGGTACATACTCTACTGTAAATTACATACTATCACTCAAACAAAACTTCACGGTATGGCAATGACACAATGACATTCATATAACTTTCAAATGACACATATTTACGGCTATTATATTAGTAATTATTTATGATAATTATAAATAGGTACATAATTATGTATGTTTACCTCGGTGACAACTGACAATGGACGGACTGGAACGGAACTCGAAAACCGACGACTCACTCTTGCCTTGCTGGCAAGGTCAACTTATTAATTTTAATGACCTTTATGTTTTCGACTCTTGGCTGACTACATAAAGTTTTGGTAGAAATTGCTTTATTTCAATTTAGTTCTATTGGACTCTGACGAAAATCAAAATGAGTAAAAGAAAAGAAAAAGGGAAAAGAACTACAGGATGTAAAATCCTACTACACGAGCTACACTTTTCTGCCTTGGTCGAGTGCTGGCTAAAAGAATACTGAAGAGCTGCTCTAGTGCTCTCGTTGATTTGTGTACAGCCACCAATGGCGTCTGAAAATCTCTTTCTTTCCTCTATTTTACCTCCAAAACCCCTGACTAACGCCAACGTCCAACATCCTTCCAGTGTCGTTTCACCCAGTTGTATTCTCGATAACAGAGGTCGGGTGCTAAACGCCGATTTCGGTGACAACAAACATATTGTGTACTGTGAGGTGTCATAGATAGAATGTTTTGCCTCTTCTTAACCAACACCAACAGGTGTCGATAAGAACGCATATTATAGTGCAGATGTTTGGATTTACACTGTCAAGAAAAACCAGAGGGTGCCGATTGGTGCTGGCTTTGCTGTAGTGCTCATCAGTGACAATTCCAAATTCTATTCAAAGAATGCCCTATTCAATTTTCAATGTTTAATATCCTGTTGTTTCTAATAATTACAGAATTATTTACGAATTTAAAATTAACAATTCAATTTGTCGTCCCTGAAAATGCCAAAACTATCCAACAAAAATATTAAAGATTAATATTGCATCTGTTTTTTAAAATATAGTGACTTTTAAGACATAGTTAAGCTGATACTAGTAAAGGTGACGTGGTTAAAAGCATTTTACGTACAGATTACAGATTGTAGAGAAACAAATGAGACCATTTATTAATTATCTACATCACATAAAATTATGCCAACGAACGTGTTGAATGTCAGGGGTTATCCATAAATGATGTTATTGAAAAGTATACACTGTAAGTACACTATATCGGACCCCCCTGTCATCAGCATAAATGATGATAACCTCCAACTGATGACATGTCATCCGTACCAGTACACGACTATTCTCACTGAACCCACCAATACATCATTAGTAAACGATCCCGCACTAGGCGTAATACATAACCTCGGTGAGTATTAAAAGTCTTAATTTATAAACAATGAACTATTTTTCTCATGAATGCCTTTAGTTATTACACGAAACGCTATATGTAGGCACCTTTACTTTATTGGGTTAATAGCCTTAATTACATACATAAATAAATTTTGAAAAACACAAACATATTATGTACTGTGAGGTGTCATAGATAGAATGTCATGCCTCTTTTTAACCAACAGGTGCCGATAAGAATGCATATAGTGCAGATGTTTGGTTTTACACCGTCAAGAAGAACCAGACGGTTCTGATTGGTGCCGGCTTTGGCTTTGCTGTAGTGCTCATCAGCGACAACTCCAAATTCTACCCAAAGAATGCCTTATTTAATTTTTAATGTTTGATACCTTGTAGTTTCTAATAATTACAGAATTATTTACGCATTTAAAATTGGAAATTTATTTTGTCATTTCTGAGGATACCAAAACTACTCAACAACAAAAATTATTGTACTTTAAATTATTGTTACTTTTGAGGCAGAGATGAAGCTGATATTAGTAAAGGTGACGTGGCTGAAGGCATTTAACGTACAAATAACAATAACATATTGAGAGATATAAATGAGACCATTTACTAAATTATCTAGACAACATAAAATATTATGCCAACATCATTACAGTATCATTTCTTACACCACATACATAGTGTGCATTACAAATCAAATATTATATGAATCATTAATCCTACAACACTAAATATGCACTACTACCTTCACTAACACTAAATGACGTTCTTCCTCACACACGTTGTGTTAGATTCTGACATCCAATTATTTTTGATTTCGATTTACGGGCAACTATAATTATTACGATCTCTACAGATATCATTATATCGTCCTATGTACTGTACGTAGAAGCAAATTCGTATATTTACAACATGTACCTATAGATAGTGGACTGGTGAAAGTGGTAGTTAATTTTTTATCTTATCAACTTCCAGTTAAATAATAATTCAATATACATTCATAGGCACTTATGTAACATCTATAGGTTATATATATAGTCATATATGTAGTATAGCAGACACTAATATAGGACATTGATATACCTACTAACCTACCTACTTATAAACTAGGCTAGTACATAGTTCTTATAGGCTTCTATTCAGTGAAATCAAAAGCCACAGAATTAAATACCTACTATTAGAAATGCTAGAATAGCACATTTCACGAGATAACCCCAGTTTCAGTAGTAAATAAAGGACAAGATTATTTTAAAAGTATGAGTGTACGATTTTATTACTATTTTCTTATAATTACCATAAATACTCAAACGTGTTCATTATTTCCAATAGTTCAATTTTCTCTCATAGTCAGGTTCGTTCAGATCAGTCATGAACCGTGACCAAATCGCAACTAATCGGTAATATGTAGCCTCAGTCTACGCTAGACTAAATTATTCACTGATTTTACAATAATTTATATAAGAAATAATCATAATATTATTTCTATAAATTCACCAATATTTGTAGTAAAACCATAGCAATAAACACTAATTACATCTGTAACACCTACTACATATGTAGCTAAATGAATTATGCTCCCTGTGCCCCGTCTACTTAAATTATAAATCTCCGGCACATAGCCATAACATTAACAAGTAGAACTTTACAAGAAATTTTCTGGATTTCAAAATTTAACTTGACAATATTGTCAAAGTGAGAAAATTTTATGTAATTAATTAGCTAACAATTGAAACGCAATAAATAAAAGACTGAATACACGAGGCATTGCATGTTCATTTGGCGGTTAATTCACATCTAAATTGATACGGGTAATTTGCAGAAATACAGGCATAGGAATACCTTGGAGACTTACCATATTGTTGCACAAAGATATTACACGATCGCCATTTTTGTAACAATTTTGCTTATGATTAATTAGGTAATATTAAATATACTGCACACAGCATACAGCAGTATGTGTAACTGTTTATAAGTTCCTTGTACAAAACAAACAATAACGTGTAAGATTATACAGCATGTTATTATAAGGGTATAGCTAAGGTCCTATGTCCATTATTCGAATGGCTAATCTACTTCTAACTGTATGACTATAACTAATAAATTGTGTGATAAATGAGAGCCTTGTTAAGGTTTTAATTAAAAGATTTATATTGAAAAATTTATTGTAAAGTACAAAATAAAGATAAATACTTTTGCTATTTCAGAATTTGCAACGGAATTCAATTAAATCAGATGGAAGAAGGCAATAAATAATTCAAAAGCAAATAACAAAGCAGTTGCAGAATTTTTGCTTTTAATTTTTATTACTGTTTATGAGCATTCAGGTATAAATGTTATTGACTCCATTTAAATACTACACTTACAGAATATGCTGTAAATAAAATATTCCAAGAATGTCAGGTTGGCCGATTTTCTGGGTTCCTTCTGGTCTCTACGAAACAAAAGTTGCTTAGCTTTTAAAATTTGAAAAAACTCAAATTTTCTTGAAAAGAAGCTCCGCCAATGCGTTTCCACAATTCCAACTACGGTAAAGGTTAAGCTGGACACCAGACATCTCTATCGACTCATTACTGGGATTGTTTGAATACTGTGAAATATTGCTGGTTCCCTGTAATGTAAACCAAAAACAAAATGCATTTCATTATTGGGAAAGTATAAGCAAACGGAAAGGGATAAGTTCATTGTTCACATTAAGAAACAGAAGCAATTAAACTATTCGCATCACCTCCATCTCAACTACACAATCATTCAATTAAACAAAAATAACTCACTGCAACTTTATAAAAAGAACAAAATTTTGCTTTGTCCAACATTACCTTCAAACTGAAAATTATTTCATAACGGTTGGCCCAGCTGCTGTCGTATGTATTGGGTGCTATTACAATAGGCTCGTCCAACAAGAAGTAAAAGTTCTTTCCTTTCCGGGCGAAAATATTTTTCGTAAACGTCCCACTGACATAATTGTTGACATCTTCAACTTGTCTCCTAATTTGAACAGTGACGTAAAAGTGCGCGTCACTGTCGATGGGTCCCAAGAAGCCAATTCCATGAAACGAAATCTTCTCGTTTACCTGAAAACTATGCAAATTGTGGGTTTCAAAAACAAACAACTGAAGTTAAGTTTCAAATGATGATCCAGTCTAAAAATTTCTTAAATTTTGAAAGCTACTGTAAGTAGATTTAATTTGAATTCTTAATATCCAAGTTTACAGTTAAAATATTTGCCGAAAAGCTACGCATATAAAATCAAAAAATAATGTGAAAAATATTTGCAGAATTAAATCACATCCATTAAGATTTACATAGGAACTTAATAGATGTTTAATTACGCGCTACTCCTTTCTTCGCCATCACACACAAATGGACTCGTTGTTAATTTGCATTTCTCAGGCAACGAAAGAACTGAACACCCAAACGACCGACTTATTTTTATTTCTCTCGTGTTTGTTTTGAACTGAAGCTGCGTCTTGTCAAATTTGGATCTGTAAATACAGTTTTGAGCATTTTTAGTTACTTACTTATGGTTACTTACAAAGAAACAAAAAGCAATACAAATTATGTGCTTAAACTCCGTATAACTAAATTCTGCTAAAACCAAGAAATCTCACTTATTATCGACGTTTAATCCAATGTACTCGTAAATAGCCAGCTTTTCATCGGCATTTAAAATGTTTTTTTTCAAGAGACCAACGTCAGTAAATCCTTCTAAGGGCATTGTCGGGAATCGAATTTCGAACAAACAGCCACCAAGAACTTCCCGGTAGTTTTCTCCTGTAGCTTCCAGTCCTTTAACTGTGCATTGATTACTAGCCCACCTACACAGTGATGATTTAAAAAAATAATTAATTACAAAATATATAAAAGAAACCTTTAATAATTATTATTAAAGCAGTTCACTTACAAAATAGGACTTTAAAAAACAACTGAAAATACCTAAGAGCGCAATCAAATATTTCTTTTTCGTCCAATGGGAATTTTTGAAATGAAAAGATTGTTTGCAAGTTTTCCCGCGATATTTCCAAAAATGCATCCGTGTCTTTGTGGTCGTAAAAGGATCTAATTTAATTAATTAAAATTAATTCCTGAGGCCATATACAAATCACATAAGCATTTCTACAGATAACAAAATTTTAAAAGTATCATGTACATACTCAATAAAAACATCAACTGCCTCTTCCAAATTCTTAATCGCTTTCGTAATTTCGTATCGTCGACAGAGGCCAAGTAAATCCAATAAATTGTTTGGCGACAGGTTTGAAGAAATGAGTGCATTCAATGACCACGCATCCAAAATTAAAAGCTGTGAGCAAAACGAAAGAAATTCATGCAATTTTCAAGTTGTTGCATGGCTCTTATTAAATTTCTAAAATTAAGTTTATTACAACCACAACTCTCACTAACTGTATTTTAATTTGTGTAACATTAAAAAAAATTCAAATTAGCGTGTAAATGTGTAATGTTAATTAGTACATACGTTAACAAATAGCTGAAATGCAGTCGGATCGATGTTTGGGAGCGGAATTCCCTCTCCATCTCTCACCACTCCATTTTCCCACTTTTCCTCAAATTGCGCTTCAAAGACGGGCGACGCTGCCTTCAGAACGAACTTCACGGCCTCAACTTTCACTTTCTCAGGACCAACGCTAAAAACTACGTCAAAGTTCTTTGGTTTTCTTCGCAGTAAATCTGCCATTTGCTCCCCCAAAGTCATTTCTACTTGATTGCTGGTAGTCATGCTTCTTGTTTTTTATTCTTCACGAAAATCGTATATATTTAAATTTAATTTGGTGCAATGCAACTTTGTTGTAGTTTCCTTTTTCGTTTCTTTTGCGCAAAAATAAAATTTGAGATCGATTTGAAATTATTTTGGAAATAAAACGCAAAATGAGAAATACTTTTAAATTAATTAACGATGGTGGTTTAAGTGTTGGCGGGTGAAGGTGATAATTGCACTGTGGAAAGGAAAGGTGTTTTAACTGAAACTGAATTACCAACAACTAATTCATTAGAAATTCCACTTGACTAAATAAATTGTCATTTAGCATTTAGTTCGTGGCTCTTTTCAATTCGCTATCAGCAGTAATCAGCGCCTACTTTGGGTCAAAGTCAAGTACCAGTTCTGTCATGCCACGTGTAGGTGAATTTTCTTTATCAGTAATTACACAGGTCGAAGGTATTTGTACTTTACAGCGTCCACAATTTATAAAGTCAAAATTCCTGCAAAGGGCAGATAATCACATGGAACTAAATTAAAGTGGACGTGTCATTTTATCTTTTTATAATAATCCATTTCCACACGGTGCTTGAGATATTGCGTCGCTATTCAGAATTTACGAAGTTGTACAAATAAAATGCCAAAAGTACTGTTAGATCTTTGTCGCCGGTCTGTCACTGGTGTGAAGTGGCAATGTAAATATCAGGTGATTGTGATTAGATTATTGCTATTTTGGTCTGCATCGCATTAGGCTCTAAATCCCAAACTCTGTAATCTCGGCCTTCCCCTGTTAGTTTAATATCTCTATGCAAATATAACAATTCATAACAAATTGTTAGTGCTGGGAAAAATACCCGTGAATAGTTTTATTGGAGATTAGCAAATTGAAATTGATTGTTACTGTACAGTTTGAAATAATCACAGGGCTGGATAATGCGGCCAGCTCAGGCTGCCCCCGCTGACTGAATTTAAAAAAAAAACATGTAAATGGAACATTTTGCAGTTTTCAAAAATATGTAAATAGAATATTTTGACTTTTAAAAATCATGCAAACACAATTTTTTTTACACATTTTAAAAACATGGAAATAAGTTATTTTCCACTTTTCTTAAACCATGTAATATAGATCATTTTGCAAATTTTCCGAATCCAGTAAAGTAAATATTTTAAACTTTTTTAAAACATGTAAATACAACATTTTGCTTTACTACAGAAAACTATCAATAAAATCAAAATAGTGATTTTTGCATGAAAGCAAATTGCTGCCTAAAAACAATTCCTTCGTCCGGTCCTGAATAATTACATGTTGTTCCGAATAAATGAACAAAAGGTCATGTTCTATGTTCGTATGATTATAATTAATAGATAGTACTTAAGGTATAGAATTTGGTAAGCAGGTATTTCTATTATAGGATGCCAACTCCAAACTCACTAATAGCTTTGGTCTTTTCCTATTTAAAAAATATTAAATATTCTATTTTTGATTTAATCTCTGCTGAAAAATTGTTGTGTAAACGTGCAATAAGTATGTAGGTAGGTAATAAATGCATTTGCGTTGTGCGGTAATTCATGTTTTACATAGAGGAATTAATGAGCAATTATTAATGGTTTTTTATTTTCTTGGTTAATTACACTCAAGTGTGTTCATAAAAATCAAAGCTTTCTATCTACACCGCTCATTTAAAGTTGTAAAAGTAAAAGTAGATCACAACACAAAAGTATTTCGTTTCGCACGTTTCCCCATAAATAACCTACCTGCAGTATAGAGAAGCTCATTTAAACTTACAGACTTACCTTCCTAGGTACTAATTAAAAGCTTTATGCAAGCCTAATGCGATTGGCGATTACGTTACGTAGACGCAAGAAATTCCCTGAAATCGGTGACATCGCCCTTGACCACAGCATTAGTAGCAACACCAACAACAACAGTACACATGAATTGATGAATTATAAGTATAACATTGCAACTAGTTCATAACATAAACTGGCTATCTACCTTACTTAGCTGTAGTTGTACGTACCACGTAACTTATATTCTGCTCTCGGAAAATCAATATGTACTTTGTAAATTGGTTATCTATTGCTTCCGAATCATTATTAAATACGTCTGGAATTTTTTAATTTAATCAGAATTAAAATAATAAAACCATTAGTTAAGTTTAATTTCTCTATGATACTTTACAGAAAGTCAAAAATATTAAGTGACACATTAAATTCATTAGGGGTCGTCCGTAAACGATGTTACGAGTAAGGCTAACACTACTAATCGACACCTTTATAAATGCAGCAAAAACCTTAAATCATTTCGTAAAGTAAATTGTGCATTTTTAAATATTATATATCTATGTACCTACTTACTAATTCACCAAAATATTTCAAACATCAAAATTCAAGATTTTATTCTGTCAGTTTTGCAGCTTAAAGATTTTGACAAATATTTCAATTCTCATTTTTTATGCCTAGAATTCCAAAGAAAACAGATGAGAAATTCGGCGTCTGCGCATCGTTCTTAAAGTCAGAAGAAGAAAATTTTTTGTCCGTAAACTTTATCCCACTCTTCTCATTGCTGACAATCAACAGCTGATCCTCTTCCAAAATGGGGCATTGAGTTTTGGCAGGAGAAAACTACAAGTTACTTTAAGCATTGACTCGTGGTCCACTGCAAGTTTAGAAATCCACTGGAAAAATTAGGCAAGATATACGGCTGAACTCAAAATTACAACAATGCTTCTCCTGGAATTCAAAAAATTGTGAGTTGTTTAGTTTTGTATTTTTTGTTTTCCCATTTACTACACACTTCGCCGGTGAAGAATCAATATGACCTATTTCCATTTTTAGCTAAAACAAAATGCACTGTCTACTAAATAGAATAAAATATCGTCATTATAAAAGCATGCAAATAGAACATTCTGCCCTTTCAAAAACATTTTGATTGCAGCTTAAATTAGAAATCGGTTGTTTTGAGTCTTTACTGACGATATTTGCAGTTTAATTTAAATGTTAAACTCAATGAAAATTCATTAAAATATTACAAAAAAATTAACAAAATTACTTACTTTTGCCTCAACTTACAGCTGGCGATTCTGCAGTACCTAGTTTGACTGCGGTAGTGCCTCGAGTAAATTCTCCGATGACCTTTCCACATTCCCCCACATGTCTCAAGAAATCGGATAGTGGAGGAGAGCAGCGAACAAAAGCCAGCAGCCAGTGATGGTCTTTGGCTATTTACTTCACAGCGGCTTCAGATCGACAGCGAACAAACGATGGGCAATGCAATTCTCTGACTGATTGGTGGCTCAATCTACAATGTTCAATTTTGCTTCAAATACACAACAATAAAAGATGCAATTCCACAGTCTTGGCTCCTGGTAATTCGCAAATTGTAGTGAAACAAGAATTTTTCTTTTATTGCGCTTGCAAAAAATTCTTTTTTCTGTAGTAAATTACTGCGAAATAGAAACGCTCCTACTGCATAAAAATTAATTTTGAGGAATAAAACAAATAAAAAAGGCTGTTCAATTTTAGTCTGAATAGAAGTGAAGTAAATGCAAAATTTAAAAAAATACTTTTTAAATTAGTCGGAAATCGAATTTAAAATTTAAAATACGAATGATGTGTTTTAATATTTATGTGGCTGAATAAAATCTTGAATTTTTGTGTTTGAAAAACTAAGAAATTTGCAGAGAATTAAGGGTAATAATAATTTAATTCATTCGAATGCGTATTGCCAATTGCCGGAACCTATGCTGCGCTGCTCCATTTATATATGTAGGTAGGTAGGTACTTCCAATTCAATGCTATTTTGTTTTACACACATACGTGCATAAGACTCTTGGTACTGAACTACCGAAGTTTCGCATTTACTAATAAGAAAAAGCACATTTTGAAATACATCGAATAATGTTAAGCATTCAAAAACGTACTCAATACAGTTCCAATACCTAACCATAATAATATTTCAACAAGTTTTACACTCATTGTCAGTTCGTTTAAATAGAAACAAAACATCATGACACTTACAATTACAATTATTAGTATGAATGAAGTCTCAAAATAGTCAATTCCCATTTGAATTAAAATATACTATTTAAAAAGCACTAAATGGTATAAATGCTGAAGTTGCTAAATACAAGATTTTTAAATGCGCAATATGTTCTATTTACAAATCTATTCAACAATACAAAATTCGTATGCTAGCATATGACCGTGAAGAGCATGCGCGGCCAACTCACCTGTGGCACTAATTGGCTTTAGCTATACGTGGCATGCGTCTGGTAGTACATCTAGTCATAAGTAGTATATCAAAGCACACGCAGACGAAACGTAATTTTGCATGCGTTAAGTCAGGAGACATTGATGTTTGAATTTTGAAAACCATGAAGTGAGTCTAACCTTTTGGGACACCTGATTTTCAGTTTTTAATTATTTACGTGAGAACGACTTGACCCCTGGAGGTCAATCAAAGCCAAATCCTACTAATTAGTCAGTTGTCACCAAAAAATAAATATATCGGCTTACGGTTCCCGCTTGGGGGGGGGGGAGTAAACCCCATAAAGTGGGGTGAGTCTAACATTTAGGGACATACTGTAGATAGTGGGCTGGTGAAAGTGGTAGAGATTTTTAATCTCATCAATTTCCAGTTAAATAATAATTCAATATGTACATTCATAGGTAACGTATTGTTTCAAATAACTCCCGAATCTCTATCAACTCCCGGGCCCTTAGTAACTCCCGGGGGATTTAGCATTGAATCAAATGGGGAGGGTTTTGTTCTAAGATACTCCGGATTCTAATAACTCCTGGGGTTTGAGGCGAAGTTTGAGCTAACTCCCGGGGGGAGTTATTTGAAACAATTATATACTTTTAGCTCGTATAGGTTATATATGGTCATATAGTATAGTACACAGCAGGAATTTGATGTATAGAACATTGATATACCTACCTACTTATAAATAAAGCTAATACTTGGTTCTTATAGGCTTCAATTCTGGTCAGTGAAATCAAAAGCCACAGAATTATATACCTACTGCCTACCTAGATAAATTATGCTCCCTTTCCTCCGTCTACTTAAATTCTAAATCTGCGGCACATAGCATTTAGCATAACATTAACAAATAGAACTTTACATGAAATTTTCTGGATTTCGAAATTCAATGTTACAATGTTGTCAGAGTGGGAAAATTTTGGGTAATTAATTAGCTGACAATTGGAAATCAATAATTAAAAGACTACATACACTAGGCATTGCATGTTCTTTTGGCGGCTAATTCACATCTAAATTAACACGGAAAAGTTGCAGAAATACAGGCATAGGAATACATAGGGGACTGTCACTATAGTTGCACACAGATATTGCACGACGCCATTTCCGTAACAATTTTGCTTATGGCTAATTAATATTTAATTTACTATTCACAGCATACAGCAGTATGTGTGCTCTGTTTATAAATTCTTTGTGAACAAAACAAACAATATCGTATAAGATTATACTGTTTATTATTATTATGAGGGTGGTATAGCTAAGGCTAAGGTCACATGTCCATTGTTTGAATCGCTTCTCTACTTCTAACTGTATGACTATAACTAATAAATTGTGTGATAAATGAGAACCTTAACAAGGTTATAATTAAAAGATTTGTAATGAAAAGTTTATTGTAAAGTACAAAATAAAGATAATTAAATACTTTTGCTATATCAGAATTTGCAACGGAATTCAATTACATCAGATGAAAAAAGGCAATAAATAATTCAAAAGCAAATAACAAAAAGCAGTTGCAGAATTTTTGCTATCAAATCGTTTTGCTGTTTTTGAGCAATTAGATAAAGGCATAAAGGTTACTGTCTCCGTTTGAATACTACTTAGAATATACGGTAAATAAAATATTCCAAGGACGTCAGGTTGGCCGATTTTCTGTGTTGCTTCTGGTCTCTAAGATAATAACAATAACGTTTAACGTAGCTTGTGTAAGTTTTAAAATTAAAAAAAAAACTCAAATTTTCTTGAAGAGAAGCTCCGCCAATGCGTTTCCATTAATCCAATTACGCCAAAGGTGAAACTGGACACCTGACGCCTCTATTGGCTCATCCTTAGGATTGTCCGAATACTGAGAAATATTTCCGGTTCCCTGTAATGTAAACCGAAAACAAAATGCATTTCTTAAATAGGAAAGTATAGGCAAACGGAAAGGGGTACGCTAATTGTTCCCATTAAGATACAAAAGCAATTAAACTATTTGCATCACCTGCAGCTTAGTTATAAAATCGTTAAATTAAAAAAAAAACAACTCACTGCATCTTTCAAAAAAGAACTAACTTTTGTTTTGTCCAACATTACCTTCAAACTGAAATATATGTAATAGCAGTTAGCCCAGCTGCTATGGCATGTATTGGGTTCTATTAGAATGGGCTCGTTCAACCAGAAGTAAAAGTTCTTCCCTTTCCGGGCAGGAATAGGTTTCGTAAACGTCCCACTCTCAAATTTGTAGGAATGACTGACTACTGTTTTAATTTGAACAGTTACGTCAAAGTGCGCGTCATCATCGATGGGTCCCAAGAAGCCAATTCCATGCAACGAAATCTTCTCGTTTGCCTTAAAACTATGCAAATTGTGGGTTTCAAAAACAAACAACTGAAGTTAAATTTCAAATAATGATCCCGTCTAAACAAAATTCCTAATTTTTAAAGCAACTTTAAGATGATTTATTTTCAATTTTTAGTATTTAAGTTTTCAGCCAAAATGTCTGCAAAATAGCTCTATTTTTATAAAATAAAACATTCATGTAAAACATATTTGGAGGATTAAATCACATTCATTGAGATTTACACAGTTACTTTTATAGGATGCTTTACTTACAGACAATAATTTTTTCTGCCATCACACACAAATGGGCTGGTTAGTAATTTGTATTTTTCGGGCAACGAAAGAACTGAGCACCCAAATGGCCGACTTATTTTGACTTCTCTCGCGTTTGTTTTGAACTGGAGCTGCGTCTTGTCAAATTTGGCTCTGTAAACACAGTTTTGAGCATTTTTAATTATCCACTTAATTACAACGAGACAAAGTGCAATCAAAATAGGATGCCTAAATTCGATAACAAAATTCGGTCAAAACCAGTAAATCTCACTTATTTTCAATGTTTAATCCAATGTACTCGTAAATAGCCAGCTTTTCATCTGCATTTAAAATGTTTTTTTTCAAAAGACCAACATCTGTGAATTCTTTTGTGGACATTGTCGGGAATCGGATTTCAAGCAAACATCCACCAAGAACTTCCCTGTAGTTTTCCCCTGTTGGTTCAAGCCCTTTAATTGTGCAGTGATTTTCAGCCCACCTACATAAAAGCGATTTAAAAACAGACTGGATTAGAAAATTACAAATTAAAAAAACTTTAAATAATTTTATTATTATTAAAGCAGTTTCCTTGCTGAATGGTACTTTAAAAAACAAGTGAAAGTACCTGCAGGCACATTCAAACATTTCTTTTTCGTCCAGTGGGAAGTTTTGAAAAGAAAAGATTGTTTCCAAGTTTTCCGGTGATATTTCCAAGAATTCATCCTTGTCTTTGTAGTCGTAAAAGGATCTGATTCATTTAATTGAAATTAATTCCTAAGGCCATAAATAAATTACATAGGCGTTTCTAATAAAAATGTAAAAAGTATCATGTACATACTGTATAAAACCATCAGGTGCCTCCTCCAAATTCTTAATCGCTTTTGTAATTTCGTATCGTCGACAGAGGCCAAGTAAACCGAGTAAATTGTTTGGCGACATATTCAAAGATATGAGAGAATTCAATGACCACGCATCCAGAATCAGCAGCTGTGAGCGAAAACAAAGAAATTCATAAGATTTTCCAGCTGTTACATGACTCTTAAATGATTATAACTGAAATTATTGCAACTACAGCTCTTATTAACTGCATTTAAAATTAAACTCAAATGCAAATTATCAAGTAACATTGTAATGTTAATTAGGACGTACGTTGATGAATAGCTGAAATGCAGTCGGATCGATGTTTGGGAGCGGAATTCCATCGCCCTCTCTCATCACTCCATTTTCCCAATTTTCCTCAAATTCCTTCTCAAAGACGGGCGACGCTGCCTTCAGAACAAACTTCACCGCCTCCACTTTTACTTTCTTAGGACCAACGCTAAAGACTACGTCAAAGTTTTTCGGTTTTCTACGCAGCAGATCTGCCATCTGCTCCCCCAGAGTTTTCTGTACTTCGTTAGTGGCAGTCATGTTTCCTATTTTGTATTATTTACAGAACTAAAACCTATTTGATGTGGATATTTATTCGATTTAGTTTGGTGCAACTTTGAGAACTTTGAGGCAGATTCTTTAGTGATTTATTTTGCGCAAAAATGAAAGAGATCGATTTTATAATTATTTTGATATTAATATTAAATTAATAAATAAATACTTTGAAAGTAATTAGGGATGGCGGTTTGTTTCAAGTTGAGTGGATGAAGGTGTAATTATTAATAATTGCACTGTTAACTTTGCACACAGAAAACTATTAGGTATTTTAACAGAAATAATTTAATAGGAATATAATTTTAGTTTGTCGTTTGTAGTTGTTTTTACGCCACTGTTAGCAACAAGTCCACGTCCAAAGGCAAATTCAATTTGCAATTGCAATAGTTGTGTCAAGCGACGTTTAAACTTACTCCCTGTTGTCTGACGAAGTAATTACACAAGTCGTAGCTATTTGAACTTAACGAAGTCGACAAATTATGAAATCAAAAATCCTGCAAAGGGTAGATTATCAGATGGAACTAAATCAAAGTTGATGATTAATTTTGTCCTTTCAGAATAATTCGCCTGCACGAAGTCCGAAGTGCTATCAAAGCCAAAGCTGTATAGAATTCAGGAAAGTATTTTTTATACTGGACTAGTGGACGACACGGTGTAAAACTAAACTTGCGATGTACAAGTCTGGCGCCAGTGTGGAATCATGTGACGCGTCCAGGGGCCGGGCAAAAATGATCAGAGAAGAGCAATGAGAGGTATAGGAGAACACGCAACTAGGGCTAAATTCGTCTGCCGGGGATTATTTTTTTAACTAATAAGCGCCGAGGAGTGCAGTCAAAGGCCTAATCACCATTGAGTAGTGCAATAGGCCGCTCCCCAAATTCCGTTTACCTAATGCTACAGTGGTCGGCAGAATATTTAGCCCTAGTTGCGTCTTCTCCTATACCTCACATTGCTCTTCTCTGAAAAATGACGAAGTGGGCATTGAGGGTACGTCACATCAAAACGAGGTTACAGCTCATATTAAAAATAGCTACACGCAATGCTTAAAAGGCAGACAAGGTGAGTGGGTTGGTTCAAGAATTTGGTAAATTTGGGTAGCGTCATTTGGGACCAACCCTCAGTTTAAATGTCAACTGATTGGAATGTTTCTTATTTTAACATGCATCACTTTAGGCTCCAAATCTAAACTCGAATCTCGGCTTGCCCCGAAAATCCGTCTAAACATAATTTGAAAGAATTTAAGTGATAACTGTATAACAAGTAATTATCCGTACATTTTAGCTGTAGGGATTCCAGCTTGCTGTCTCCTGTATGTATTACAGTTATTAAATAATTATGCTCCAATTATATAAAGTTTATATCTATAATTTATAATGTTGTTATTTAAGTAAATGAATCAGGATTTTATTCTGTCACTTTGTCACATAGCGACCAGTACCCGACTATAGTTCATCCAACCCCACCAATAACATCATTGGTGAACGATCCCGCTGTAGGCGTCATACCTAACCTGTGCTTTTGATTATAAAAGTCACAATTTATAAAGGCTGCATGCCAATCGGCGGTAAGGGGGGGGGGGGCAATCGGCGGTTAATTTTGAAAAAGAGCAATGAGCGGTAGGCCTTTTGGACCAATTAGCGGTAGGGTCAATTGGCGATAGGGTACTTCTAATTGTAATTTTATTAATTATTTTTTTCAAATCAAAAAAATTTGTAAGAGTAGAGAAAAAATTAAGTAATGATGATAAAAAAATTATTGTTTCACAAGTGGTTGACGGCTAGAATTAGTAGGTCTGCCTCGCTGTTTTTGCACGTTGATTTGTACAGCTTTGGCTGCAAGTGGAAATTCAATGATGGCATTCTTAACAGCAAGCCCGAAAACATGTTTGCAAGCATATCTTTTAAGAAAGGCGGCACATGTACATAAAGACTTCTTCCAGTCCGTGTGGTTGAATGTAACTATATAAGCAGCAAAATATAGTTTTTCAAGATTCGCTAGTGATCTGTAGCGACGTTGCATTTGAGTAATGATTGCTAAGGTAAAAGCGCCTTTGGTTGAAGGCTGAACGTAGCAAACCCCTATGCCATCGTTCACTGGCTGTGCCAAAGTTGACGGTTTTAACTGAAGCCATTGATACGCAGCTTTCTGAACAGCTAGTGGATACGACTGACTGCCCCAGCTGACAAACTTGATTTTGTTCACAAAACCAGGAGTTCGCTCCCCTCCGTTTGTTCCAACTTCAAAACTCTGTGGAAGGCCTCTTGCCCATTGTTTGTTGAAGAAAAGAACGGTGCCTAACCCTCGTACCTTCCGCTGTTGTTGTCCAGCCATTGAGACGTAATTGTTGCCGTCCCACTATTACTATACAGGCCTGGGTGGACATGATGATGCCAGAAGCCACGGCAGTTGAATGGGAAAAAGTTAAGAACTCGGAACAACAGTTTGAAATGAAATTCAAATTATCGATTTACATTGTCAGCAAAGCTGAGAGTAGGCAACATGCAAATTATTGCTTTATATTGTAATCATTGCTCAAAACGTGGAAATATACGAACAATGTTTACTACCGCCAATAGTCCCAAAATAATTCATTTTCGAATTACTATATTTGCCCTTACCGCCGATTAAATTATAAACAATTAACCTCCAATTGTTAACCTGGTACCGCCAATTGGATTTATGAGACCGCTAATTGGATTTATGCCATTTATAAACAATCATTTTTCTTATGAATTGCATATAGTTATTACACAAGGATAGGTCACTGTCTGGCATTAGATCTATGAATAGTGTTGCAGAGGCAATGTAACTAGTACATAAGAAAACTTGTATGTTTGTTAAAAAAACATTGAAGTGAAGCAATTGTATCCCGACTCCAACGTAAGCGCAACATATGTAGATTTTCAGGGTTAAATTACTAATCACAAATCATTGTTAATCGACCGAATATAGCTAGGATTGTTGTGAATCACCTAAAATAAATAAATGAATAAATTCTGTAAACGTATTCTCTAAATGTCAAACCTAAACCTTGTATACTATAAGCTAAAAATATGAAATCTATCAATTTATGTATACTCAAAATTAGTTGGTTCGTGATCATGCTGTTTGTAACTAGAAATAATTTTCCCCTTGGCTTAGGCTTAGGTGGTATCATATATTATCTGTTTATCAAAAACTCTGTAACCTCATTTAATTTGATTTGTGTGTGGGCTTAGGCCCGTAAATGCAATAAATCTATACTACTACTACTACATATAGTTATTACACGCGAACATATATTTAAGGTGTAGGGTGAGAGTGCCTAATTGTGGCCGGGTTCATAAAAGTTAAACTTTCAAATATCATAACTTCTGAACCAGAGCTGTGACCAGAGCTCGCAGAGAAAAACCTAATGCACAGAATTGTTAGCTGAATCTCGCTGAATAAGAGTAAAAATAATCGTGAATGCAAATCATAAAGTTTTTAAGTTACAAGGAGATATGTTCACAAAGTCAGGATTTTTGAAAATTATCTAAAGTGCCCTAATTGTGGCCGGGTGAGTCCTAATTGTGGCCATCCTTAAATTTCTGTATTTCAATACAATTTAAGCACCCATTATGCTAAAGTAGTAGTAGCTGATTACTTTCAAAGAAAATTGTACAACTTGCATTCGTGAGCAGCAACCAGCATATTTGCTTTTCTCATGCTGAAGCTTCCTATCATCTGGAGATTCTAGCAAAAGTCTCAGTTAACTAACGATTACATTTTTCAAACGGTCTAGCTAACGATCACACTATCAATTTGATTGTTTAATGCGTCAAGATTGCCAGTTTGCTTCATACGCAATCCCAGATTCTGTAAAAGGTATCAATATTTGTATTATGGGTGGCTCGTAGAATCTCTCCGTTTGCCACAATGCTAAACATGTTAGGATGGTTGAGCCCGTCGAAAACATATCAAATCACCGTGAAATCGCTTGAATACGAACCGAAATTATTTTTTATTTCTTGTTAGTCCTAATCTTGGTGTTACGTGCAAGAAACCTTGTAATTTAGTAAGTTTAGACCCGGCCACATTTAAGCATCTGCAGTGGCCACAATTACAGCACTTCGGTAAAAAATGGAGGATTTTAGTTTTTCAACTTTTGTTTCTGTCTCGAAAAATAAAATGTCAATCCAACAACGTAGATTACTTACTTAAATTAGTTCATTATTACTCACGAAAAGTTTCAACTTAAAAGCTATTGCAGTAAATTTAAATTAAATTCGAACTAGGCCACTATAAATACGAAAAATCAGGAAGTTGGAGGGACAGCTTTTGTTAATTTTGATTGGCGTCACTGATTTGATTTTGGCGCCTTAAATTTGAGTGTAGCTAGTATACACCAGTATCTCTCTATGCCTTAATATAATTTTCCATGTTAAGACATGAGCGTCAAATGGAGCAGGTGGCCACAATTAGAGGATGGCCACAATTAGACACACTCACCCGATAAGGATTTTCATATTAATTAATTGACTTGGTGCTCTACTTTTCATAAAGTGAAAGCAAAAATGCCATGCATGTGTTTTGCACGTAATTGAATGTATGCATTTATAATTGATATATGGTAGTAACTTTTTTCCACAGTAGTAATTCGATATGTAGTCAATTGCAATTCGTTTTTTTCATTTATTAATTTTACGGACTTTACTATACACATTTTACTAAACATAAAAATAAAGATTTATTCGGTCACATTAAATCTTACAGATATCTCAAAATATTGCAGTTATTATTACATGAAAAAGTCAAAAGCGTGTACTCGTTAGCACAAGAAACTTGAACCTACAAGTGTCCTTGACATCAGTCATTGTCACAGCTGCAAAAAAAGAGACTGTGATTCGCTTTCAAAATGTGACCTTCAATTTGCAATGGCGAATATCGTCACTTCAAGCATCGAATTCACTGAAAATCTGGAACTTGACTTCAAACTGGATCTCCATGCCGAATTTAACTGGAACTGCAAATCAAAGCGATGCTTCTCCTCTTGAATTTACAAAATCATTGTAAGTCATGTGTCAGCAATTTGAATGTTTTTCTATTTCTTATAGTTATAATACCAGATTGGGTACAGTTACAATTAATTCTCGTAAATTACCGAATAAATAAAAATATGTCCGAATACTTCCATATAGTATCAACAGAACTTATAGTTGCTGATTCGTAGTTTAAACTGCGGAGACGGAGGCAACTTCTTCATCGTGGTGTTTTTTTTTTACGTACGAAGATCTCTACAGAACAGGGCGGCCACCGAGAAGCGGTCATTTGTGGGACAGTCATTTAAAGCCCCTTTCAAAACGAAGGTCAACGATGGATATCGCACTCCTCGAACTGACCAATGCTCAATCCAAAGTTCTTAATTTTGTACATTCTTTGTCTTAAATCACAATTATAACGGATGAACTTAACCGCCCAGACTCTATTCTATTGCCTTGATAGTTTGCAACACGCGAAACAAGAGTTTTTCTATCATTGCACTTTTGCGAAAAATTATTTTTTCTCTAGTGACTAATTGCGACTGCATAAGTATATAGACTGGGCAAAAATTACTTGGTTCTGACAAATAGGCCAACATTGATTTAGTTACAAAATTGGAGGCTGATAGTACATTCAATACTAAAAAATTATGTGTGAATAGTTGCAGGTTGCAGGCTACCTCAAAACATTTTTAAACTTGTAAAATTATTTGATTTAATGGTACTGAATAAAATCTTGATCTTTATTGTTACAAAATTGGAAAGAATTTTAATCATTTCAAATATGCATGTTGATAATGGGGAATTATACAAATTAGCAGGGCTCACAAGAGTTTCTCTATTTATATAGGTTTCAAATTACAATACAATTTAGTTCTACTTTTGAGCTTGTGAATCTGCGCTCGGAAAATCAATACATTGTAAATTAGTATTTGATACCGCATCATTATTAAATACGCACAGGATTTTTTTATTTAGTCTGAATTAAAATAATAGTACCATTAACCATTGTGTAAATTGAAATTACTCCATGATGCTTTGTAGTAATTCAAAAATATTAAGTGGTGCACTAAATTCATAAGGGATCATCCGTAAATGATGTCACAGGTACAGCCAAACGACCTACTTATAGATATTAATGACATCCTATGTTAAAGATAGCAATTTACGCAATGGTTGAGCTGACGACCGGGAAGTAATAGGGTGGTAGAAATTGGGATATTTTGATGACATCATTTGTGGAAGATCTCTAACTGTATGGCTATGAAAACTGCCAACGAGACCCATCAAATTATTTAAACTTAAAGCTTATTAGGCAATTGAGCAAAACATATTTCATACTCCTTGACACTCCTAATAGGCAACGGTATAAATGCAGCATAAACCCCAAAAACATTTCGAAAAAAGTAATTTGTGCAATTTAATTCATCTGCTTCCTAATTTACCAAAAACTTTCAAACATAAAAATTCAAGATTTTATTCCGCCAATTTTGCAACTTCAAGATTTTTACAAATAATTACATTTCTATTTTTTATATCTAGAGTTCCAAAGAAAATAGATGAGAAATTCGGTGTCTGTGCATCGTTCTTAAAGTTAGAAACAAAAAATTTATCCGTAAACTTTATTCCACTCTTCGAGGGTGAAGTATCAAATTGGTTAACTTCCACGTTTTGCTAAAAGCAAATCGGAATCCTTCTACTTTTTATTAAAAGCAAAACGGTTTCCTTTCATTTTTAGCTACGGACAGCATTTGTACAGACACTGGAAATACACGTAAGCACGGCTTTATTGGAATGGTACATAAATGACGTCACATAAATTAGGGGTCGTCCACAAATGATGTCAAGGATTGTTGCAAAATCTAAAGGGGTCGTCCGCAAATAACATCAAGGATTGTTGCAAAAAATTAAAGGGGTCGTCCACAAATGATGTCAAGGATTGTTGCAAAATTAAAGGGATCGTCCGCAAATAACGTCACGGGTTGTTGCAAAATTAAAGGGGTCGTCGATAATGACGTCAGGTATTGTTGCAAAAATTAAAGGAGTGATCCTTAAATTGACGTAAAGGACTGTTGCAAAAATTTAAAGGGTCGTCCAAAAAAAAGACCGTCAAGGACTGTTTGCAAAAGTTAAAGGGTCGTTCATAAATGACGTCCCATGAGCATTCCAAACATTAAAATGGTCGTCATGGACCTTATTTAGCACGGCCCCTTTAATGTTTAGAACTACCATATACGTCATTTATGGACTACCCCTTTAATTTTTGAACCAGTTCTTGACGTCATTTATGGACGACCCTTTCAATTTTTTCAACAGTCCTTGACGTCATCTTTGGATCACTCCCTTTAGTTTTTGGCAACAATACCTGGCGTAATTTATTGACGACCCAAATAATGTTTGCAACAATCCTTGACGTTATTTGCGGACGACCCCTTTAGATTTTGCAACAATCCTTGACATCATTTGTGGACGACCCCTAATTTATGTGACGTCATTTATGTACCATCCCAATAAAACCTGCTTACGTGTATTTCCAGTATGCCTGTACAAATGCTGTCCGCAGCTAAAAATGGAAGGAAACCGTTTTGCTTTTAGCAAAATTGGAAGTTAACCAATTTGATACTTCACCCTCGTCTTCTCATTGCTCACAGTCATAAGCTGATACGCTTTCAAAATGGGACCTGCTACATCGGAAGAAGAAAACTGCAAGTTACTTTAAGCATTGACGCGTGGTCCACTGCAACTTCAAACATCCACTGGAAACATTCGGTCAGGTTTTCGGCTGAACTCAGAGTTATAACAATGCTTCACCTGGAATTTTAAAAATTTCATTCTATAATTTTTAACTTTTTTCGTACACTTCGTCTGTGAAGAATCAAAATGCCCCACATCCATGTTTAGCTAAGAACAAAATGCACTACCTACAAAACAGAATTAAATGTCATTATCCTGAAAGCGTGTATAGATAGAACATGTTGAAATTTCAAAAAAATATTTAAATGGAATATTTTGTATCTTTCAAAAGCAACCAAATAAACCATTTTGCACTTTTTTTTAAATCGTAATAACATTTTACGTATTTACCACATTTAAATATTGTTTTGCGTAGCTCAATATGATTGCTGGTTAAGAGGTTTTAGGAGGTTATAATAAATCGGTAATTTTAAATCAACACTGACCACATTTTAGCTTATATGTAAAAATCAATACAAATACAAATTATAGTCAATTTTACCTCAGCTTACAGCTGGCGATTCTGGAACACGTAGTTTGACAGTTGACTGCAGGGATGTCTCAATAAGTGAGTCCTCCGTTGGCCTTTCCACATGCCCCCACATGTCTCAAGAAATCGGTGAGTGGAGGAGAGCAGCGAACAAAAGCCAGCAGCCACAGATGGTTTTTGGTTGTTTACTTAACTGCGGCTTCAGATCGACAGCGAACAAGCGATGGACATTGCAGTTCTCTGACAGATTGGTGGCTCAATCGACAATGTTAAATTGGTTTTAGTTTACAACAATAAAAGATGCAATTCCGCCGTCCTGGCTTTGGATAATTCGCAAATTGCAGTGAAACAAGAATTTTTCTTTTATTGCGCTTGTGAAAAATTCTTTTTTCTGTGGTAAATTTATGCGAAATAGAAACGCTCCTACTGCGTAAAAATTATTGTCGAGAAATAAAACAAATAAAAAGACTTCAATTTTAGTCTGAGAAACAGAAGTGAGGTAAATGCAAAACAAAATTCGAATTAGTCGGAAATTGAATCTAAAATTTAAAATACGAGTGATGTGCTTTAATATGTGACTATAAATAAAATTTTGAATTTTTATGTTTAAAAAAGAAAGAAAGTATAGAATTAAAAAAGTAATTCAGTAGTTCTTTCGAATTCGTATTGCCAATTGCTGGAACGTTTGCTATGCTGTTCTATTAATGTATGTAGGTAGGTAGAATTTGTATAGCCTAAAAATACATAAACTGCCTATCTTCTCTAATTATCGTTAGATCTTGTACATATACTAAGTATTAGGGGCTTCAAAAATCAGTCTATTGTACATTAGTTTATCTAGCACATCATTAATATTACACATATAATTTTATAATTCAATCAGCTTTAATATTATAGTACCATATTCGAATATTCTCAATGCCAAATATAATACACATTTATGTGTTACTCTTGTAGTATAGTTTTAAAGTATGTATATTTCAAACTTAATATAATGCATTGTAGCAATTCAACAAACTTAACAAGTAGCACATTAAATTCATAACTGAATGACTGTGCCAATTTAACCGTAATAGTAATGAATTAAATGGGTAGTTAAAATTCATTGAATTAAATTTCTCGTGATATCTCCATTAAAAACAATAATCAATCCATGTAGGTAATTTGACACAATAATAATGTGTAATTGTTTATAGTTCTAAATTCCAACTTAAAAAATATTCATAACAGTTTTATATTCTGCTTATTTGAATGACCTGGTTTACTTAACTACAAATTAAAACTGGAAACGTGGAAGTCTATTATGTACAAATTATTATGCATATTTAATTTTTTTAAATAAATGTGAAGCATATGTTCCACATTGCTTAATACTGCTAACTGACGCCTATATAAATGAGGCACAAATCTTATTACGTTTCGTAAGTTTTTGTGGATATGTGGCATTTTATTATACCTACTTACCATCAAAATTTATCAAACATAAAAATTCAAGATTTTATTTCGTACATTTTGCAACTTCAAGATATTTACAAATATTTTTATTCCCATTAATTCTATCTGGAATTCCAAAGTACATAGAGGAGTAATTCGGCGTCTACACTTCGTTCTTAAAGTCAAAAAAATGAAAAATTAAGTCCGTAAGCTTTATCCCACTCTTCTCATTGCTGACAGTCAATAGCTGAGCCGCGCCTTTGAAATGGAGTTTGGAGTCTTGGAAGGAGAAAACTACCAGTCACTTTGAGCATTGGCTCGTAATCCACTGATACTTTTTAATAATTCACTGGAAAAATTAGGCAAGATTTACGGCTGAACTCAGAATTACATCGATGCTTCTTCTCTGGAATTTACAAAATTGTAGGTTGTTTAGTTCAGTATATTATATTATTCTTTCTCATTTACTATGCTCATTTTTTCAGTGACGAATCAAAATGAGCCACATTCATTTTAGCGGAAAACAAAATGCACTATCTACAAAAAAAATAAAAATATCATCATTCTGAGAACAGGCAAAAATAGAGCACTTTTCAATTTTAAAAAACTGTTTAAAGGAAAATTTGGGGCTTTTCAAAAACCTGCAAATAGAATATTTTTTATTTTTTTAAAAAAACGAAAATAGGAAATTTTAAGATTGAAAATTTTTCAATTTTAAAAAACAGTTTCATAGAAAATTTTATTCTTTTTTAAAAACTTGCAAATAGGACATTTTTAGATTTTTGAAAACAGGTAAATTGAACATTTTATACTTTTCAAAAAATATGTAAATAGAACATTTTACACTTTTCAAAATTATTTAAATAGAATATTTTGCGTCTTTTAAAAGTTTGTAGATAAGTCATTTTATACTTTCTAAAAGCTCGTAACTAACATTTTATGCATTATGCATCCATCACAATTATTGTATGTATTTTCATTTGTTCGTTGTTTATTTTGATTTTTGATTCTGCCCTAAATTGGATATCAGTCATTTTGAGTCTTTGTCTTTACTGATGATAGATTCTTGTTTTATTTCAAAGTTAAAATCAACAAATATATAATAAATTTTTTTTTAAATATAAAAATTATTAATTTTTGCCTCAACTTACAGCTGGTGATTCTGCAAAGAAATTTGACTGCGGTGGTGACTCAAGTAAATTCTCCGATGACCTTTCCACATTTCCTCACATGTCTCAAGAATACGGTCAGTGGATGAGCGCAGTGAGCAGCAGTCTGCAGCCGGAAATGGTCTTTGGTTGGTTACTCCCTTACGACTTCATATCAACGCCGAACAAACGATGGACATTGCAATTCTCAGACTGATTGTTGGGCCAATCGAACACGTTAAATTTTGTTTCGACCTTACAACAATAAACAAGGCAAATCCGCAGACCTGACTTTTGAAAATTCGTAAATTGCGATGAAACAAGAAGTTTTCTTTTATTGCGCTTGCGAAAAGTTCTTTTTTCTGTAGTAAATTAATGCGAAACAGAAATGTTTGTACTGCATAAAAATGTATAAAGGTATGAAACAAAAAGCAAAGAGTTTTGTTTGTTAGTACGATGATCGGATGTGGATAGTAAATGTAAAAATTTAGAAAAAATTTACAAATTATAGACAATTTACAGTACGAAAATGAAATCTAAAATTTAAAATACCAATGATGTGCTTTAATATGAGACTGAATAAAATATTGATTTTTGATGTTTGATAAAAAATATTCAAAAAAAGGGGGAATTAAATGTAGTAATAGTTTATTTAAATTTCATACGAATGGCTAATTGCCAAAATGAAACCTTCTAATACAGTGTTACTATAATTAAATTCTAATGTAGGTATGGCTTCAAGTGGGAATTGGCAATCCAGGTGAGCATGCATAAATTACGTGTAACAGAAATCATAAATTTTGAACCCCTACTCTCCTTCTTTTGGTATGCACGCCCAGGTTATGAGGTCAGTGACCCAATTCAAAATCATAATAAAATTTCAATACGTTTTACATTACTCAGATTGTTTAGATAGAAACAAAACATAATGACACTTGGAATTAGTATGAATGAAGTCCCAAAACAGCCAATACACAATTTTGAGGTAGAATTAAAATAGACTATTTTAAAATCACGAAACTAAATGGTATAAATGCTTAACATGGTAAATACAAAATTTTGGAAATGCGCCAAGCACTAAGCATGTACCTACATAGATATTGGGCTGGTAAAAGTCATACGGATTTTTCTACTTATCAATTTCCATTTAAATAATTAGAAATTATATATGCATTATAAATTCATATACATTTATATAGGCTTATATCTATTATATGCTATATATATACTCGTATAGTATAGTACACATGAATTTGACATATAGGACATTGATATGAGTACCTACTTATAAAAATGACTAATATATAGTTCTTATAGGCTTCAATTCAGTGAAATCAAAAGCCATAGAAATACATATACCTACTACCTTGCTAAATGAATAATACTTCCTGTGCTCCGCTAACTAAATTTTAAATCTGCGGCACATAGCATAACATTAACAAGTAGAACACATGACATTTTCTGAATTTCATAATTCAATGTTACAATATTGTCAAAAGAGGAAAATTGTGTGTAATTAATTAGTTGAATATTGACAAGCAATAGTTAAAAGACTGCATACACTATAGGCATATTGCATATTCTCTCGACAGTTTGAGCAATCAGATTCAGATTAGGTATCCTTGTGAATACTACATAGTTAATTATAGAACATACGGTAAATAAAATATTCCAAGGTTGTCAGGTTATTGGCGGATATTGTGTGTTCTTTCTGATCCCTACGAAACGTTGCTTAACTTTTATAATTATCAAAAACTCATAGTTTCTTGAAAAGAAGCTCCGCCAATGCGGAGCTTCCACTACCCCAACTACTGGTAAGGTTAAATTGGACACCTGACATCTCTATTGGCTCGTCCCTTGGATTGACCGAGTACTGAGAAATATTGCTGGTTCCCTGTAATGTAAATCGACCACAAAATGCATTTCTTTATTGGGAAAGTATAGGCAAACGGAAAGGGATGAGAGCTAATTGTTCCCATGAAGATACAGAAGAAATTAAACTAATCCCACCGCCTGCAACTCAGTTGCACAATCATTTAATTAAACAAAAACAACTTACTGCAACTTTTAAAAAAGAGCAAAAATTTTCGTTGTCCAACATTACCTTCAAACTGAAGTATATGTAATAGCAGTTGGCCCAGCTGCTGTCGTATGTATTGGGTTCTATTACAATGGGCTCGTCCAACAAGAAGTAAAAGTTCTTCCCTTTCCGGGCGAAAATATTTTTCTTAAACGTCCCACTGTCAAATGTCCAGGTACTATTAACCAATCTCTTAATTTGAACAGTGACGTCAAAGTGCGCGTCCCCATCGACGGGTCCCAAGAAGCCAATTCCATGCAACGAAATCTTCTCGTTTACCTGAAAACTATTCAAATTGTGCGTTTCAAAAACAAACAAAACTGAAATTGAATGTCAAATGATGATCCTGCGTCTAAAACAAATTCTTAATTTTTGAAAGCTACTTTAAGAAGATTTAATTTTAACTCTCAATATTTAAGTTTTCAGTCAAAATATCTGTAAAAAAGATATTTTTATAAAATAAAAAAATTATGTGAAAAATATTTGCAGAATTAAATCACATGCATTGAGATTTACTTAGGTACTTTTAGAAGATGCTTTACTTACGCGCTACCCCTTTGTCTGCCATCACACACAAATGGACTGGTTGTTAGTTTGTATTTTTCGGGCAACGAAAGAACCGACCGACTTATTTTTATTTCTCTCGGGTTTGTTTTGAACTGAAGCTGAGTCTTGTCAAATTTGGATCTGTAAACACAGTTTCGAGCATTTTTAATTACTCATTTAATTCCAACGAGACAAAGTGCAATCAAAACTAAATGCTTAAACATTATAACTAAATTCTGACTATACAAATAAATCTCACCTATTTTCAATGTTTAATCCAATGTATTCGTAAATTGCAAGCTTTTCATCTGCATTCAAAATGTTTTTTTTCAAGAGACCAACGTTGGTGAATTCTTCTGTGGACATTGTCGGGAATCGAATTTGAAATAAACAGCCACCAAGAACCTCCCGATAGTTTTCTCCGGTTGGTTCGAGTCCTTTAATCGTGCATTGATTACCAGCCCACCTACATGATAGCGAATTAACAAAGATAATTAGAAAATAGAAAGAAATGAAACCTTTAATAATTAGTAATAAAGCAGTTTACTTACAAAATAAGACTTTAAAAAAACGACTGAAAATACCTGAGAGCAAAATCAAATATTTCTGATTCGTCGAGTGGGAATTTTTGAAACGAAAAGATTGTTTCCAAGTTTTCCCGAGAGATTTCCAAGAATTTATCCGTATCTATTTTGTACTCGTAAAAGGATCTAATTTATTTTATTGAAATTAATTCCTAAAGTCATAAGCAAATTACATACATAGGCATTTCTACTAATTCCAAAATTTAAAAAGTATCATGTACATACTGAATAAAATTTTCAGCTGCCTCCTCCAAATTCTTAATCGCTTTCGTAATTTTGTATCTTCGACAGAGGCCAAGTAAACCCAGTAAATTGTTTGGTGACAGGTTTAAAGAATTGAGTGAGTTCAATGACCACGCATCCAGAATAAGCAGCTGTAAACCAAACGAATTAAATTCATGCCATTTTTTAGTTGTTAAAAGACTCTTAAATTTCTAAAATTAAGTTTATTACAACCACAGCTCTCACTTACTGTATTTTAATTTGTGGAAACATTAAACAAAAATCGAAATTAGCGTGTAAATGTGTAAAGTTAATTAGTAAGTACGTTAACAAATAGCTGAAATGCAATCGGATCGAAATTAGGGAGCGGAATTCCCTCGTCATCTCTCACCACTCCGTTTTCCCACTTTTCCTCAAATTCCGTCTCAAAGACGGGCGACGCTGCCTTCAGAACGAACTTCACCGCCTCCACTTTCACTTTTTGAGGCCCAACGCTAAATACAACGTCAAAGTTTTTTGGTTTTCTTCGCAGTAAATCTGCCATCTGCTCCCCCAGAGTCATTTCTACTTGATTGCTGGTAGTCATGCTTCTTGATTTTTATTCTTCACAAAAATTGTATGTATGTAAAAATTTAGTGCAATGGAACTTTGTTGCAGTTTCCTTTATCGTTTCCTTTGCGCAAAAATGAAATTTGAGATCGATTTAAAATTATTTTGGAAATACAACGCAAAATGAGAAATACTTTTAAATTAATTAACGATGCAAGTTTAGGTGTTTGGAGGGTGAAGGTGATAGTTGCACTGTGAAAAGGAAAGGTGTTTAACTGAAACTGAATGACCAACAACTAATTCATTAGAAATTCCACTTGAATAAATAAATTACCATTTAGCATTTAGTTCGTGGCTCTCTTCACATCACTATCAGCAGTTATCAGCGCCAACTTCATGTCAAAGTCAAGTACTAGTTGTATTATGCCATGTGAAGGTGAATTTTCTTTATAAAAGTAATTACACAGGTCGTAGGTATTTGCACGTTACGGCGTCCACAATTTATACAGTCAAAAAATTCCTGCAAAGGGCAGATAATCACATGAAACTAAATCAAATTGAACGCGTCATTTTATCTTTTTTTTAATAATCCTTTGGCACATGGTGCTTCAATTTTTCGTGGATATTTATTTGAGATTTACAGAAGTGGCAAAATGTGGTGGGATACGGTGCAAAAATAAAAGGCAAAGTAGAAGTAAGTCACCGCTAGTGTTGAGCCTTGTGTGAAGTGACAATGTAAATGCTAGCTGATTAGATTGTTGCTATTTTGGTCGGCTTTAGCATTAGGCTCTAAATCCCAACTCTACAATCTCCGCCTTATTCCCTTGTTTTTCTATATCTCTATGCAAATATAACAATTCACAACAAATAGTAAGTGCTTGGAAAAATACTTATGAATAGTTATATTTGAGATTAGCACATTGAAATTGACTACTACTGTACAGTTTGAAATAATTACATTAACGATAATGCGGCGAGCGCAGGCAGCCCCCGCTGACTGAATTTTAAATAAAAAACGTGTAAATAGAACATTTTGCAGTTTTCAAAAATATTTAAATATAATAATAAATAAATAATAATAATTTATTCATTTAGTCGATTTGGCCTCAGCCCATACAACATTGATAATTACAATTTTGATTGTACGGATAATTTATCCTAATATACTATTTTGACTTTTCAAAAACATGTGAATAAATTTGTTTTACACATTTTAAAAACAGAAATAAAATTTTTTCCACTTTTCTCAAACCATGTAAATACATAGATCATTTTGCACTTTTTAGAATCAAGTAAAGTAAACATTTTAAACTTTTTCAAACCATGCAAATTGCAAAAACAACATTTTGCTTTACCATCGAAAACCATCAATAAAATCAAAATTGTGATTTTTACATGGAAACAAATTGCTGCCTAAAAACAATTCCTTCGTCCGGCCCTGAATAATTACAGTTTGTTCCAAATGAATCAACAAAAGGTTATGTTCCATGTTCGTATTTTCGTTTAATGAATAAATAGTACTAAATGTACAGAATTTAGTAAGTAAGTATTTCTTTTATAGGGCGCCAAATTTAAAGTCACTATAGCTTTGGTCTTCTTCTATTTAAAAAATATTAAAAATTCTATGTTTGATATAATCTCTGTTGGAAAATTTTGTCTGAACATACAAGTATGTAGGTAATTTATCCATGTGCGATTGTGCGTTAATTAATTTTTTACATAGAGGAAATAATTACCTATTGAAATGCAATAAAGAGGGTTCATAAATGGTGTCACCCAAGTTATCGCACTGTTATTTAGGATCCACCTACCCCCATGCCATCACTTTAACATTTAACGTAAACGACGATCTTTAATTTTTAAATACAAGGTGTCATCCATGTACCAGACTATTGGCCCACTGACCATACCCATCACATCATTTATGGACGATCCTATACTTGTTTAAACATTTAGTTATTCAAAAACAATTGCCTAATTTTATTATTATATGCATTAAGTTTGAAAGGTATCTAAGAACTTTAATCAGTAATATTATATGCAACCGTTAAATAAGTGTTTAATTTAGGTTATTGAATTCAAATTATTTCAATTGAATTGAGAAAAATTAATCTATGTCAGGGGTTGCCCATAAATGATGTCATCGAAATCTCTGTTTTGAGGACAACGTAAATGCCCACTGTAATCAGCTAAACCTTATGCGTAAATGGTTCTTTAACACGAGATGTCAAAAGTACCAGTACACGACTATAGTCCGACCAACCCCACCGATGACATCATTGGAGAACGATCCCGCAATTGGCGTTATGCATAACCTGTGCTTTTGATTATTAAGTGTCTCAATTTATAAACAATCAATCATTTTATTCATGTTTCTTATGAATTATAGTTATTACTCGCGAACCTACACTTAAATTCTATAGATATTTTCATAATAATTAATTGACCTGGTGCTCTACTTTTCATGAATTGCAAGCAAAAATGGTATGCATGTGTTATGCACGTAATTGCATGTATGCAATTACCTCTATGACTAATTTAACTGGAACTGCGAATCAAAGCAATGCTTCTCTTGGAATTTACAAAATTATTATAGGTCATCAAAGTCATGTGCCAGCACTTTTAACATGTGTTTCTATTTCTTGTAATATCATCATGGGCACAGTTTCAATTAATTCCCGTAAATCACCAAATAAATTAAAATATAACCGAATAAGGGTACCTTACATGGTATCAACTTACAGATGATGATTCGTGGTTTAGACTGCGGAGGCGAAAGCAAATTTTTGTGATTGCAATGGTGGTTTTTGAAACGAAGGTTTTGAAAGGAGAAAACTGCAAGTTACTTTAAGCATTCGCACGTATTCCAGTGCAACTTTAAAAGTCCACTTAAAAAATTGAGCGAGATTTACGGCGGAACTTAGAATTACAACAATGCTTCTCCTGGAATTTAAAAAAACTTAGATTGTTTAAACTTAGATTTTAATGTACTTTTTTATAATTTCTCATTTACTACAAACTTTGTTTGCCAAAAATAAAAATGACCCACATCCATTTCTTTCTTGTGTAAAATATTTTATTTAAATATAAAAAAATACAAAATTACTTACTTTTACCTCAGCTTCCAGCTGGCGATTTTGTAAGTTTTATTATACAGTATTTCTCGTTTTCAAAAACAAGTAACTAAATATTTTTTACGATTCTTAAAACAATATGTAAATAGAATGTATTTCACTTTTAAAAACCGTGTAAAAATGAAATAGTTTGCACCTTTAAAAAACATGCAGACGAAATATTTGGCAACTTTCAAAACTATGAAAATAGAATGTTTTGAAGCTTTTGAAAAAACGAAGTAAATAGAGTATTTTGCAATTTTCAAATTATGTAAATATAGATATTGTCACTTTCAAAAAACTCATAAATTATAATTTTACGTATTAAAATTTATTTCATAAAATCTTATCTATAGTGTATTTTTCGACATAACTTATTTTAGTTCTAGTTTAAATTTAACATGGGTTATATTTATTTTTCACTTGCGATATATACAATAAAATAAAATAATGGCTTGCTACTAATACACCTAAATAGATTCTTGCAAACTTTTAAAATCACACAATATTATTGATGAGTAAATTAACGACATAACTTAAGACCTTTAATTAATTATTTTCCGAAAAAAAAACATTAAAAGGGGATCATATCATAGGGGACAATATTCACAATATAATTACAGATAATTATCCCGAGCCAGCAGCTGGTCAACATGTTGAATCTTCACGAACTGAGTTTCTGTGGTGTAGTGGTTATCACATCCGCCTAACACGCGGAAGGTCCCAGGTTCGATACCTGGCAGAAACAATTATTTTTTGATCTGTTTACATTAGTTTTTTTTAGCCTTCATTACATTTCTAAATTTTACTATGCACACTTTTTCAAATTCACTTATTGAATTCAAGTTTAAAATTAAAATTGTTTTACTGTGTTTTTGAATGCATTTGAATGCATAAACGCCTATTTGGAACTTTACATACCCTTTATGGTACATAGAAATAAATGTGTTTTAAGGTATTGTTTGTTAAACTGAAAAGCCCCAGAAAAAAAAGTAATTTTGTACAATGATTTAAAAAAAACTAATATAAAATAACCATAGACTTCTATCTACATCTGAGTCAGCATCAAGATATCGACGGCGAAGTATCAAAATGGTTTGCTTCCACTTTTTGCTAAAAGCAAATTGGTTTCCTTCCAGTTTTGGTTAAAAGCAAAATGGTTTCCTTCCATTTTAGCTGCAGACAGCCTTTATACAGGTATAACCACACAGGAAAGACGTATTGCATGGTTTTATTGGGTGGGTGCATAAATGACGTCACGCAAATTAGGGGTCGTCCACAAATGACGTCATGAAAATATCCCCATTTTAGGAACCCTATGATATCACTATGAGTATCAGAAGCTTAACCATTATGTTAATGGCTATCTTAATCTTCAACATTGGATATGATCGATATCCAAGTAAACCTATTTACACCACCTGTGATGTCATTTATGGACAATCCTTTACCTTTGTTTAAGAACCTACCCATCCTCAAATCACTTAAAAAGTAAGTAAATGGCAACGTTCACCATGGATTTTATTAATACCTGCCAAAGCACACTGACTCTATTGATAATATAATATGTAGGAGTAGGAGATCCCAAGGTTTTGACGACAAAAAAAAATTTCGCCTTCTTTTAATCAAAATTATCTGTAAATTTCGCACTTTACACTGCATACTTTTGTTATACTTACTATTTTTGTGGTATACTTAACTAGAGATACCTACTTTTATTACAAACTACTACTAATTTATCGTAATCCTAAAGGAACTAATCGAACAATATGATTGCACTTTTTAAAAATATGTAAATAGAACAGTTTGCACTTTTCAAGCATAATTATGTAAATAAAACATTTTTCACTTTTAAAAAATTTTTTAATAGACCATTTTCAGCTATTTTAAAATATTTCAATAAAAAATTTTACAATTTTAAATAATACTATAAGCTAACATTCTAAGCATCTTTCTAGTTCATTGTTTTTATGACATATAGCTCATTTTGACTCTAGCTTAAATTGGATATGGGTAATTTTGATTCTTCCCTCACGATTGACCATGTACCAATGATTTGGATCAATTACGGTTTCGGATGGACTTGGGCAAAAGCTCGTGTTCACTAACGATACTATTTTCATAGTTAATTTTGTAATACACGCAGTTAATGATATGGAGATAGCCCATGTTAAAGATAACCGTTTACGTAATGTTAAAATAATGGCATGAGGGAGGGTAGGTTCTAAAACAGTGGTAAGGGATCGTCCATAAATGACATCACAGGGGGTGTAAATAGGTTTACTTGGATATCGATCATATCCAATGTTGAAGATTAAGATAGCCATTAACATAATGGTTAAGCTTCTGATACTCATAGTGATATCATAGGGTTCCTAAAATGGGGATATTTTCATGACGTCATTTGTGGACGACCCCTAATTTGCGTGACGTCATTTATGCACCCACCCAATAAAACCATGCAATACGTCTTTCCTGTGTGGTTATACCTGTATAAAGGCTGTCTGCAGCTAAAAATGGAAGGAAACCATTTTGCTTTTAACCAAAACTGGAAGGAAACCAATTTGCTTTTAGCAAAAAGTGGAAGCAAACCATTTTGATACTTCGCCGTCGATATAGGTATCAGCAACAACAACAGTACGTAAAAATTATGCAATTACTTACTTGCATCATCATTAGCACGCATAAAATTTTTTAATTTAATCGGCTTAATGCTTAAATATATAATAGTACCAATATATTTCAAACACACAATATAATGAATTGTATAGCAATTCAACACACCAAATAAATACTTAATAAAAAAGTAGCACATTGATTTTATAACTAAATGCCTGTGTTATTTTTAATTAATATCCATCAATAAGTGATTCAACCGTAACACTAATTAAGTTTTTGAATTAAATTTCTTATATCCTTTTTGAATTATTCTACTAATTCAATCCATGTAGGTATATAAAAACATAAACACAGGGCCGGATAATGTGGCCAGCGCAGGCAGCCCCCGTTGGTTGAATTTCCACAAAACTTGTTAATGGAACATTTTGCAGTTCTAAACGATATGTAAGAACAATATTTTGACTTTTTGATAACATGCAAATATATTTTTTTGTAATTATATTTCAAAAAAATGTAAATAAAACATTTAAAACTTTTCTCAAATCATGTAAATAAAAAATTTTTCAATTTTCTGAATATCAAGTAAAAAGAGCATTTCAAAATTTTCTAAAACATGTAAATACAACATTTTGCTTTACCAAAGAAAACAATCAATAAAATCAAAAAGGTGGTTTTTGTATGAAAACATCCTGCCTAAAAACATTTTCTTCGTCCGGCCCTGACATAAAGGATAAAGCGTAATTGTTTTGATAATTCCAAATGCCAGCTTAAAAACAATTCATAACAGTTTTATATTCTTATTCTTAGCTTATTTAAATGACCTGGTTTACTTAGCTACAAATTAGAACTGGTAACGTGGCAGTCCATTATGTAAACATTATAATTCATATTTTATTTTTTTAAATGAATGCACAGCATATATTCAACAATGCTTAATACTGCTAATCGACACCTATATAAACGCAGTACAATCCTCATAACGTTTCGTAAGTTTTTGTAGATAACATTTTGTTTTACCTTCTTACTATTTTACCATCAAAATTTATTAAACATAAAAATTCAAAATTTTATTTCGTTTATTTTGCAACCTAAAGATTTGTACAAATATTTTTATTTTCATTTAATATGTCTGGAATTCCAAAGTACATGGAGGAGTAATTCGGCGTCTACGCTTTCCTTTTTAAAGTCAAAAGAAGAAAAAATTTAGTCCGTAAACTTTATCGCACTCTTCTCACTGCTGACAGTCAAAAGCTGAACCGCGCTTTCGAAAAGGAGTTTAGAGTCTTGGAAGGAGAAAACTGCCAGTCTCTTTGAGCATTGGCTCGTAATCCACTGAAACTTTTTAATAATTAACTCAACAAATTAGGCAAGATTTACGGCTGAACTCAGAACTAAAACAATACTTCTCCTCTAAAATTTACAAAATTGTAAGTTTGTTTAATTCGGTATTTTCTTTTTTCTTATTTACATATTGCACATAGAATTATTATGTAAAGAATTAACTCTACTGTAATTCCATATAAATATGAAATTTCAAAGATGTGTGAGAATGTTCATGAACCACGGAGTGGTAGAATGAAACTCGAAAAATAAAGTATGAATGATGAGAGGCAGAAATAATTTATGCTCTGGTCTCCTTCATGGTATTTTTCATTCTGTCTCTTTATTCTTCATTCTATCACTGAGGCTAGTATTTGTTGAGATCAATGGTACAATGATTGAATGTAAAACAAAGAAGTATATAGTATTGTATTGTATGTAGTTTGTGTGTGTGTGTATTTGTGTGGAGTGTACGTTTTATTGAGGTCAGAGCAATAAAACTTTCCTCCTTTCCGTTTGTGTGGAGTTAAATGTGAGAAGTTGTCACAATGGTAAAGATAGGATGGGTGATTTTAAAGTGAAGCTTTAAAATCACTGACGATGACAAATAATATTTGTAATATTCTCCGTAGTGCTAGCCTGTTGAATGTGTGTGTGTGTAATGTGCATTGTACTGCGTACATTGGTTATGTACTATATATATATATGTTGATGTAATGTAATGTGTGTGACATATTATATATATATAGGTAATAATACCCTCCTTGGGGGGGGGGGGGGGGGGCGGCTTTAAATGATTTAATTGAAAAGTTGTAGGTCTGTTTGAAGACGCCCCTCCACAAAAATTTGGAAGGTTGGTTTGCTGGGAAGGTTTGTGTTGTAATTGTTAAATCTCCATGTAATCAGTTGGTAGATGATTATAAGGCTGTATTGTAAGCAGGAGATGGTCCGTTGGTTCGGGTTGTGGAATCACATTAAGTTGATTTGCAGGATCATTGGGTAGGTACACATCCTCCCGATTGGCAGGTGAGTAGGTGGTTCAACTGCGAAAAATGAACTATCCAAGCAAAGCATAGATGCAGAGGAAGAACGATCCAATTGTAAGGGCAATCCATTTGATAGGAATCTAGGTCGGTCTTGAGATCGCTTCTAGGGTAGAGTCCATAGTAGGCGGAGTCTCCAGAATCCATTGTACAGATTTAAGGGTTGTTGGGAGGTCCTCTGTGGCATCATATAAAGTGGTCTGATTGTTAAAATGTCGATGGCCAATGGTGAATGCTGCTCTCAACGGTAATGTAAAGACTAAATCCGGACAGGGCCGAGTTTGATTGTTGTCCATAGTAATGTTGAGTGTGGCGTAGTAGACATAGAATTTCCCTTTGTGAATTTTCACTTGTAGAAGAGTGAAGTCAACATCATCAGTATGGTTATAGCAAACAGCATACTGGTAAGCCAGGCGGTTGGCATAGAATTCCGATTGGGGTTGACAGGGGAGATGTTGAAGAGAAATCAGATTGTGTCCATGCAGAGTGTCCATACGTGTATGATAGACACATTTTTTGGTAGAGTCCAAAATTGCATGCAGCGGGCCAGTGTATTTAATATTGCATTGTTCGGTTGAATTTGTCTCTTATCTAAGTCTGAAAGGATCCGCGGCAAGTAATACCAAGTGTGAGTTGATAACCGGAATCGTGAATTGTAGATGGATAGTATCCAAGTCCTTGTCAGAAGTGCAATAATTAAAGATCGCTTGTTCGCGGGGAAAAATTTGATGTGGTAGTTCCAGATGGAAGTAATCAAAGAATTTTCTAGTGCTTTGTCCATGAGTCCAGGATTGATTTATTGTATGTAGAACATCAGTGTAGTTCCATCTATAGTTAATAACGGCAGAGATGTCAAGTCCAAGTGCTGGTAAGGGTATGTTTGTTTCTGAGTCATGCACTGGAAGAAGTTTCTTTTGAAGTTGTTGTATTTTAGGCATGAACACTTGTCCATTTTTGGTGACTTTGTTGACAACGGAGGTCCGTTCTCTGAATCGAATATTCATGGTTGGCTCATAGTTGGTGATTAGATTGTAAGTGGTCATGGCATAGAAGGCCATGTCAATACCAGGGCTTGTTTGTACCGACATAAAGGTTTGTGTCACTTTGTTGCGAATTATGTCATCAGGTGTGTAAAGGTACTGAGAGTAGAGGTCAACTGGGGTTTGTGGTGCCTTGTTGACTCTAGTAGACGGACAGATGGTGTGTAGAGGCTGAATAAAAAGTCGATCATAGTTTTGGAGACATCGAGTGTGTGCTTCGTTCATCTGGGCCTCATCATCTTCCTCAGTGACATCATAGACGAGAAGACTGCAAGGAGGTATAATCTCGATCTGGATGTTGAGTTCATTGTATGCAATGCTTACACTGAGATTTGTAGGGGTCCAAAGTACAGGGGATGTTTCGTCCATCCGGTAGGTGCTGCCAACGCAGATTGAGGCGGCAAATATTAAGCAGGTGAGGACTCTCGCTAATACGCTAGCAGTAGTATGGAGGTCAGTGTGTGCATATGGGTGATGCATGTGGGGAGTGGAGGATCCAAATTTTCGAATCTTTCCCACCGGTTGATAGATATGTGATGGTTTGACATCAACTTCAGTATAGTTAGCATATCTAGCTTGGGCATTATTGGTTGAAATTGTAGTATCCATAGGGTCAGTATTTTCATCGTGGATGAGTCGTTTAGTTGGCATTGCAGCATAGGTTTGTGCAAGCTGAGCCTAATGGATTTTTCCCTCCTTATTCATGGTCGTCATCCCAAGTAAGAACATAAGTTTCCTCATCCTGGGTCCAGTCAGGGGTTTTGTAAATATGTCAGCGGCTAAGTCTTCCGTTCGGCGGTGCTGAATGACGAGCTGATTTGTTTCAATGAGATCTTTGACCCAGAAGATTTTGGTGTCGACGTGTTTAGTACGGTCGTGGTGATTGTCTAGACTGTAGATGAACTTCCAGCCAGATTCTGAGTCTGTAAACTGCCAGATAGTATCAGTCCATTCACGTAATCCCATGTCAGCAAGAAGATTATGTGACCAGATAGCTGTCTTGGCCATATTGTTAATTCCATAAACTTCCGCAATTGTAGTTGAGTGAGCAACAAGGTTTTCTTGCTTGCTAGTCCAAATCCAAGCAGTTCCATTCAAGAGAACGCAACCACCCATGATGCTACGGGCTCTTGGGGCACCCATTGCAAAGTTAGCATCAGATTGGACTTCCATGCTAAGGTTGAATTTCCCATTGTCGTTCCGATAGTAGCGGAGACATTGGTCCTTGGTTGAGATGAGGTAGCGAGCCACACGAAGAGCTGCTTCATAGTGTCCTGCATCCCACTTAGCAAGCTATTGTGTCAGTTTTTGTACTGCTTGAGAAATATTCGGTCTGGATATTCTGGATATAAAGAGTAAGAATCCAACTATGCTCTGGTAAAGAAGGTCATCTCGTTTTGTCCATTCACCTTCTCGTTCACCGTTGAAATCCTTGCTCATTGGTGTCTTTTCTGTTTTACATCCTTTGAAGTTGAATTTGATTTCGAGTTCCTCAATTTTAGTGTGTTGACTAATTTGAATGTAATCAGCGGTCCGTTTCAAATCCATTCCAAGAAAATGGGTTATGTCATTAGTCTCTGTAATTTTGAAACGATCCTTGAGTGCCTGTGTGAGGTCATCCAGGTCTTTTTGATGTGTAGGCGTGACGAGGCTGTCGTCTACGTACCAGCAAATGTAAGACTTGTGGTTATTGCCTTGTTTGTCCTTGTAGCATTTAATGTAAAGGCATTTTTCATAGTCGCTCTGCCTATAGCTGATGGAGTCCATGAATTGTTTGACTTTTTTGTAGAAGTTGCGGGGGCTTTGACACAGTCCATAGAGGGATTTTTTGAGAAGACACTAGGTCAGATCCTTGATTGTATCCTTGGGGCTGGTGCATGTAAACCTCTTCTTCTAGTTCAGCGTATAGAAAGGCAGTTTTTACATCAAATTGGCGAATGTATTTGTTGTTGAAACCTGCGTCAGCGAGCAGGAGTCTGAAAACTTTAAATCTGGGGGTCGGTGCAAAGGTTTTTTTGTAATCCACGCCAGGTTTTTGAAAGTTTCCACGAGCAACTAGTCGTGCTTTGAATCGGTCCTTAGCCATTTTGTGTCCATAAATCCACATAGAAGGTATGATTTGTCGATTCTCGGGTTTCTTGACGAGAGTCCAGGTCTCATTGGCAAGTAGAGAGTTGTACTCAGAGTCCATAGCTTCCCTCCAGTAGTGACGGTCAGGGGTTTTTATGGCTTGATTGTAATTCTGTGGAATTATGACTGGTCTTTTGTGAGTCCGATCTTAGTCATCAAGGCGTTCATATAGAGTATTTGCAAGTAGGGCCTTGACTGGTTCTTGGAGAATTGCTTGTGCATAATTTAGTACATAATCAGTAGCAATTCTTGTGGGTAAGTTGACAACACGTCCGTTACGTGTAGTCACTCTCCGAATTTGTTCACTTTGGAGCCGATCATTATCGGGTAGCGGTGGAACTTCACCCATGACTACATCACCTTGTGTAACAGGAACGTCTGGGTTGTCGTCCTCTGGGGTTGCTTCATGGTTTGGAGCCCAAAGTGTACTAACGTCTGTGGGTGTAAAAGTAGTGCGAGCGGAACCTGGAGTAGTCGAGTCCGTGGTTTTGTTTAAAGTGGTCTCAGCTTCTTCGTCATCATCATTGTCTGAGTATTTAAATACGGAAGTGTCATTGTTTGTTGAATCTTCCTCCTGGCGAAGTCTTTCTTGAACCAGAGTAATCTCATTTCTAGCGGGTGAAGCCGCGACGGGAGTTCCTTTTTTAATGATAATAGGCTGAGGTATTGGTCGTTTTGGTGTCCAGTGGTCCTGAGTTGAAACTGGAGTGTTAGATACTTTAGGGGCCACAGGTGTAGGTTTGGTTTGTGGTGTCCCTTGGATTTTTGAAGATCGATTTCCCATGGTGATTGGTATGGGTTGGTCCGTTTGTGGTGATCTCTGAGTTTGTTGTTGAAAGGGTACCAATTCATTTCCAATTGTGGGTGTAGTGAGTGGAGTAACGACAGGTATATTGACAGGATATGTCATAGAGGGCACTGAGGAATTGTCTTCAGGCAGAGGATTCTGACTAGTAATTAAGTCACCTGTGTTGTTTCTTTGATTAGTGACGTATAGCCGAAGGTCTTCAATCCGGTCTCCACCATAAGTATGGGCATCAAAGAATTGGTCGTCTCTGAATAAATGTGCTGGTGGGGGTTGTACCGGTATTCTGGATTCAAAGAAATCCACATGACGAGACCAAAAATGTGACTTGGTCTTAGGGTCATAGAGTCTGACTTCCAGGCTGTGCTCTTTGTAACCGACAAAGAGGCCTTCTCTTGTCTTGCCTTCCCACCAGTTACGTTGATTAACTAGTTTGGCGGAGGCAGGGCAGCCGAAGATGTGTAGATTAGACAGTATGGTTGGTTTCTTACATATAATAGTGAATGGGGTTGTTTTTCGGTTGCCATGGCATACTCGATTGTGAAGGTAGACTGCAGTGTCGACTGCATCTTCCCAGAATCTAGCTTGTAGATTGGCTTCGAGTAGGAGTGAGACAGCAGTTTCACGGATTGTACGAACGTCTCGTTCCAGTTTGCCATTTATTTGAGGGCAGTGCGGAGGAGTAATGAGAAAGCGAATGCCACTGGTCTTGCACCATTGTTGAAGAATAGCATTCTTGAACTCTCCGCCGCCATCAGATTTGAAATATTTGACTTTGTTTCCACTGTTGTTTTCGATCCAAGCACAGAATTGTTGGATGACAGGTAGAATGGTCATTGCTTCCTTATCCGAATGAAAGGAGACTTTCCTGTAGTCAGAGTGGTCGTCCTTCAGGAGTAGAAAATAGCGATTTCTCTTGATTGAGGGAAATTTTGCATGTACCAGGTCAGCGTGAATACACTCTCCGGTTTCATAAGTGTCCTGAGAAGTTTGGCTATGGAAGGGTTTCCTTGTGGCCTTGCTGCGATTGCATATGATACAATCCCGAACCTCTTCAAGAACATTTCCAGTTCCGAGTGTAGCTGCACCTGTGCGCAGGGTATTCTGCAGGTATTGATAGTTGATGTGTCCAAGTTTTTCATGCCATCTCTGGACACGTCCCAGGGATAATCCACGGGTCATCATTGCTACGGGTAATTGTTTGATGGGTTTAAACAGCATAACTAATTGTCCCGAGCCGCCGGGCTCGATGATCGTCATGCCTTTGAGTAGCAGGGTTTTTTCCATGGTGTCAGGGTTAAGGCAAAAGAATTCAATCTTCTCTTTGTTACCTTCATATATAATGTTCCCTTCGTTGACCATTTTGGTAACGGAAAAAAGATTTGCGGCATTTTTGAGATACCAGACATCTTGTAGTTCAAAAGGATCCCATCGGTTTCCATTGAAAGCAGAAACGACTACTGAGCCGTAGCCTTGTGCAAAAATGAGTGAGTTGTCTGCTATCCGTATTGCTCTTGGTCCTGTTGAAAAAGGTTTGTATGAGGAAAACCATTCCTTGCGACCGCATAAGTGAATATTAGAGCCAGTGTCGCAGGGCCAGATAAAGTTGTTTCTGACTGCTTTGTACGCATATGGTTCTGAGTGTTTGATCGGTTCTATCCTCCAGTCATTGGGCAAGGAGGAAGTTGTGTCATTGGTGACAGGATGAAAATGATCAGTATCCAGTTCTTGTGTTGTAGGCCGGATATAGTTTACTTTTGGTATGAACACAGCCATGTGTGCTCGGTGTAGGCGAGAGGGTATTGGTTGACCATCTGCATCACGTACGACACCGATCCGGTGTGTATCATTAATATTGTATAGTTTGTGAAAATTATAGACGTATTCGACATTAAGTTCATCTCTCTTATGATTCTCTTTAAATGCATTGAGGCGATAAAACCCATAGTAATCTGGATTTATTGACGGATGAATAGCTGGGGCTTTGACTTTGGTTACAGTCCTTCTGAGAATTGATTCGACTTCTTGATCTGGTGTCAATTGTTGTGGGGAGACAGTCTCATTGTCGGACTCGGATAGATCAGAAAGTTGAATAACGAGAGGGTCGGTTGTTTCAGGAATTTCAGAGTCAGTTACCAGATATAACTCCGTAGGATTTTGAATCAAATTCTGAGGTTTTGCCTGGCACTGTCTGCTGTCGATATCTAGTCGTTGTCGTTTTGTTTTAATCGAGGGGTAAATTTTTTCCCTCCTGACCATAAATGCCCGGGCGTGAAAGTCTGCCGGGGGTTCTTCGGTCGTAGGTTCAGGTATCTGTGACACACGGTCTTTGTGAAATTCACGTTCCCACTGGGATGTTAGTTGCTCCGTGATCTCTTGAAATTTTCTTAGATTAGTTTTTGTGGTAAACGGGAGATTGTCACAGAATAAGGTAGCATGGCCTATCTCATTGCATAGGTCACACGTTGAACCTGAATGGCTATGTTGGAGCTTGTATAGTGTTATTTTTGATTTTTTGTAATCGAGAAAGCTATTTTGTTTAACTGCTAGAGCCAATTTGAGAGTCTTCAAAGCTTTCAGGGTCGCTTTCTGTTGATTGTAATGATTCGCTTGTCGTTGTAGGCGACCTTTATCTTCACACGCAACTTGTTTAGTTTCAGACGTAGTGGCGTCTGCATGATCAGGGCATCGTTGAGCAACATGACCGAGGCCGGTGCATAGTGAGCACGGTATGTTGTCACTGGTGAGTTTGTAATCTTCCTAGTGCATCATTGCTTTTAGGGTAGAACTTGTAGTCATTTCTCTTAATTCATATTCCAGTACTGGTTTTGGTAGGGGATGAAATGGGAGATGATCTATGCTTCGAATGCGTGGTGATTCTCTTCCGCGAAAATAATCAGGATTAAGGATATCAGGGCCTGGACAAGCATTTGGTACGAAATCATATTTTGGACAGATTTCGCAGAGCCTGAGAGGGTCTATGAGACCTTCGTCCTCGCTATCGCCCCTCCTTGTTTCTGTAGGTTGTAGTGCGTCTGGGTCTTACGGATCCTCAGTGTCAGTCGGTAGATTGCTTTGAGATCGTGTCTCCGAGACGGTATCCGCATGTGCTTCTTCGTCAGCTTCAGCTTGTGGTGCCTGTTCTAAATAATATTCAGCGATCCATTGTTGTATCTTGTCTTGTTGTTGGTCTACATATTGTGTCCTTTTTGCTCTAGAGGATCGAGTAGTGTAGACGCAGTTCCATATAAGGTGACCTTTCTTGCCGCATTGTTCGCAAAGCGATTCTGGGGTTGTATTAGTAATGGAATCTGCTTGTATTTTGTCCATAATGTATTTGCCGAGAGGATTTTTGTCGAATTCCTCCTGTCGTCTAGCCTCCACTGAAGATGCATGGAGTGCTGGAGATGCAGCAAAAACTTGTTTGAGTTGTGCTCGTCGGGCCTCAGGGGTTAAGGCATATTCAATTTCCACCTTGTCTATGGGTATGAGTGTGAAGTGCCAAAAGTCTGGGTCGTAGTGGACATTCTGTCTTTTGAGTAGTTTGTGTTGTTCCCGGGGGGTCAAGTGTTCCACTAAGGTAATATAGTACCCTTTAAGGTGAACTCCTGTCCAGGGTCCAATGGGTCGTTTTGTCGTTCCCTTTGATTTCTTTTCCCATGAGGATTGTCTGTCTCTTTCGAGCCTTGAGGCTATTAATTCTTCGCGATAAATTTCTTGAGACATATGGAAATCATAGACTTGGTCAGCTTTGAGTGTGTCATGTCCGTATTCATAGGCTAGGACAGTTTGAGTTATGTGCGTATCAATTAGCTGGTGAGTCGTCATGTCTCTGAATTTGAGAGGATCCCCTGGTTTAATGCCGTCTAGATCCATTGTAAGGACCGGGATATCCTCTTCTTGTTCCGGGGAAAGTGTCTCTAACTGAGCAACGTGGCTCATGTTTTCCATTAATTGTGGAATTGTTGAAGGATCCGATTTGTAACGGTTGAGTGTATCCTTTGCTTGTTGTAGAACCGCGTCTAGTCCTTGTGTGGGGACTACACGTCCGGCGCTCATCAATCGAACTTCGTAGCCAGGTTCTTCATTAATGAGTGTTTTAAGGTTCTCATACATTTTTACGCGATTTTTCAACTGTTTTATCGCATCCAGGCCGTCTGTGGGGACTTCGGGAGCCAGTCAAAAATATGCGTGTCTTCCAGTATCTCTACCTAAGGTTTTTAAATTATCCTCTACTTGCTGCCTGAAGGCTTCTTTGCTAGTGTCGCCAGATAATTTCATGAAGGTAAGTTTGCCTTTTGAGGTTTTAGACTTGGTGTCCCTTGTAGCGGGTTTTGTGGGCGTGGTCTTTACTGTTTCGGTTTGTATGGTTTCGGTTGGCCGCGCCTTTGTTTCGAGTGTTGTCTTTTCCGAGGGGAGAATTTCAGGGTTTGTTGACTTTGGATTGTGATTTTCCACTTTTGGGTGGGTTGTATGAACATGTTTTTGATTTACTGCCACGGTTGAACCGTCTGCAGAATCAATTGTATTCGAGCCTTTTGAGATTGGCTTTTTGTTGGCGAGATTGTGCACTATCTCTGCTGTGACGTCTTCCGTTTGCACCAGACCTATGTCCTTGAAAAGGGGTTTGCTGGGCGAAGAGTGTGTATGTTGAAATTGCTGTGACTCTTGGGTGGCCATTGCATTTAACTTGTAACCATTGTGGTCTTCAGTTTGGTGTACTGGTACAGGACTGAGTTTTCCAGGTTCGACAAAAATGGTTATATTATCATTTTCAGCTGACGAACTTCTTACTGTTGGATTGTCAGGAACGTGGATTTGATTATCTATTGTATTTGTATTGTCGAGCGGACGGTGATCAGCCGTCTCTTGTATGACCGTTGTGGTCTCGTCATTTGAGGGGATGACGGGTGTTGCAAGTCCTATGTGGGGGCATTTTGTAGTGATTTTGTTGTGGACTGCAATGAGTTCCTGTTTTATTTGATTCCAATTGTCATTTTGGAGTTGTGAATGTGGATTGCGATGTGCCATTAGAGGGTGAAGTCGGCTTTGGCATTCTTGGAGTGTTGCCTGTAGAATATTCAATGTTTGAAGGATTGCTGTGAGGCAATCTAATTCCGGATCTTTTTGTAGGTCTGCCATGTCGGGGTGTGTCCCTTGTGAGTTTTGACTGGTAGAAATCCGCTTCAAGAATATTGTATTGTAGTGGGGGTAGTTCCCTTGTTAGTTCTGTAGTTGGTTGCAGGAATTATCCGAGGGATAAATCTCTGTATATGTTGGGGTGGGTCCCTTGTGAGAACACAGATAATAACTTCTCGGAGAGAACGTTATTCGTGTCTTTGTTGGTTGTTGTTCAACTGTAATTTTATATGTAATAATGCCTCGGAGAGAAAATTATTATTGTAGCGTGGGGGTGTGTCCCTTGTGAGAATGAACGTCCTTCGTAAATCTCGGAGAGATATTACGGGTAGTTGAAAGGATGGGGCCCTCCTTAATAAAGTCTTGGAGAGAATTTTATTATTGTATTGTTGGTGTAGGTTCCCTCGTGAGTGCTGCAAAAAAAATTGAAAGTCCTTCGTAAATCTCGGAGAGATAGTACGGTGACTTATGGGTATTGTTTCCCTTGTTTCCTCTGGTTTGTAAAATAAAAATTTAAAATCTCGGAGAGATAGTTACAATTATTTTTTCCTCTATTTGTTGAGTAAATAAAAGTGATCTATTCGGAGAATACGATCCAATTATTACTTTAATTGCCTTTTGTGAGAATTGTCCGGATAGGAAAATTTTTAAAGAAAAAGCGGAGCTTTAGTCTCAAAATTTCCTAGGTTGTAGTACTGATTTAAGTGCCTGGCCAGGACTTATGGTGAAAAGATTAGTAGTTTCAATCCAGTTTGGAGATTGAGATTGTTGCTGTGGTCCAAATCCGGGTTTTACGGTAGTTGTAGCGGTCCACGGGCTTTACATTGACAGGGTAAAGACGAGTGCTGAAACGTGTAATTCCATATAAATATGAAATTTCAAAGATGTGTGAGAATGTTCATTAACCACGGAGTGGTAGAATGAAACTCGAAAAATAAAGTATGAATGATGAGAGGCAGAAATAATTTATGCTCTGGTCTCCTTCATGGTATTTTTCATTCTGTCTCTTTATTCTTCATTCTATCACTGAGGCTAGTATTTGTTGAGATCAATGGTACAATGATTGAATGTAAAACAAAGAAGTATATAGTATTGTATTGTATGTAGTTTGTGTGTGTGTGTATTTGTGTGGAGTGTACGTTTTATTGAGGTCAGAGCAATAAAACTTTCCTCCTTTCCGTTTGTGTGGAGTTAAATGTGAGAAGTTGTCACAATGGTAAAGATAGGATGGGTGATTTTAAAGTGAAGCTTTAAAATCACTGACGATGACAAATAATATTTGTAATATTCTCCGTAGTGCTAGCCTGTTGAATGTGTGTGTGTGTAATGTGCATTGTACTGCGTACATTGGTTATGTACTATATATATATATGTTGATGTAATGTAATGTGTGTGACATATTATATATATATAGGTAATAATATCTACAATAATCGCCAAATTAATGTGTAGCTAAAAACAAAATAGGCTATTTATAAAAAGTATGTTAATGTCATCATTCTGAAAACAGGTGTAAATAAAGAATTTCGCAATTTAAAAAAAAACAGTTAAATAGAAAATTTCGGTCTTTTTCAAAAACTTGCAAAGAGTACATTTTATATTTTTCAAAAACTGGAATATATAAGACATTTTAGAATTTTTAAAAACGGGTAAATTGAACATTTTGCACTTCAAAAGATTTGTAAATAAAACATTATAATTTGATCAACATCATTTAAATACAACACTTTGTTTGCAATTTTCAAAAATTATAATATTTTATACTTTTTAAAGTTAGGTAAATGGATCATTTTGCAATTTTAAAAAACAATTGAACAGAAAATTGTAGGCTTTTTCAAAAACCTACAAATAGAACATTTCATATTTTTTCAAAAACAGGAAAATAGGAAATTTTGAGCTTTTTAAAGACATGTTAATTGAACATTTTTCACTTTAAAAAAAGCTATTTTTTTGCAAAATGAATCAATTTTTTTACTTTCTAAAATCTCATGTAAGTAATATTTCATACATTCATCACATTAATCGTATTTTTTTGACGTTGCTCATTTTGATTTTTGATTCTGCCTTTTAAATTGGATATCAGTCATTTTGTGTCTTTGTCTTTACTGATGATAGATTCTAGTTTTATTTAAAATTTAAAATCAATAAATATACAATAAATTTTTTTTTAAATATAAAAATTATTAATTTTTGCCTAAACTTACAGCTCGGGATTCTGCCAAAGTTTTGCAGCATTGGTGACTCAAGTAAATTCTCCGATGACCTTTCCACATTTCCTCACATGTCTCAAGAACACGGCCACTGAATCAGAGCAGTGAGCAGCAGTTTGCAGCCGCAGATGGTCTTTGGTTGATTACTCCGTTGCGACTTCATATCAACGCCGAACACACGATGGATATTTCAATTCTCTGACTAATTTGTGGCCCACTCGAAAACTATAAATTTGGTTTCGACCTTACAACAATAAACAATGCAATGCAATTCCACAGACCTGACTTTTGAAAATTCGTAAATTGCGATGCAACAAGAATTTTTCTTTTATTGCGCTTGCGAAAAGTTCTTTTTTCTGTAGTAAATTAATGCGAAATAGAAAAGTTTCTACTGCGTAAAAATTTAAAGAAGAATGAAACAAAAATCAGAGTTTTGTTTGTTATTCTGGAGATCGGATGTGATGTAAATGTAAAAATTTAGAAAATAATTTACAAATTATAGAAAATGTACCGTAGGAAAATTGAATTCAAAATTTAAAATACCAACGTTGTGCTTTAATATGTGACTGTCACTGAATAAAATCTTGCTTTTTATGTTTGATAAAAATTGACTAAAAAGGAAAGAATTAAATATACAGCAATAGTTTATTTAATTTTCATACGAATTTTTAATTGACAAAATGAAACCTTCAAATATATGTAGTGTTACTTCAATTAAATTCTATATATAGGCACAGGCTTCAAGTTGCAATCCAGGGGAGCATGCATAAATTACGTGTAACAAAAATCATAAATTTTAAACCCCTACTCTCCTTGTTTCGGTATGCACGCCCAGGTTATCAGGTCAGTTATCCAATACAATATCATAATAAATTTTCAATACGTTTTACATTACTCAGTTCGTTTAAATAGAAACAAAATATAATGACTCAATGACACTTCCAATTAGTATGAATGAAGTCTCAAATCAGCCGATACCCAATTTTGAGGTGGAATTAAAATAAACTATTTATAAAGCCCTTAACTAAATGGTATAAATACTTAAGAACTTAAGATGTTAAATGCAAGATTTTAAAATGCGCAAAATCTTCTATTTACGATTCTAAATTGTAAAAAATCATCTATTTTAAAATTTGAATATCCGCACTTTGTACCTAAATTGAACTTTCAAGCGTGAGACCAGCAGATTGTCAATTGTGACGTAACCTCATTTATTTTTTACATCAACTTAGTTCTTATTTCTACTAAGAATCTGCCTGTGCAACTATCAACAATTTATCAGAATTGATTGTAATTAATTACTTAATAATTCATTACGTATAGTTCCATAGAATATTCAAATTCATTCAAAGCCCCCATAAGATTCCATCTATTTATAATATTTGCTAATTACTATATTAATGATTTGAATCGAATTAACAACACTATGTACATGAATATGCATGTAAAATAATGCATACAGATAACACGTACAGATAGGTACGAATATGTAATTAAATTATGTATGACAAACTTTGAGCGAATATAAAAACGTAATAAAATGCCACAATCCCCCAATTCGTCATTTCAATTCGAACATATTGCCAAAACTTTGCCAAAATTTTAGAATACCAAGATTTTACTCAACCACTTTTAAACTGAATGGCCAGATTCTTCAAGACTGTTTTTAAAAATTAAGAACCTCTAAACTTAATAAGAAATAAAATTTTTGACAAGGAACGAGTCAAGCCGCCCCGCAGTCTGCGTTGCTTCGCACCGATCCGCGATCGAGTCGATTTCTGCTGAAAAGAAGATCCGTAAATTTCATGGCTGATTTTGTACTCAATTTTGTCCCGCATCTGTCCAGAGATGAAGACATTTTGAGGTTGCCACTAGAAAAGCCGCATCTCGTAGCACCTCAGAGCCACAAACTCGTTTTCACACGTAGCAGTCTGCAAGTTCTGAGAATGTAAGCGATTTTAAATACATTTAGTTAATTGCGGTAGTATAACTTACACGTTCAATATGCATATTACAGATGTGGTATAACTTACTAATTATTTTAGCGATTGCAGCATGGAGAAGACTGCAGCAACGAATGTCAAATAAATCGCAAAGTAGATGTGGTTTTTTCAAGTTTTTCAACTTTGGAAGGAACATCAGCACAGATTGAATTGTCGATATCGAAGAGAAGCAATTGTACGTAGCAGAATGTTTGGGATCCGAAGTTTGGTATTCGAAGATTTCTCCCACTCCAGAGCAGCACTTCAAGTTTTCCCCGAATATTTTTGAATTGGATTAATTATTCTCTCACAGTCAATCTGACAAAGTATGTAATTTACATTTTCTACCTCCATTAAATTCTTCAACACAGACCCCGAGAGCGAATCGATGGAGTCGTGATGGAGGTGTGAGGATATTGTAGAGACGATGGCAACTTTACTTTTTCGTGGGATTGCCATTCTGTACGAAGTGGAAAAAGAATTTGTCTGTATTTTGTAATGGGCGCTGACTCAAAAAGAAAAATTCTTTTTCCTCCTGTTAAAGAATTTAAATGTCCAACAATATAAATTTTATGTGGCTGAGCTCGTGAGAGGAATTTAAAATTCAATTTAATTTGTTAACTTGTAATATACGAATTAAACATGTAACATTTAATCTTTCTTAGTATTACGTAATTCTAGAATACGGATTCGATTTGGAAAATAATATTTTGACAAGTGGCTGAATAAAATCTTGATTTTGATTTTTAGTTTTTTTAATCTAAAGGATTAACTATTTCATAATCGGTAGATAGACTAACTACTAAGGCATCTTGCAATGTGGGACGGGGCTTTATATACCAAATTTTTAGCAATACAAAACAGCACATGTTAAACTTGTGTCGGTCATATACCTATAGGTACCGTTACCATATTGAGCTAATAGTCTTAATTAATTACATGCATTCATAAATTCTGAAAAATGCAAACATGTATTGCGAGTTTGCGAGATGCAACAAGTAGACAGAATGTTTTGCCTCTTTTCGTCAGCCGGTACCGGTAAGATTGCATAGTGCAGATATTTGGTTTTAAACCGTGAAGAAAAATCTGAGGGTGCCGATTGGTGCCGGCTTTGCTGTAGTGCTCATCAGTGACAACTCCAAATTCTATTCAAAGAATGCTCTATTCAATTTTCAATGTTGAATGCCTCGTTATTTCTATTAATTACAGAATTATTTACGCATTGAAAATTGGCAATTCATTTTTCCATTTCTGAGAATGCGAAAACTACTTAAATAATAATTATATTCAATATATACATTCATATGGGCATATAGCTGTTATAAATTATAGTGCATAGTTATATATTATAGTACACAGCAGGAATTTGGCATATAGGACATTGATATACCTATATATCTACTTGTAGTATAGTAAGTATAGTTCTTTTAGTTATAGCATATGTGGTAAATAAAATGCTCCAATGACGTCAGGTTGACCGATTTTCTGTATTGCTTCTGGCCTTCTGGTCTCTACGAAACGTTGCTTGTTTCAGTTCCAAAATGAAAAAGAAAATCTCAAATTTTCTTGAAAAGAAGCTCTGCCAATGCGTTTCCATTATTCCAACTACGGTCAAGGTGAAACTGGACACTTGATTCCTCTATTGGCTCATCCTTAGGATTGTTCGAATACTGTGAAATGTTGCTAGTTCCCTGTAATGTGAACGGAAAATAAAATGCATTTCTTTAATGGGAAAGTATAGGCAAACGGAAACAGCTAAGCCAATTGCTCCCATTAAAGGATACAGAAGAAATTATTAAACCATCCGCATCACCTGCATCTCGTCGTCAGTTGTACAATTATTCAATTAAACAAAAATAACTTACTGCATAACTTTTAATAAGGAACAAAATTTTTTGCTTTGCCCAAAATTACCTTCAAACAGAAAAATATAACATAACGTTTGGCCCAGCTGCTGTCGTATGAATTGGGTTCTGGTTCTATTACAATGGGCTCGTCCAACAAGAAATACAAATTCTCCCCTTTCTTGGCGAAAACATTCTTCGTAAACGTCTTACTCTTAAATTTGTAGGAATGATTAACTACTCTTTTTATTTGAACAGTGACGTCAAAGTACGCGTCACAGTCGATGGGTCCCAAGAAGCCAATTCCATGCAACGAAATCTTCTCGTTTACCTGAAAACTATATGCAAATTGTGGGTTTTAAAAACAAACAACAATGATGATCCTGCCTAAAAAAACTCTTAATTTTTTGAAGCTACTTTAAGATGATTAATTGAGATTTACGTAGGAACGTAGAAGAAGCTTAACTTACGCACTACTTCCTTGTCCGCCATCACAAACAAATGGACTGGTTGTTAATTTGTATTTTTCGGGCAACGAAAGAACTGAGCACCCAAATGGCCGACCTATTTTTATTTCTCTCGAGTTTGTTTTAAACTGAAGCTGAGTCTTGTCAAATTGAGCTCTGTAAATATACAGTTTTGAGAATTTTTAATTACTCACTTAATAACGAAGAGACAAAAGGTACAATCAAAATTAAGTGCCTATAATCTCCATATAAATAAATTCTCTCAAAACCAATTCTCACTTATTTTCAATGTTTAATCCAATGTACTCGTAAATTGCCAGCATTTCATCTGCAGTTAAAATGTTTCTTGGTGAATTCTTCTAAGGCCATTGTCGGGAATCGAATTTCGAATAAAGAGCCACCAAGAACTTCCCGGTAGTTTTCTCCGGTTGGTTCAAGTCCTTTAATTGAGCACTGATTACCAGCCCACCTACATGATAACGATTTAACAAAACGACTTACTTTAAAAATAGAAGTAAAGGAAACTTTTAATATTTATTATTAAAGCAGTTTACTTACAAAATACGACCTTAAAAAAAACAACTGATTACCTGAGAGCACAATCAAATATTTCTATTTCGTCGAATGGAAATTTTTGAAACGAAAAAATTGTTTCCAAGTTTTCCCGCGATATTTCCAAAAAATCATCCGTGTCTTTGTACTCGTAAAAATATCTAATTTAATTGATTGAAATTAATTCCTATGGCCATCAACAAATTAAATAGGCATTTCTACTGATAACAAAAAATAAAAATTATCATGTACGTACTGTATAAAATCATCAGCTACCTTCTCCAAATTCTTGACGGCTTTCAGAATCTCGTAACGTCAACAGAGGCCAAGTAAATCGAATAAATTGTTTGGCGACTGCTTTAAAGAATATAGATACTCCAATGACCACTCATCCAGAATCAGCAACTGTTAACGAGAAAAAAAATGTGATTTTTCAGTTTTCTCGCATTAGTCTTAATTGAAAAGACTGTGTGACTTGTTGCTTGCGCTTGAATTCTTACGCACATTTACGAACAACTGGAAAGCAGACGGATCGATGTTTGGGAGCGGAATTCCCTCGTCATTTCTCACTACTTCATTTTCCCAGTTTTCCTCGAATTCCGTCTCAAAGACGGGCGATGCTGCCTTCAGAACGAACTTTACTGCCTCCACTTTAACTTTCTCAGGACCAACGCTAAAGACTACGTCAAAGTTTTTCGGTTTTCTTCGCAGCAAATCTGCCGTCTGCTCCCCCAAAGTTTTCTCAGCTTGATTGGTGGCAGTCATGCCTCCTGTTTTGTGTACTTGACAGAATTAAATATTTTATTCGTGGGTATATTTAAATAAATCAGACTGGAACAGCAAAGTCAAACGAAAATATCCGTCACACAGAATAACACCAAAGATTACGATCACATCCCACTACTGCAATACACTGGCTGAAGAATTAAATGCTGAGTAGATTTTTGTTTGTAAATAGTTTATATTACCGTGAATTTCTTTTGCGATGAGTCATGACTAATTTTATTTCTTATATAGCCACAGCGTTATTAACATAGAATTATATGATGTACTTAAGTTACGTCACATTGACTCATTCGTAAAGTTTGAACTCGAACTCATAAAAACTACATTGGCGCTATGCTATATACATAACATGCATAATTAAAATAGGGAAAGTGATTCAGTGATTGCCGTTTTGCGATTATTGACACAGGGCGCATGTAGTTAATTGTGTAATCATTATGCAGTAAAATATACCAAGCCAATTAAATCATAGTGTTATATGCGTATATATATTTACAATGCAAGGTCAAAGGTCACGAAATAGGTGAAGACACGATGAATATCCATGACACAGCAATGAATTTAATGCTATAAAGAGACGATGTGACTGCTATGTAAAAGTAAATAGTAATCATAAAAGTTTTTACGTAGCTTCATCTACACAATAATAAAATTCCATTAATTCTGTCTGGAGACGTCCGTACGATTACTTAAAGGTAGAGAAGGTAGCGAAATAGGTAAGGGGTTGTCCATAAACGATGTCATCGAAACATTTCCGTTTTGAGGACACTGGAGGATTCCTGTCATCAGCTAAACCATGGATAAATTGTTATCTTTAACATGGCATGTCATCAGTACCAGTACACGACAAGTCTCACCAACCCGATGACATCATTAGTGGACGATCCCGCACTAATCGCAATACATAACCGGTAATTATTAAAACTCCCAACTTATAAACAATCAATTATTTTTCTCATCAATGACTTTAGTGATTGCACGCGAACCTATACATAGGTGTGTAGGTATTTTGATATTGATAAATTGACCTAGTGCTCTACTTTTCGTGAATAGCAAGCAAAAATTCCATGCATGTGTTATACAAGGAATTGAATGTATGCATTTGTCATTGATATAATATGATAGTAATTCTATTCCACAGTCGTAATTCAATATTAGATATGCGTCTTGTCAATTGCAATTCGTTTTTTGATTTGTTAATTTCATTTACTCTCTGCTTTACACAATTTATTAAACATAAAAAATCAAGATTTTATTTAGTCACATCAAATGTTACAGATGTCTCCAAATATACAAGTTATTATTTACGTGAAGATGAAAATGTCAAAAGCAAGTACGCGCTGACAGAAGAAGCTTGAACCCACTCGTGTCCTTGACATTCAGTGTCACAGCTGCAAAAAAAGAATGTGATCCGCTTTCAAACTGTGACCTTCAATTTGCAACAATGTCGAATATATTATTGTCACTTTAAGCATCGAATCCTTTGGAAATCTGGAACTTGACTTCACTGGACCTCTATGACGAATTTTACTGGAACTGCGAATCAAAGCAATGCTTATTAAATTATTGTAAGTCATACATAAGAATTTTTAATATGTGTTTCTATTTCTTATAATATTATCATTAGTACAGTTAAACTTAATTCTCGTAAACTGCTAAATAAATTACAATGTGGCTGAATACGGGTAACTTACATGGTATGCACTTACAGTTGGTGATTTGTTCGATCGCGGCGGTCGTATTACGCAAGTACGAAGGTCTCTACAGAGCAAAGGGGTTTCGGAGAAGCGGTCATTTTCGTGGACAGTCATTTAAATTCCCTATCAGAACCAGAACGAAGGTCAACGATGGAAATCGCATTCCTCCAACGGACTGATGCTCAATACAAAATGCTAAATTTTGCACATTCTTTGTCTTAAATATTCCACCAAACTTGCCTTGATAGTTCGCAACACGTGAAACAAGAATTTTTCTCTTATTGGACTCGAGAAAAATTTTTTTTTCTCTAGTGACTAATTGCGACTCCGACTGCATAAGTAAAGGCTGGGCAAAAATTACTTCCTTCAGACCCATGGGCCAGCAATGATTAAGTGACAAATTTTAAGCTGATCGTAAATTCAATATTAAAAAATAATTTGTGAATGGACCTCTAAAAAATTTAAAACTTATTATTTGTGTTAATGTGATTGAATAAAATCTTGATCTTATGTTTGAAAAATAGAATGAATTTTAACTCTGCATTTATTAATACAAATTACGAATTAGCAGGACACATAGAGTTTCTTTATTTATATGGATTTCATATTACAATATCACAATCAAATTCATTGCTGATTTTGAACTTGTGAATACACAAAGTTATCATTATTTCGAGTGTGTACCTTTAATTACTACTACCAGTAAAATCCTTTATTGTGTACAAGTTCAGCGAAACAATTGTCATTCTAAGTAGACATCAATTAATAGGATTTTATATTAAATCTCGGCCTAATTTTCAAATCAATGAAAAACAGACGCCTTTGAATGAGTCTAATTCATTGATTCAATTTAACATCATTTAATTCAATAAGCATTTATCAAGAATATTTTATGGTAGGTACTTATTAAAAGCTTCATGAAAACTTAATGCGGTTACGTTACTTATGTAGATGCAAGAGATTCCCCGAAATCGGTGACATCGCCGTTGACCACAGCATAGCAACACCAACAACAAAAGTAAGCTACACATGAATTATAAGAATAACATTGCAACTAGTTCATAACATAAACTGTCTATCTACTGTGCGTAGCTGTAGTTGTACGTACCACGTACCTTATATTCTGCGCTTGGGAAATCGATACACTTTGTAAATTGCATGGTTATCTATCGCATCAGCATCATTATTAAATACGCCTGGAATTTTTTAATTTAATCGGAATTAAAATAATATAACCATTATGCAAATTTAATTACTCTATGATGCTTTACAGAAATTCAAAAATATTAAGTGGCACATTAAATTCATTAGGGGTCGTCCATAAACGACGTCACGGGTAGGACCAACACTACTAATCGACACCAATATAAATGCAGCATAAACCCCAAATCATTTCGTAAAGTAAATTGTGCATTTTTAAATATTATAAAATATCTACTTACTAATTCACCAAAATATTTCAAACATAAGAATTCAAGATTTTATTTAGTCAGTTTTGCAGCTTAAAGATTTTAACAAGTATTACAATTCCCATTTATTATGACTGGAATTCCAAAGAAAATAGATGAGAAATTCGGCGTCTGCGCGTCGTTCTTAAACTCAGAAAACGAAACATTTGTGTCCGTAAACTTTATCTCACTCCTCTCATTGCTGATAGTCAATAGCTGATCCGCTTTCAAAATGGGGCATGGAGTTTTGAAAGGAGAAAACTACAAATTACTTTAAACATTGATGCGTATTTCACTGCAAGCTTAGAAATCCATTGAAAAAATTAGGCAAGATTTCCGGCTGAACTTAGAATTACAACAATGCTTCTCCTGGAATTTTAAAAAAATGTAAGTTGTTTATTTCTGTATTATATGTTTTCTTATTTACCACACACTTGGTCCTTGAGAAATAAAAATGACCCACGTCCATTATTCCTGTATAAAATATTTTGCTTAAACAAAAAACAATACAAATTACGTACTGTTAACTCAGCTTACAGCTGGCTATTCTGCAGTAGTTTGAATGCCGTGGCGATTCAAGTAAATCCTCTGATGACCTTTCCAAATTCCCCCACATGTCTCAAGAAATCGGATAGTGAATCAGCGCAGCGAACAGAAGCCAGCAGCCACTGGCCACTGATGGTCTTTTGCTATTTACTTCACTGCGACATCAGATCGACAGCGAACAAACGATGGACAATGCAATTCTCTGACTGATTGGTGGCTCAATCGAAAATGTTAAATTTGTTTCTTTACAGCAATAAAAGATGCAATTCCGCCGTCCTGGCTTTGAATAATTCGAAAATTGTAGTGAAACAAGAATTTTTCATTTATTGCGCTTGTGAAAAATTCTTTTTTCTGTGGTAAACTACTGCGAAATAGAAACGCTTTTACTGCGTAAAAATTAATTTTGAGGAATAAAACAAATAAAAAAGACTGTTCAATTTTAATCCGAGAATCATAATCAGAGTAAAATGCAGAATTTAAAAAATATTTTTCAAATTAGTCGGAGATCGAAACTAGAATTTAAAATACGAATGATGTGCTTGAATATGTGACTGAATAAAATCTTGAATTTTTATGTTTCAAAAAGGAAGGAAAACTGTAGTAATAATTTAATTCATTCGAATGCGTATTGCCAATTGCCAAAGCCTATGCTTCGCTGCTCTATTTATATAGAGATACCTACCTACTTAGGTAGGTAGAGTTCATTATGCCGTACAAATCGATGCCATTTAGTTTCACACAACAAAACATAATGACACTTACAATTACAATTATTAGTATGCATGAAGTCTCAAAACAGCCGATACTTATTTTGAGGTAGAATTAAAATAGGCTATTTAAAAAGCAAATGAATGGTATAGATGCTTTAATGTTAAACACAAGACTTTGAAATGCGCAAAATGCTCTATTTACATGATTTGGAAAAGTGCAAAATTTTCTATTTATACGATTTGGAAAAGTGCAAAATGTTTTATTTACCTAATTTGGAAAAGTGCAAAATGTTATATTTACACGATTTAGAAAAGTGCAAAATCTTCTATTTACATGACTTTAAAAGGTGCAAAATCATCTAATTTACATGCTTTTAGGACCACAAGATTTAACTGGTTTTTCTTTTGCAGATATTAGTTAGTCAACCGATAATTGGTACTGCGGGAATCATATTTTAATGGGATTTGCTATGTGCGACACCCTTGCCTGTACCTTTATTAATCAAAATCGATGTAAATTTATTAAAAATGCACTGTGTATTGCACTGTGGGCAAATGTAATATGTTGGCTTGTATTTAAAATTTGAATACCCGCATTTAAGCATTTATGCTTTGAGTGCCTATATTGAATTTTCAAGAATAAAACCAGCAGACTGTCGATTGTGAATTAACCTCATTTATTTTGCCACTCATTCAATCAATTCAGTTCCAAGTTGTACTCACTAATCTGGCTGTGTAACTATCAACAATTTATTTCAATCGGTCGTCAGTAATTAATTACTAATTCATGTTTCAGAGCCCATTCAAATTTATTAAAAGCCCTAATGGGATGACTCACATATATGTTTAATAATTGCTAATTACTATATTAGTGGCTTAAAACAACTTGACAATATAAGACCCACATACATGTAAGATACTATACGCACAGATAATACATAGAAGTATATGTAATTAACTTATGTACGACAATAATGCATATTGCAAACTTTGAGCGAATATAAAAACAGAATAAAATGCCACGATCCTCCAATTCGTTATTTTTTGTCGAACATATTGCATCGAATAATTTTGCCAAAATTTCAAGAAACCAAGACTTTATTCAGTCACTTTTAAACTAAATAGCACAGTTTTTAAAGATATTTTCTACAAATTGAGAAATTAATTTATTACACGGAACAAGCCAAGCCGCCCTGCAGTCTGCGTCGCTTCGCAGTACTTTGCACCGATCAGCGATCGAGTCGATTTCTGCTGAAAAGAAGATCCGTAAATTTCATGGCTGATTTTGTACTCAATTTTGTCCCGCATCTGTCCAGAGATGAAGACATTTTGAGGTTGCCACTAGAAAAGCCACATCTCGTAGCATTTGAGACCTGCAAAATCGTCTGTACACGTGGTAGTCTGCAAGACTGAAAATGTAAGCGATTTTAAATACATTTCTTTAAATAGGTTAGTAACTTCTACATTGTATATGCATATTACAGATGTGTTATTACTTACTAATTGTTTAGAGATTGCAGCATGGAGAAGACTGCAGCAACGAATGGCAAATAAGTCGCGAAGTTGATGCGGTTTTTTCAAGTTTTTCAACTTTAGAAGGAACATCAGCAGGGATCGAAGTGCCGGTATCAAAGCGAAGCAATTGTACGTAGCAGTATCCAGATATTTGGGATCCGAAATTTGGCATTTGAAGACCTCTCGCATCCCGGAGCAGCACTTTAAGTTTTCCCGAATATTTTTGAATTTCATTAATTATTCTCTAACACTCAGTCTGACAAAATCAGGAGTTTATACTTTCTACCTCCGTTAAATTCTTCAACACAGACCCCGAGAGCGAATCGAGTCAGTCTTGATCTTGACGGAGGTGTGATTAAATTGTAAAGACGATGGAAACTTTACTTTTTCGTGGAATTGCCATATTGTACGATGCGGAAAACCTAATTTGTAGGTATTTTGTATGGGCGCTTACTCTAAAAGAAAAATTCTTTTTCCTTCTGCGGAGGAATTTAAATGTCGAATAATATAAATTTTATGTGGCTGAGTTCGTGACAGGAATTTAAAATTTAATTTAATCTGTAAACTTGTAATACGCAAATTAAACATGTAAGATTTAAGCTTTCTTGGTATTACGTGATACTACAACACGGATTCGATTTGGAAAATATTATTTTGAAAAGTGGCTGAATAAAATCTTGGTTTTGATTTCTAATTTTTTTAATCTAACGGATCAACTAATTCATAATCGGTAGATAGACTAACTAAAACATCTTGATGTAGAGACGGAACTCCACCGCCGTCCCATTCTATAATTATTACATCAGAAAATGGAAGTCCCGCCAGTTCCATAGCACACAGGCTATGGTATCTAATACAAAGGCAAGCGAAATGTAGCACATAGGTAGAATAAACAAAAGCAGACAGTAGATATTTACATAATTCCACCGCCTTGAGCGTTGGGAGAATATACACAGACAAACAAAAGAATAGAAAAGACGAGCTGAACTCAAGCCAGTAACAGTAACAAGTGGGCATTCAGATTCTATCTCTTGAACAGTAACCAAGAGAGAATTCCGTCTTGAGTTTTCAAAGGATACTGAGCAATTCTGTTTTGAAGAGCCGTAGCCTACACTTGATTTTCAGTTTCTATCTCTTAAACAGTAACAAGTAGAATATTCTGTCTTTTGAGCTTGAAGCGACACAACTAGATTTTGCATTCCGTCTTGAGTTTTCAAAGGACACAAAACAATTCTTTTCTCTTGAACAGTAACAGGTAGAATATTCTATCTTTTGAGCTTGAGCCCGGAACTCATTTTATTTTCTTAGCTGGAGGATTTTAAGAAACGTTAGATAGTTTTCTGAACGGAAAATCTTACAATTTTCCTTTTTCAAGTTCGTAACGAGACACAAGTGATTCAGTTTAGATACTACATATTGTTTCATTAGTTCTCTGCGCTAAAAAGTCTTTTAGCTTTTCTTTTGATAAAGTAAATAAAACTGATCTCTTTTATCTGATCAGAAGTCAAGTCAGGTAGATTCGGAGAAGTGAAGAGAGTCATAACGCTCGGGTAAAGGAAGTAGAAGGTCATTAAAGCCGTATTGAAGACTTGCAGTCTCGGAATCTTACCATCGGACTTGCCGTGGGATAATTAGTGACTCTTAATATTACCGGTCATTCTACGAAATATATATATACCTACCTACCTTTTCGGCGTTTGTGTTTCTTTTCTCGCTCGTCTCCGTCAAAAGTAAATATTGTAGATTGAATATTTGTGAATATCGTGTACGAAGTGATCAGTACGTTATGGATTAAAAACTCATTATATTCGTAATAATCCATAAACTCCCTTTTTGTTTTCAATACTTTGTTTTATTATCTATATAAGTATATATACTTATATCACATCATTTTAGATTACATAATATGACTTCATATTGCATAACGAGCACGCTACTCCTATGAGATTTGTCGACCGGAGCCCCTTTACCCCCTTAAAATCATAAGTGCGGGGTAGCATACTTGTTTTGGTCCTTATTTTGTTGATTTTATCAAAATTTTGACCGAAATTTTCGAAACTTCGAAAAGTTTTCAAATTTTTATATATTTATTCCTAAGTGATTTAAAGTATTTTCGAGAGTATACTTTGTTGATAAGTGGATATTTTCACGTTTGAAAACTACGTGAGACCAAGGAGAAAGAGAAAGACAAAATCTTTTACTTTTTACTATTTTCCTTTTTTGCGCATCTTTTCGTCGGAATTTCATATGGTATTGACTGACTTTCATTGAGTGTGTACGCATTTTGTTAAATCGTGATTTATTTTTACGTGATTGGTGACAGTTGTGAAGGAACCCGTATCTCACTGCTAAGAGTAAAAACACCCAACCCACATAGAATCCGTAGGTACATACTTAATTAGTGTCAGTCATGACGATTAGTAGATCAAGATAGTTGGTATTTTAATTTTTTTTTAATTTTCTGGATTACTACCCCAAGATTGAAATATCGACACATCGACATCCCTTGATTCAAACTAATTATTTTTAATCAGCTTTTCCTGATGTAACTAGATGTTTCATTATTTACTAATGTTACCTATTATATTTTTTTTATTATTGCGCTTTATTCTTGTTTAAATAAAAGTAGACAAACTGAGACGGATAATTAAGTCTATAATAGGAAGTTCATAATTTTTGATCCTCGTCCAAAACGAATCAAGCCATTTATCTTAATCCATTTTAATTAATTACATTTTGAATTTTTAATTTTAATACACACCAAGAGTCTCTATAGTCAACTCTTAGTGTGGAGGAAACCAAAGAAATATTTACATATTTGACAGTAATATTATTTTAACCATCGTAAACTTTGACAAAGTAAAGAGTCAAAAGCTAGTGTGGAGGCAGAACCTCGAACGTTTAAGATAATTATTCCATTTTACTAGTTTTTGAATCAAAATTTTTCACGCTAATTTTAATATGGCTAAGGTAATTGATGACAAGAAACAAGGATTGTTCGGTCTAGATGCACCTTTGAGTGTAGATAGATTAAGGTCAGACGACGATGAGATAACTAATATTCAACTAAATTATGTGCGGACTTTTTATAACCATCATCTATATCAATCACGACTATACGCTGACGTAGTCCGCGGTAGTCAATCTAAACCACTGTCAACGGTAGCTCCGACAGTCCCAACTATGCATGATGCTCCTTGATACCTATCAAATCCAGCTAATGGAGCTCCTTATGAAGCTCCACTAGACCCAAATGTCCCGCATGATCCAGGCGACGATCCTACAGTAATTAAGTATCCATATTATAATGAGCGCCGTCGTGCATATTGTGTAGTCACCGAAGGAGCAAGGCCAGCTTGCTGGCAATGTGGTGGAATAACGCATAATTTTCGTAGCTGTCATATATTATACCAAGCGCAAGGCATTTTCTTTCCAACTAGTCAGGTCAGGCGTCCACGTAGGCAAAATGCACCTCCAGGAAACCAAGCATCGCAGGGAAATGCTAATTTAAACTAGATGGGGTGGATATAATTAATATATCCAGACCCAAGCCTCCAGCTTCTGAGCATTCATTTAAATCAGTCTCTGTAAAATATACAAAAGTTTACTTTCAATCACCAAAACCTGCAAGAGTGTATAAACTAGCGCTAAAGCCAATGCCGCTTTGCGAAGCTTGGGAACCAAGCAGAACAAAGTAACTGACGTTTTAGGTCATAAACCAGGTCATCCATTATTAGATATAGGTCAGGACATCGACGATTTTTACTCACAGAAACCCATAGGTATTCTTTTCGATTTCCCTTCAGATAATACAGTTCATTATGCACGGAAATTCAGTGACAAAAATACAGAGATAAAAAGGGAAATGAAGTTCCGTGGTTTTGACAAAAATATACATATACTAAATGTTTTAGTGGATACTGGTGCCCCTATTTGTACCATAAGTATAAATACTGTAAAAATTTTAAAACTTGAAAAGCAAATAAAAAGGTGCAAACCACTCACCGTGTATTTATCTATAGAGGACAATAATGCCCATACTGTAGATAAAATTATTTATATGAAATTTTTCGTGAATGAGTATGATAAATGGATACAATGGGGTTTCTATGTAGTCGAAAAAGCATCTGATCCCATAGTATTTGGCTGTGACCTACTAAAGAAATATAATGTAGGTATTGAGTGTGGCTCAGGCACAATAATTTTCAAGGAAGCTAGAGAAAGGACTCATGAATCAATGAGGTTAGATTCAGAGAAATTATGCAGGATAAAAGTTTTTCCGAGTAAAGGTCTAATTAGACGCATGAGTCATTCCGCATGCATAAACAAATTAGAAGTTATTCCCGTAGATAACAAGCCTAAAGGTAAAACTTTTCGTGAACGCAAGTTAGCTAGGCAAAGCAACTGGAATAAAAATGATATTCAAATAAGTCACGCTATTAGGAAAACTAAGACTAAAAATAGTGAGAATGGGATACAGGAAGATGTCGATGCAAAGGTAAAAGGTATAATTGACATTAGTCAAAATAAGGTCAACATCGATGACGTTGCGTCTATAGGTACTACCACTATCAGAAGAGTCAATAGTACAACTTCATCCTTACTGGAGGAGGTTCGTTCAGTTAAGTCTAGCGAAGCGTCAAGCCGAGCTGTCGAATACTATAAACAGTATAGGTTGCGATTATTTTCAGTTCGGCCCTCCCTCATTAAGGATAACGCGGCCAACGAGGTTCCTTTTTACACAGAGGACCCCGGTTATTCAGGTCAAATTGCCATTCATCCAAATTATGACCAATTTGAAAAGTCAGGATTGATGGTACTTCAAGACACAGTTAAAGTCACTAATGGCAAAGGTATTTTGCATGTTGCCAACTTTCAACAATCAGGAGATTTTATTTTACCTCCTCAACCGACCCTTTCTAGCTATGAAACTATGCCTACGGAGTATATCCGTGCAACTAGGATAGATCAAACTAATTCCCCCAATATTCATGTTAATGATCAGGAGTACTTAAATGCGGTTGACACTGCACCGGTGCCAGAGAGCGTTGAAGGAAGTCAACCACTGACTGATGATGACTTTTCACAATTCAAAGTTTTCCAAGGCTTAACAGTGCCTCAAAAGATTAAGGTTAGAGAATTACTCAGTAAGTATTACAAAGCTTTCGGTTGGACCGAAAACGACTTTCTGGAACCGATGCGTGATCCCCGGACTAATGAGAGAATACAAGTCACAGTAGAACTTTTAGACAAAACACCTCAAGTACTTGGCCATAGACTTATCAACCTCGAACTCCAGGAAATTATTCGTAAGTATACCGATAGTCAGAAAGAATAAGGACTATTAGAGAATTCTCATAGCCAGTACGTATCCCAAGTACAAATGTTATCTTCCGGTCGCACTTGGAAACCTACGGTAGATTATCGTAAAATTAATTTAAAAATTAAACCCGAACCCATGCCTGTCCCACCTTAACATACAGCTTTTAAATTATTGTCGAATTCCGAGTATTTTTGTAACCTAGGCCTTCAAAACCCATATTAACAGGTAGAATTAGATGACGAAAGTAGAGACATACTTGCATTCATGACTTCTGACGGACAATTTCGACCTACTCGTACCTCTTTCGGCTTCATCAATTCAAGTGCAATTCTACAAAAGACTTTAGACATTATATGGTCTCCTTATAAGAATTTATTTTTGAACAGCTATGCTGAAGATAATTGTTTTAGAGGAAAGGATTTCCCTATATTGATGGACCGATTGGAGAAGACATTATGGTTATGTACTCAAGCGAGAATAAAATTGAAACCTAAAAAGTGTTATATAGGTCACCCTAAACTTATTTTCCTTGGTCATAAAATTAGTAACCAAGGCAAAGCAATAGATCTCGATCGAACTAATGTACTTATGAATTTTCCTGATCCTCAAGATACCAATGACATTCGTCGATGGCTAGGTTTAAGCGGATTCTTTAGACGATTAATTTTTGGGTATTTAAAATTTGCTCGACCTTTATACAATCTCCTAAAGAAAGACGCAGTTTTTGTCTTTAACGCTGCATGTCAGAAGGCGGTAAAGGAAATGAAGGTAGCGATTTGTACCGCTCCGTCATTAGCATTCCCGGATCATACTGCGACCTTAGAATTATGGGCCGACGCTAGCGATTATGAAGTCGCGGCTGCTCTTATCCAAGTTATCACGACTGATAATAATAAAAATCGACAACCTCTGGGTTTCAATTCTCATACTTTGTCACATACCGAGAGCAAGTGGACAGTCACTGAGAAAGAATGTTATGCGATAACTCACGCGTTCCAAAAATTTCACAATTTACTTTTTGGTAGAGAAGTTCTAGTCTATACGGACCATCAGGCACTGGTCAACATTCTACGTACTCCTCAGGTGACAGGGAAATTAGTGCGATGGAGTCTCAAGTTGAGCTTATACCGCCTCAAGATCATGTATGTGCCAGGAAAGAGTAATGCCATGGCTGACTGCCTCAGTCGCCCTCCTCGAGCGGATAACCTTCCAGTAGCTATCCTTAGAGGCATGACAGCAAAGACGGAGCATCCTAGAACACCTGAAGATAAAGAATACATAGTACATTGCATTGATACGGATAAATCTATACATAACCTTAAGGATATGCAGGCAAAGGACAAGGACTTAGCAGAAATAATTGCTTCCATCGAGAAAGACGAAGTAAATAATTGTCGAGGTAAAAATAAATTTTGCGCTGACTTCCGCCTAAATACAGACGGTATACTCCAACACATTAACTACGAACCTTTAGGTCGATTGTGGGTGAATGTTTTGCCAGTATCCGATGAAAAGCGCATAGCACGTGAGCTACATAATAAATCACATTTGAGTTTTTGAAAGATCTATTATTCTTTAGTCGACAAGTACTGGTTCTTGCAAATGTGGAACAACATCCTGAAAACCTGTCAAGAATGTGACACTTGTCACGGTAATCCTCTTCCTCACATAAAAAAGTCAGGACCTACGCATGCTATGATTACTCCTAATACTCCTTATCCTAAAGTTTCAGTGGATTATCTTGGTCCACTGACTACCACTTTTAACAATAGGCTATATATCCTGGCCGTGATAGACCAATGTACGCGCTTCCTGCATCTCATCCCGACTACAGGCACAACAGTGGCCGAAACGGTAAAGGTTCTAGAACCACTCATAGCAAAACATCGAATTAGAAGTATTGTTTCTGATAATAGTCCAGCTTTTACAGGTCACTTATTCAATGATATGTGTACGCGAAATAACGTCACCTCCATCCATAGCTCCCCACACCATCCCAGTAGTAATGCCTATGTAGAAAGAGTTAATTCAACCTTCGGTAGTATCATGAAAAAGCTAAAATATGACAACAATGTTAAATGGGATATTATGTTACCGCATATAGAAAATAAGTATAATTCAGTTAAACATGTTAGTACCGGTTATAGTCCTTATTTCTTGATGTTCGGTAGAAGTCTGCGCTTTTGCTATATTACAGGGAAACCATTAGACGATAATTGTGATCCAGATGACCCAGAAATGAAACAGGTCAGGGTGCATGAACTTCATAAAGCTCGCATATTGGCGCATGAAAATTCCTGTCATTATCAACTCAAACGCAAAATGGCTTTCGATAAGACACATCCAACAGTCTTGTATAAGGAAGGCGACCTAGTACTCAAAAAGAATTATTATAAGGCAGCAGGCACGGCAGCAAAATTCACAGTCAAGTATACAGGCCCATATAAGGTATATAGTACAGCCACGAATCAACATATGTATTTATTATGCGATAAAAATACTGATCTTTCTAAATACATCGACGAAACTGTCCTCGAGATTGTGCATGGCACAACCTGAAACCTTACCTATTAGACGACATTCCTTCCCTTAATAATAATATGGAACCCGCGATAGGTGATCAGACTTGGTTAAATAATCACGTTTATACTCCCGACGATGCAGCATTCCACACTGAACCTTGGGCAGACCCTGAGTTGCGAGATTTCGATCGGGATACCGCGGCTCAAATCAACGTAATCCCCCGAGGAACATTTAATAAGGAATATTTATTTGCTCCCAATAACGAATTAAGGTTGAGAAATCGAACGATTCAACGAAATCCAACTAATCAGACAACTACAATTTATAAGACACTCACCGATAATTACTCACATCCTGTAGCACCACCCATACCAGCGGACACTGCGCCCCTGGGAAATTCACAATCACCCGTAGTTAATATCGTAGATACCTACCCTCAACCTCCTGTAGAATTACCTACTCCTGTAATACCGTCAATGGTGGAACCAATTGCCACCCCGGCGAGATATAATAACATTACCGTGTCAAACACCATTAATCACAGTAGGTCTCCTTCTGTTGCTAGGTATGTTGACGTTGAAACCGTAGATAGGTATCCTGCACGTATGACTACTACTATTGTTGATGACCCGTTTGCTAGAGAATCTCGTTGTAATAGCCACAACATGAACCACTTGGGTTCTGATGGCTCATTTATCAAAAAAAACGATTGGAATTTAATTCAGGGTATTGATATCACTACAGGCACTTGTTATAAGGATTTTGATTATGATAAAACTAAGCAATATTATAATTCTTTTAGAAACCCTACTAAAGACATTCCCATGTCTCAAGTTTCCAATGTAGCACAACCAACTGAGGCTCCTACATATAAGGCAAATTCAGTAGACACTTCAAACCACTCAATTTATAGTTGTTACGTAAATAATTGTAGAGGTTGCTCCGAATTAGGAGATATATCACATAACAAGCGGGATAATCCCGTTGAAATTCCTGTAGCTCCGAGAAGTTGGAATGGAGAGCGGAATCCTTACGCCGCCCTTCACACCAAAATTCAGACCAAATTAATTATCACTGACTTACCTAATAAAAAAGTAATTAAGATGGTCAATGTAAATGATGAAACACAAGTACTCGAAGCAATCGAAATCGAATCAGCACCAAAAGCATCAACCACCAACAACACAGTAACTGTTGATCCAGCTGAATTCTCGAATTCTTAGACGGAAATGAGGTTGAAATTCCCACAGTCCCAACCATAGAGTCAATAATTCGCATTGAAAATGTTCCCGTCATTGAAATACCTGCAAAGGGAAATAATAGTCAAAAGGTCATTTTGAAAAATCGAAAGTCAGAGTCAATTACTGAACCTACTGAAATTCGAAGGTCACAGAGAGAAAGAAAAATAGTCATACCATATGATCCATCCGATGTCGAGGTGCCCAAGGCGGGAAAACGCAAAGGGGTAGGTTCAGTACATAAGGACCGAAAGAAAAGAAAAACTGCAAAAGTACGTCGATTCGGTGCACAAAAAGTTGATGCCATGACGGAAGTCGCACGAATCTTAGACAATGTGGCTGGACTCATAGCATGTCAATCTAATAAGACACCGAAGGTCACTTCGAAATACGAGACATCGTCGGGATCAGAAACCGATGATTAGTATTATTATCTTATTATGGTCAAGCCACATTATTATCGTTTCCCCATATCTCCATTTAAAATTAGATACTATTTTACCGATTCACCTGAATCAGGATCATAGCACTTAATAGACCACTCAGCATCCATAAATACATGCCATGTGTCCATACATGGGATCGAAATAACATAATAAACCAAGTATGGCATAACGTATAGGTACTAAATTGTGGGGAAGTGTTTTGTTTGTTCCTTAAAAAGTTTATTTAGTTACCAAATGGAGAACCATGAAAAGGATTATAAGCTCAGACTAACCAGCAACCATCGTTAACGAGATCCTATTGATTCTTACGATGACAACGACATCCAAGTATAGAGAGTCAGACCGAACGCTAAACGTCCGTGGGTTTCGCTCCAGCATCACACGATGAAACGTAGTATTCCATGTAGGTTATAAAGTTGTAATTTTGTATTTCTTTCCCCGAACTGTACAGATGTTGGATTTAATAGTTTCTGTTCACGATAGTCACAGAATTTTACTTTGACTAGACCAACAGTGCAGCCAATGTAAATTAAAGTTAATTTTCACAGTTTTTACAAAAATAATTTTTTGTAAACATCCCACTGTCAAATATTTCTTCTTTTAGGGAACCAAAAATATCATAAACATTTTTTCCAAAAACTTACAAAAAGAATTTTGCACATAAATGTAGAGAATTAATGACGAAATATTTTTCTTTTATTTATTTTCACTTTTCTGTAATAGTGACACTTCAGTCACTCTGTAATTTTATTTTTAATTGAAACCATACAGGTACCTACGTAGGTACAATAATACCAACATCTGCCCACCATACCATTACCATCGGGTGGTGGAGGAATAAATGTAAACCCAAAAATACTACGTATTTACAACCAATTACATTAGGCTTAATCCAACTTATTACTTTACGAAATTATTGTGATTAAAATAAAGGAGAAAAATGCATAAAACTGAAATTGCAAAAATTCTCAAATACTTACTTACGTCCATGTGGACAAATATTCATTTACATGATAAATGTCTGTCAAACTTTAGATTAAGTACTATTAACTCTGTACACGAAAGACGAGAAATTACGTTAGACACTCACATGTACATCCCGGAATGGATAGCTTTTGAATGAAATACCTATGTACTTAAATTGAAACCACGCACAAATACCGCACGCTTTACCTAGAACGCCGATGGGTCTCAGCTGATAGCGTGTGGAGTGATTTGTAGAGACGGAACTTTACTGCCGTCCCATTCTATAATTATTACATCAGAAAATGGAAGTCCCGCCAGTTCCATAGCACACAGGCTATGGTATCTAATACAAAGGCAAGCGAAATGTAGCACATAGGTAGAATAAACAAAAGCAGACAGTAGATATTTACATAATTCCACCGCCTTGAGCGTTGGGAGAATATACACAGACAAACAAAAGAATAGAAAAGACGAGCTGAACTCAAACCAGTAACAGTAACAAGTGGGCATTCAGATTCTATCTCTTGAACAGTAACCAAGAGAGAATTCCGTCTTGAGTTTTCAAAGGATACTGAGCAATTCTGTTTTGAAGAGCCGTAGCCTACACTTGATTTTCAGTTTCTATCTCTTAAACAGTAACAAGTAGAATATTCTGTCTTTTGAGCTTGAAGCGACACAACTAGATTTTGCATTCCGTCTTGAGTTTTCAAAAGACACAAAACAATTCTTTTCTCTTGAACAGTAACAGGTAGAATATTCTATCTTTTGAGCTTGAGCCCGGAACTCATTTTATTTTCTTAGCTGGAGGATTTTAAGAAAAGTTAGATAGTTTTCTGAACGGAAAATCTTACAATTTTTCTTTTTCAAGTTCGTAACGAGACACAAGTGATTCAGTTTAGATACTACATATTGTTTCATTAGTTCTCTGCGCTAAAAAGTCTTTTAGCTTTTCTTTTGATAGAGTAAATAAAACTGATCTCTATTATCTGATCAGAAGTCAAGTCAGGTAGATTCGGAGAAGTGAAGAGAGTCATAACGCTCGGGTAAAGGAAGTAGAAGGTCATTAAAGCCGTATTGAAGACTTGCAGTCTCGGAATCTTACCATCGGACTTGCCGTGGGATAATTAGTGACTCTTAATATTACCGGTCATTCTACGAAATATATATATACCTACCTACCTTTTCGGCGTTTGTGTTTCTTTTCTCGCTCGTCTCCGTCAAAAGTAAATATTGTAGATTGAATATTTGTGAATATCGTGTACGAAGTGATCAGTACGTTATGGATTAAAAACTCATTATATTCGTAATAATCCATAAACTCCCTTTTTGTTTTCAATACTTTGTTTTATTATCTATATAAGTATATATACTTATATCACATCATTTTAGATTACATAATATGACTTCATATTGCATAACGAGCACGCTACTTCTATGAGATTTGTGGACCGGAGCCCCTTCGCCCCCTCATTGAAATGTGGGACCGCGCTTTAAATACCATATTTGTAGCAGTTCAAAAAATCACATCTAAAACTTGCGTCGGTTATATACCTATATGCATATGTACCTTTACATCGGGCTAATAGCCTTAATGACATACATAAATAAATTTTGAAAACTGCAAATATACTCATCTATATTGTGAGGTGTCATATAGATAAAATTTTTTGCCTCTTTTCAACCAACCGGTACCGGTAAGCATTCATACAGTGCAGATAATTGGTTTTACACCGTCAAGAGAATCGAGACGGTTCCGATTGGTGCCGCCTTTGCACCGTTGCAGTGTTCATCAGTGGCAGTTCAATTAACAAAGAATTACCTAGTTATGTCTGTACATATGTGTTATTAAACTGTATTGAACACGTCATACAGTAAACTCAATATTTGTAAAATTATTAGTTGTCAATGTGCTTCCAAGCCCGTACCATGGCATGGGAGTTGATGTACCCGCAACCCAGAAGCATTTACTAATTATGATAGAATTCCAAATTCTATTCAAAGGCCTATTCAATATTCAATGTATAATATCTTGGTATTTCTATTAATTACAGATTTATTTACGCATTTCAAATTGGCAAGTCGTTTTGTTATTTCGGAGAATGCCAAAACTTGTCAACAACAATAACATGGAAGCAGCCAAAGCTGCATAAACGACTTACACGGGAACCTACCTTTCTTGAACACATGGATTTAAATGAATTACATCACAACGTCTTCTACTGTGACTGTGACTATAGTAACTACATATACTGCTAGTATAGTCGTTTGCTTGCAAAATCGCTTATCTCCATTTTATTCGAATTTGAATTTTCAAAATTGTCATCATATAAAAAGTCAAGAAAACTCAGTGGGAATAACAGTGGAAAATTTTTAGTGAGGACCCTTCCATACTTTCTTAAACACGAAAAAATTATAACTTCCAGTAAATGTAGTGTTTAATTTATGTTTGCAAATAATTACCATCTTTCTGTAATGGAACATAACAAAACAGCTTAAACTTCAATAGGGTCGTCCATAAATTTAATCATAATTGCTATTCAAAATAATTTTTCATTTTACTAATATTATACATTAGGTTTGAAAAGGTAATTATGCTTTTCTTCTTCTTCTTTGCTTTCAACCAATAATTATGACCCATTAAATAAGTGTGTATAGTTAATTGAATTTAATCCACTTGAATTGCAATTAAGATAAATTAATCTATTTCAGGGGTTGTCCGTAAATGATGTCATCGGTCATCGAAATATTTCCGTTTTGAGAACACAGAACACTTGAGGATTCCTGTCGTCAGCTAAACCATTTATAAATTGTTATCTTTAAAATATGGAATGTCATCAGTACCAGCATGGAATCAGTACACGACAAGTCTCATCAACCTGATGACATCATTAGTGGACGATCCCGCACTAATCGTAATACATAGCCGGTGATTATTAAAACTCTCAATTTATAAACAATCAATTATTTTTTTCATCAATGCTATTAGTGATTGCACGCTAACATATACATACTTATGTATTTTGATATTGATAAATTGACCTAGTGCTCAAATTTTCGTAAATAGCAATCAAAAATTCCATGAGTGTGTTATGCAAGGAATTGAATGTATGTATTTATCATTTTGATATATGATGGTAATTCTTTTCCACAGTCGTAATTCGATATGCGTCTTGTCAATTGCAATTCGTATTTTTAATTTCAATTAATACATTTTCTTATGTTTACACAATTTATTTAACAAAAAATCAAGATTTTATTCAGTCACACCAAATCTTACAGATGTCTCCAAATATTTAAGTTATTATTTACGTCAACATGAAAATGTCAAAAGCACTGACAGAGGAAGCTTGAACCCACTCGTGTCCTTGACATCAGTCAGTGTCACAGATGCAAAAAAAGAATGCGATTCACTTTCAAAATGTGACCCTCAATTTGCAACATTGGCGAATATATTATTGTCACTTTAAGCATCGAATCCTTTGGAAATCTGGAACTTGACTTCACTGGACCTCCATGTCGAATTTTACTGGAACTGCGAATCAAAACAATGCTTCTCCTAAAATTTACAGAATTACTGTAAGTCATACATAAGCATTTTTATTTTGTGTTTTTATTTCTTATAATATTATCATTGGTATAGTTTCAAATAATTCTAGTAAATCCCGGAGTCACGCGGCGCACTTCCATGGGTTACACTGGTGCGTTGCCCTGACGCTATGCTAGCAGTGTGCATCCAATTCATGAAATGCAAAACCGTGTTCATGGAAGTGCGCCGTGTGACCCCAGGTGACCCCATACACGAGTGATATGTTGTTTTGTAGGCAATTTCATGAGGTTTGTGTTCCGCGTTTACTTATTGAAATCGGTTGAGAATTACGCATATACTGGATGCTTTAGTGCAGCAAGTCACGTTTTCCCATATGATTACTATTTTACTATAGTAAAAACATTTGAACGGCCTAGGATCGCTTTCTCCAGTGCTGCTCGAGCTACCCGAATACCCGAATCCTGTGATGAAAGCGAATGTTTCTAGTCATATGTAGTGTATCTTTGAGTGACCAGGCCAAATTTGAATTTTTTGCGCTCACTAGGTCAGAGGTTATGGTGATGTAAATGGAGGAAACCGAAAAGTGTCCCTATTCTATCGGGACAACCATTTTAGTTTTTTAATTAATTTCATGAGAACTACGTGACCCCTGGAGGTCAAATAAAGTTTACATATACATAATAACTAGTTAACGTTTAAAAATAATTATCTCGTCCCAGTTGCCCCGTGTTGGGGGGAGTAAACCACGAAAAACACGTGTCCCTATTCTATCGGGACACACTGTATAATGCATATAATATATAACTGTATTTCTTCCTATACTTCTATGCAATAGCATCGTATTATTTTTTTAAGAAATTCAAAATCTACTTACATAGCAATTAACAATGAAAAAATGTATTTATGCCCTAACATGACGCATGCATCTGCACTTTTTACGTAAAATGTTAATTACTTTGTAATAAATTTTGAACGTAGCAATTTGTGTTAGGCGTCGTGCATATATCTCGTATACACTTTTTTGACTTTTTTAACCCCTCCCCCCCTCTAAGTATACAATCGTGATCATTGACGACAACCCCCCCCCCCCTATATACGTATACATTCGTCATAAGAAATACCGATTTTCAAAATAACTGTGGATTATTCAATTTACTAGTCAAAACAACATTGGTACATTTTATAAATTACCTACTTCAGCCAAAATGTAGTTTTACTTTTAAGTATTTCATTTTTTAGTGCTTCCTGTTTTGATAAAAATGTAAAACCTAAATTCTAAACATTGTTATTTTGAGGTTCAGACTTTTTAGACCCATAGTTTAAACTTTTTCCAACTTCAATATAGTATTTAATTTATAGAATATATTTAAAACTTTTAAATGCAGTTTGTAATTTTCGATTGATAAAAGTTTAGTCATAAAACAAGGAGGTAAAGCAGCCCTAACAGTTACAAGTGCGGAGAGCGAGCAAGTAAACTAAATCAATTTTAGACATAATTTAACGTGATTTAGATTTATTAGTTAATTTTTAATGAAGAAAAACGTAATTTAGGTTTCGCGCTAACTCAAAAATTCAAAACTGCTTACTACTGGTTACTCACTGCAAATTTATATAAAAGATACACTATTCAAACGGAATTAATTAGTACAATCTGATTATGTTTATGTTTACAGCTGGACTGCTGGACACCAGGTGGTTTTTAAAGCATTGCAAAACAATCTGTTTTGTTTTAAACTCCCGCTAAAAAGTGCTTTTATGGGCCAGAAGTGAGAACATACAGTTTTGTTTTACTTTTTTTAAGAGCTAAAAAATGATATAAAATGTACCACTTGTTGAAGCTGAAATTAGTCAAGTATTTCAATATGGCAATGAATTATGCACCGTATTTCCTGTGACGCCTGTCGCGCAGCCCACTACTCAAATTGCAACCTTCCACTATTTAAGATCCAACCTCCCAGACAAGTAAATTATTAAATGTCCCAACCCTGCCCTGTTACAGGAAACATGGTACATAGCAGTCAGTGGACAATTCTGTATACTCCGTGTTTAGATTTAAATATATGAAGTATTTAAAACTAACTGCTGGGGAATCAAAATTAAATCTCCAGGGTTAATATATAAATGTTCATCTGATTCAATAGAATTCGAGCGTAAGTATAGTAGAGTCAACCGAAAGTGAAGACTGGCAAGGATAAATTTTGCATGCAAACAAATGGCAGCTTTATCCTTGCTAGCCATCACTTTCGGTTGCCTCTACAGCTGTTCAAACTTTTCAACTACGTTCAAGTCGATGGAGCCAGCATTGAGGTAAACATTATTTTATCTCTTAATTTTTATAGTAAGTATTTGCGGCTGGTCAGAGCTCTAATTTTATAAATGCTCGGTGTTTATATTCAATTACTTATTTGCTAAAAAGAATGTAAGCTGTTAATCCGAAGCATTTAATTCTGTACAAACATGTTGATAGTCCACTGACTGCATAGGGAGAAATAAAATTGTACTTATAAAAAATTCAATAAAGATAGGTATATTCATTTTATCTTATCTCTGTAAGCACTACAATACAATTTAACTCTCCGTAGGGCCCTGCGTAATCAAAGTATAAATAGGAAACAAGTGACAGATTTTTAGAAATTTTGAAAAAATAAAACAGTAATTTCTGTTCATTTCACAATTTAATGTGTATACGTGATCAAGGGTTCGAACCCTCCCCCCCCCCTCTCCGATAAATAGTATACAAATGTTATCAAGCAGTATGACCCCCCCTCCCCCTATTTTGTATACGAGATGTATGGACGACGCCTTACAGAAGTTTATTCCACAAAATTACATTAAAAAAAATAAACAAATGTGCAAAGTCATGAATAATAATGTAAAACTAAATTACATTTTCTCCATGTTTCCGTGTTTACCAATGCACATCATGTTACATGTAAAAATAAATCGGAATTTTATATTAGTGAAATGAAGTAATACAGCGATTTCAATGTAAATAATAATTCCGTGCGTACGGTCCAAACAAATCTCGAATAAAATTCCTAATTATATCTATTGTTTGTTTACTTTGATGTCTTTGAGACAAATAGTTATTCGCAAAATGCATTAAAACGGGATCATAGTTAGTGTACTGGTTGATGGTAATCAATGTTATCATTAAGGACGCGTATGCTGTGTTTCGGGCAAATAGAACTGGTATAAGAAAATGAGATATGTCCATGTAACTTTTTTCCCACGTTGTCTGACCTAGTATCTAGGCAACTAGGAAGCAATATTTCAAAAAATAATTTTATTTTGGGCAGTAATTAAATTTGAATATCGAACATTTTAACTAGCGATTAATAGGGGGAAGTAAATCATCCCATGTTTGGCCCTTAATTGAAGCCAAACCAAACTTGAAATCCCAAATATCTCTTCCAGAATGCCTAGCTAAATGTATGGGTTACAAAATGGCGTAACAATATTTTGATTACGTCCTACCAAAATTTCGATCTATTTGTCCAAAATTTTGTTCCTATGTTGGCATTAAAGAACTTTCAAAACCCAGTTGCGCAGACATGGCAGTGGGGCTAAGGTAGAAAAGTTTGTGGCTCACAAAATGTGTAAAGCGGCGTCGAAGTATTTTATTTCTTTTCGCCCATTCTTCCTTACATGTGTAACAAAGAATACTAAAATTCATAAATCAATAAAGATATAATCCCTCCATTGCACTAGCGGGATTCAATAAATTAGTTTTTACTGCATTCTAAGGGTTTTGGAGAAATTATTGGTCTATGCATTTCCTATAACTACCTATAATCATGTAATAAAGTTAGTTATAGGAATTATTACATTTTTGTTGTTAATTTCTAAATATTTGGCATAATTTAGTATAATTCAAGACAACATCAAAGGTAAGCCACTTAAATCACCGTTATACACTATTTACTTCAGTGTTCTGCATATTCAAGTTAACTTGCCCAAAATAGTTCGTGAACTCAAATAGTTCAATCAAGGTGTAAAATTCCAAGCTCAACGAAGCGCGATGAAGCTCAAAAGATTTTTACCCAAGCTCAACGAAGCGGGACGAAGCGCGATGAAGCACAATCGAGCTTTGGTCCCTGAAAGTTTTTGGGGGTGGTAAATTTTTTTAACATTAGCGAGCCCAGTAATATATTTTTGATACTTGTGCATTCAAATTCAAAGTACCTAAGTACCTATGTGCTTAAGGTTAAAATGTACCGTGTTGACAAGTAATGAAAAGTACTGGAACTGGTAATTGTGGAAATACCAAATACCAACTTTCGCCTCGCTTCTCGCATTTGCCTACTAGTTACTATTAATTATCAACTTATTACTATTCCACAATTCTTGATTCTTTTATGGAATACTATGGATTATATATTATAATTAATTTTAATAAATTCATTTTTCGTATTCCAGTTCCAATTGAATCTACTACTACTAATTGGATTATAATAATATTATATATTATATTTCGTAATCCAATTTTATCTACTTCTACTAATTACTAATTTTACTTCTAATATAATACTATAATTATATCATATTAGGATATAATACATTGGCTAGTTAATTATATAAAATATTATTAATTTAATAAATAATAAATATTTCCAAAATAAAGAATGAAATAATAAAAATAATAAAAATAAAAATAAACAAATTATTATTATAACACAATATTGACATAGAATGAACTCTATGACTCATTTTTTATCCTTGGTTATTTTAATGAAGTAAAAACTCCACACTTTGCTATATTGTATTGTGTAATACAATACAAGCACCTGTGATATATACATAATCATTCACATTCCTAATAATATACGCTATACAGTATTAGGTACTATAACTATACAGTATTTTGAACTTTCAAATTGCAAACAACGCCCCAAAAAAGTTTGTGTGTATACCTGGCACTTAGACGTAAACCAAAGAATCAAGGTTGCAAGTATGGGTATACACACGGTAGAATTAGCTGACTTTAGTAACTTCTGTTTTTGCCTTATGACTAGATGTATCAACTATTAGTTACTAAACAACTAGATACAAGTATTTAATTAGGCTTACGTAGCAAAGTGACTTGCACACTGACAACTTATACCACAACTACCACAACCACAACCAAAGTAACCCAACCCAATTAGGTTTGCATTCAGCATTACACAGTTTAATTAACATTTAACTTTCACAGTTATACTGTTTCTAATTCAGATTGGTGATTCCAATTGCAATTATTATTAAAGCACTATTTTTAGTAAGAGGTAAGCAATTAAAATTACTTTAAATAGATATTTTTAAACACAGTGGACCCATATTTGTTTGATTTCCGAATCCTACTTTTTCCAAACTTTGGGTTGGAACACCAGAAATTATGTCAGATTTTTCAACCTTACTATTTGGACATTGGATTTGGTAGCACTAAATAGTAATGGTACATAAATGGGTAACTCAAACAAATGCATATATTGAAATAAACAAAACAAAATTTCAATTTTTTAAGGAAATTGAGCTGAGCTACTGAAAATATGTATGTATGTATGTATGTATTGTATTTATACAGCTTATGACTTCAACCATATGGCTATGTCTACTGTTTTTATTATACAACATTTGCTTTATGAGCTTGCAGGGTGGATCAAGTGATGAAATCACAGGACCACTATAATGCAGTGCTCAGCATTACTATATTTAAGAGAAAATTGTATTTGGTGCCTAAGTAACGGCCGCCCACATTGAAAAGCATAGATTATACTGGACTTCTCCAGATAGTCAGAAAGTTTTCCCACTGAGTGGAGGAAACGAGACAAACAGTATGACAGCCAAACCAGCCGAGTTCTTCATGCACAGCTGAGAATGGTACTGTCTGTCTCGTCACCCACCGACAGTTCCAATCACGTGTGACGGTATTCGAAAATAGCTGGTACTTGAGCTTCAGAGTGTAGAGAGAGAGAAGAACGAATTTGTTGCTTACTATACCGAAGTACGCAGGGAAGCCGAAATCTCGCAAGACTCCGTTTAAGCCAATTACCTATGCCACTGGAGATGTAAACATTTCCGCATATCTGTAATTGTACACACTAGCCCGCTTAGTAGCTCACTCCGCCGCTCAGACCCAACTCCTCAGCCAAGCCTATCAACTTATTTTCTATTCCCATCGGAAAGGAAAGATCGGCTACCCCGGCGTGTTCAGTCAAGCCAACCAAAAGGAAAACTAGACTTATCGAGGACGGTGGATTCCCACCCCTCGGCCACGGACCGGGTTTGAGCTACTGAAAATATGGAGAATACAAAACAAAAAGTTTCCCTTTCTTCATTGGTATTACAACAGTTTCAACAACCATCTAACAACGATGAGGTCCGGACAGTTCTCAAATTTACATCTTTAGCTAAAGCTAGATTAGAATTAGCTGACATGAAGAAACCAACGCTCAGAACACACTGCAATAAAAATTGTACCACCAATCAGTAGTACTACCATGAAGTAGTAGTACCTTTCAGCAGTACCACCATTCAGTTGTACTACCATTCAGTAGTGCTACCATTCAAAAGTACTTCTATGCAGCAGTACTACTATTCAAAAATACTCCCATGCAGCAGTACTACCATTCAGTACTTCTATCATTTAGTAGTACTACTATTCAGTGGTACTACTATTAAGCAGTACTACCATACAAACGCACTACGATTTAGTAGTACTACCATTAAGTAGTACTACTATTCCGTATTACTACCATTTGGTAGCACTACTATTCAGTTGTGCTACTATTCAGCAGTACTACCATTTAGTAGTACTTTCATGCAACAGAACTACCATTTAGTAGTAGTACCATTCGGTAGTGTAACCATTTAGTAGTACTACTATTTCATATTACTACCATATAGTAGTACTACTATTCAGTGGTACTACTATTCAGCAGTTCTACCATTTAGTAGTACTTCTATGCAGCAGTACTACCATTTAGTAGTACTATCATTCAGAAGTACTTCTATGCAGCAGTACTACTATTCAAAAGTACTTCCATGCAGCAGTACTACTATTCAGTACTACTATCATTTAGTAGTACCTTTATTAGGTAGTACTACTATTTAGCAGTACTACAATACAAACGCACTACGATTCAGCAGTTCTACCATTAAGTAGTGCTATTATTCAGTAGTACTACTAATCAGTAGTACTACTTTTCAGCAGTACTACCATTTGGTAGTACTTTTACGCAGCAGTACTACCATTTAGTAGTACTACTATTCAGTACTATTACCATTTAGTAGTACTACCATGAAGTACTACTACCATTTAGTTGTACTTCTATTCAGTACTACTACTATTTATTACTACAATCTTTTTTTTTAAATTTTATTTTTAAAATGTTCAAAAAATCTTTATTGGTTACTAAATAAGCCAAAACAAATTTTTTCTGAATACAGAAAAAGGGCAAGGAGTTTAAATAATTAATTAAAGACATTATTTCAGCTATCACGCATACTTAAAAACAAAAATGTTACTGCGTTAATAGGTATGACAACTTGTGCTAGTACTGATGAGTCACTTTCTTCATTCACATATAGTACCCATATTATCTAGTATAACAATACTTGCGCTTTTCGCACTATTGACACAATCTCCACAGCCCGCAACACATAAATTACTACTGAATTATACATACTTACACGGTATTCAAACATATTCAACATTTTAATCCAAGAATATCACTATAGTCAAGTTTGGGTAAGTAGGAAGTTGGACTTTATAAATTAAAAATCAACTGAACATAGGTTTTATTGTAAAGCATTACAAATTAAGGAAAGGAATGCTTAATAATAACAAAGATAGTAAAGGTAACTACGATTGACACAATTACTATCAAATATATCTTCCAAACTTCCTTCTCCCATTTCTTGTCTAAATCAGAAATTACGTACAAATTAATGTGTGGATTTTTAAGGCTTTTTTTACAATAATAATATGAACGGTAAACCACTGCTAGTTAGTTGTGAATATTTGCGATCATATTTTCAAGCTACCTACAGTATCTACAATTATACTCGGTTTTTTATCTTATATTTAAGATGCATTTTAATCACTACTTCAGAAAAAAATTCATATTTCAAGTGCAAAACAGAGCAGCCTAAGAGAGAGTGAAGTTAACAATCCCTTTTATTACTGGTGCATCACGGTAATAATTTCCTTTGCGGCACACTACATAAAATATCAAGTAGAGTTACAGAAAATACAAATTTTTTTTGAACATTTCAAAAGAGATTGCAAAACGCCCTCTACCCCTAATCAGTAAGCCTAGCCGAAGACATAAATATGCTCAAAGGCATATTTTTATTTAAAGTAAGTAAGGGATTCCGACATTATAAATAACTAACGAACTAATCACTGGAAATATTATTGAGATGTTATGCTGAATTCGTAAGTGGATAGGTTATCTAGTTTCTTCGTTTTTGTTGTTCATTGTGATAATAAAATCAGAAAAATCACAGATATTTGACTTGGAGAATCCGAGAATTATTTCATCTTTAAATTTTTATGGACGGCAAGAAAAGTTTAGGTAGTTAAACTTACGTATTGTAAACGTTTGATTTTGTTGATTTTAAATATGAGCTAATTATATTTGTATCTGATGAAGATGATTTTTATGGTTGAAACAGTCTCAGCCAACAACAAAATTACTGACTACTGCTTTCTGCTTTAGTGAAAAACATCAAGGTAAACCTTTGCCTCGTGCTGATAAAGATGAGTCTGAGATGAGAATACTTCTTCGCAATAATTACAGTCGTGGTAATTTGAATTGATATCTTAGAGTCTTGGATCCTGAGTTTGAAAATCAGTAGTACTAGTACTGATGTCAACATTCACCCTGAAATCCATTATACGTCTTGGCTTTGACTTAGACTCATTTTTCTGTTCTAATTCTGCCAATTGCATACGTTCTTTCCTAATGCGATGAACTCCCAGCCAGGCCAGCACCCAATCTAAACGCAATTGCTTGATTTTGATTCTTGCAAATTTGACATGTGTAGCATCATGCTCATTCAAATGCTGCTCGTTGGAATATGTTTGTGGACAAAATTCACATGTGAGCTCTTTAACTGTGGGTTTTAAACCACGTATCTTGTCTGACGCTGTCTCAGAAGCAATTGATATGCCCTTTTGGTGTCTGCTTAACTCATGAACATTCCGTGCATCGTGACGACTGAATTTTTCGGGGCATTCGGAACAATGAAAGGACTGTCTTCCTGTATGCAATCTCATGTGACTGGCCAAACCCCGTTTACTCGCAAAACATTTTCTGCAGTTAATACAAGTTCGAATTGGATCAGTTAATGTACTGTGTTTTATTTTATTTGTTCTTTCCAGTCTACCCCTGCAGTTGCGGAAACTCGAGTAGGTGCATCCCCCCCCCCTCCTTAAATTTCGTCAATTCTAGGAACTACACTAACTGCATAATTATTTTGGGCTTCTGTTGATTAACAATTGTTCTGTGTTGGTATTCTTATTTTTGTCGCAATTCCAATCGGAGGATTTTCCGTGCTAACAGTGTACGTTGTAGTTGAATTTGCACAGGCTTCCCATTTGTGTCTGCTTCTGGTAAAACTCCAGATGCTGATGCTGCATTAGCTGCATTATGCGAAACGACGCTGAGCGATGCGCAAGTGGAAGTAGTTTTACTTCTTTTGCTAGTTGAAAATGTTAAAACTCCCATTTTTCTAGCTTTTAATTTAAAAGAAAAAAAGTTTTTTGGTGCAGATGTTGATTCAGTACTACCACCATTTAGTAGTACTACTATTCAGTAGTACTACTATTTAGCAGTACTTTTATACAAAAGCCTAACGATTCAGTAGTACTACCAATTAGTTGTACTACTATTCCGTTTTACTACCATTAAGTAGTACTACTATTCAGTGATGATACTGTTCAGCAGTACGACCTTTCAATAGTACTTGCATTCCGCCGCGCTACCATTTAAACGTTCCACCACTCAGTACTACTCCTATTAAGTAGCACTACCATTTAGTACAACTACAGTTCAGTGGTACTACCATTCAGCAGTACTAGCATTTAGTAGTAATTCCATGCAGCAGTACCACCACTTACTAGTAATACGATTCAGTACTACAACTTTTTAGTAGTACAACCATTTAGAAGTTTTACCATTTAGCAGTTCTACTTTACTTTAGAACTACAAATTAGAGGTACTATGATTTAGTAGTACTACTATTTAGTAGTACTGCCATGCAGCAGTACAACCATTTAGTAGTACTACCATTCAGTACTATTACCATTTAGTACTACTACCATTCAGTACTACTACCATTTAGTAGTAGTACTATTCAGTAGTACTACTATTCAGCAGTGCTTCTATACAAAAGCACAACGATTCAGTAGTGCTACCATTTAGTTGTACTACTATTCCGTTTTACTACCATTTATTAGTACTACTATTCAGTAATAATACTGTTCAGCAGTACCACTATTCAATAGTACTTGCATTCCATAGTGCTACCATTTAAACGTTTCACCACTCAGTACTGCTTCGATTAAGTAGTACTACCATTTAGTACAACTACCATTCGATGGTACTACCATTTAGCAGTACTAGCATTTAGTAGTAATTCTATGCAGCAGTACCACTACTTACTAGTAATACGATTCAGTGCCACTACCTTTTAGTAGTACAACTATTTAGAAGTATTACCATTTAGCAGTTCTACAATACTTTAGCACTACGATTCAGAGATACTTCCATTTAGTTGTTCCACCATTTAGTAGCACCATTATTCAGAAGTACTACTAGTCAGTAGTACTTCCATGCAGCAGTGCTACTATTCAGCTGTACTACCATTTAGTAGTACTTCCATGCAGCAGTAGTACTATTTAGTAGTACTACCATGCACTACTAGTAGTATTTATTAGTTTTGCATTAAAACTCGTCGTTGGTTTGTTTCGCATTTTTTGGTATGGTTGTAGAGTTTGTGCGTTGCGTCTTTAAGAAGCCTTAGCCTGGAAACAGACCCTGTGTTTTTGCCTAATTTAAGATTTTGCGTTTTGGCAGTCTCCATTTTTTGGGCTTGTCTTTCTCATATCTCCATTTCTAAGCGTTGATTGGTACTCCTTGCGTCATTTTGCGTTTAATGATTGTATTTACCTTTTTCTGCGTCCAGTAGTTTGGTTTTTACGCCTTGATATGTGCTCTATCACAGTGACCTATTATATAGATAATATTATAATATATTTGTACTTTGTATTTTAATTAAATCTACTACTACGTATTGGATTAAATTAATATTTATTATATTTTGTAATCCAATTGTATCTACTTTTACCAATTACTAATTCTACTTCTACTGTACCACGATTACTTTATCAGGATATAATAGATTGAGCAGTTGACCACATAAAATTAGCATGTTATAGTATGCATAATAATATTCTAATATATTATACACCAAACGTAAGCCCTACCCAAACCAAACCCTTTCCGTATTATTACTTAAATACTTTTTAAAGTCTCAAAGTAAAGTTAAGTAAAGTACATTGCACGATATATTTAAATATATATAATATATTATATATTCATATACACTAAATATTTACTATTGAAGTAATCGAATAATCGTCTAATCTTGAATGAAATAAATATAATTTAAATGACAATAGTATGTACACCAATATTGTAATATATTATACACTATACACTTAATACGCTATGACTATGACTACCCAAACCAAACCCTTTCCATATCAATACATGTAGCAACAATATATTGACCCCGACTTCAACCAAAAATGCAACACCAGATTCTGCACTAGCAAAAACAGCAGGGACGGGGACATCTCAGTACCAGGACGAAGTCAAAGTCAAGAAACAAATCCCTTGGACTAAAGCTCGCATTAAATATTCATGCTCAATTTGTGATGCTGTATTGTGTAGAAAGGACGTTTTCCGTCGGCATATGCTTTTGCACAATCCAACTAACACCAACACAGCCAGCGCTAGTGCTAGTAGCAGTTGGAACACTAAAACCAAGGGTGACGGAGATATTTCAATTGTTGACTCCGAGTCTGAGTCTGAATTGAATATGTCGGACTCCGACAACGACGACGAAGACTTTAGACGTTCTATGGGGTTAACTACCAATTTTACTGGACATCGGAATCGGAATAGTGACGGTAACAGTAACGGAAGTAGACCGAGACGCGACTCAGTTTGTAAGAAGTGGGATCTGGATGACAAGTGACATCGAATTACATGCGATAGATGCAATTTATCATTTTTTTTAAATCTATGTTTTGTATAGTTTCAAATTTTAGCTCTAAATATATTGCTTTTAATATTTAAATTTATATTATACAAAGTCAAGGTGCATACTATTTATTTTTTTCTTTAAGTTTTAAAGTTTTTAAGAGTAAGTGATAATGCTGAATGCACTATTTATGTATATGCCGGACAGACTATGCCTTAACAAACTATATGCTATATTATTCTTAATTATTTTATTGAAATTTAAATAATACTATTACTATAAACAGTACAAGTATAGAAGTATATGGTTCATATTCAACAGATTTTAATATTTGTTGTAGACAAACTGAACTTTATTAATTTATATTTATATACACTAAATATGTACTATTAAACTAATAGAATAATCGTCTAATCTTGAATTAAATAAATATAATTTAAAAGACAATAGTATGCACACTAATATTTTAATATATTATACACTATAACCCTTTTCATACCAATACTTGTTAAAGCCTTAAAGTAAAGTACATTGCACGACAAAAAATTTTACCTATCGTCGGGGGTCGACATAGTCGGCAGGTGGAAAAAAGATAAAAGTGGAAAACTGAAGCTCAACGAAGCGCGATGAAGCTCAAAGAAGCTCAAAAGATTTTTACCCAAGCTGGACGAAGCGCGATGAAGCGCGTTTGAGCTTACGATTTTTGTAAAAAAGTTCATTTTGTGAAAAACGAGCTTCATGCCATAAAGTTAACTATTGCAGAACACTGATTTACTTACACCAAATTAGTGTTGTTGGCATTATTAAATGTGTGGAGCAATTAGCCAAAATATCATTGTATTTTATATTGCAATTATAAATTCTAAAAGTCGCTGTGCATTCAAGTTAGCTTTTAGTTTTAATAAGCGTAATCATTTGGTAATAGATGGTGCACTCGTTATATACATTATTTTGGTAGTACGACAGTTTTTAGATGCTGAGCAAGCATCTATTGGTCTGGTGTTTGCTGTCTGTCTGTCTGTCTGTCTGTCTGTCTGTTCCAAGGGTGTTGGTCGCACGCTACAGGTCGCATTTTTTAAGCGATTAAATTGAAACCAATTTTAATCAACCAGAAAAGCGAGCCACAAGTGCTGTATAGTTTTTGGTTATTATTGAAGTTATAGTTTGTTCGCAATTAACAGTTAAACGGACAAAGAATAAAATCCATGTTTCAAGATAAAAAAAATCCGGCGCTTTGCGCCGGATTTGTCGACCGGGGGCGGGCCCGAAGTAGATGCTGAGCTTTCACAAAGGCGCAAGACAATTTCTGTTACGCTAAAAGATGACATAGGATTTGTGGAAGCTCCTTTACCATTAATAAGCTATAAACAAATGTACGTAGCATGTAGTTAAATATTGCTAAAGAATATTTATAGATTGCACTATTCACAAATGACGTCATTTATGGAGGCTTCCCTGCCATCATTAAGCCATATACGGAAGAACGTGGCATGTAGTTGAAAAAAGCTAAAATATTTTTAAAAATTTTATGATTTCCGAATGACGTCATTCATGGAGCCTCCCCTACTATCAATAGGAAATATACAAATTTACGTGGCAAGCAGTTAATAAGAAAGGTTGGAGAATATTATACAGTTATAAAGCAGGTACCTAAAACTATATTTGAATGACGTCATTATGGACGATCCCTAAATAATAATAACCTATATACCTTGGCATGTTTATTGCAATTTGTTAAAAAGGTTAAAAACATTTTTTAAGTTGGAAATGGTAAGAGTAAAAACTATGGCATTTTTTGGGAGTACGTCATTTTGGACGACTCGCGAACAAAAATAATCTAGGTTGGAAAAAATTTAAAAGTTAGAAATGAGGATATTAAATACTATGGTATTTTTTCAAAAGACGTCATTATGGACGATCCCTGAATAGTATTAACCTTTACACCTAGGTATTTTTTCGGATATTTGTAAATAAAAACTATTTTATTTTTTCCAACGACGTTATTGTGGACGACCCCAGAACATTAATACCCTATATACCTATGTATGTTTATTTTGTCCAAAGGACGTTATTTTGGACAACCTCAGAATAATAATAACCTATATACCAATGTATGTTTTTATATCCAACGACGTCATTGTGGACGACCCCCGAATAATAATAACCTATATACCTATGTATGTTTATTTTGTCCGGCGACGTCATTGTGGACGACCCCCGAATAATAATAACCTGTATACCTATGTATGTTTATTTTGTCCGGCGACGTTATTGTGGATGACCCCCGAACATTAATAACCTATATACTTATGTATGTATATTTTGTCCAAGGACGTCATTGTGGACGACCCCCGAACATAAATAACCTATATACCTGTGTATGTTTATTTTGTCCAAGGACGTCATTGTGGACGACCCCCGAACATTAATAACCTATATACCTATGTATGTTTATTTTGTCCAAGGACGTCATTGTGGACGACCCCTGAACATTAATAATCTATATACCTATGTATGTTTATTTTGTCCAAGGACGTCATTGTGGACGACCCCTGAACATTAATAATCTATATACCTATGTATGTTTATTTTGTCCAAGGACGTCATTGTGGACGACCCCTGAACATTAATCATCTATATACCTGTGTATGTTTATTTTGTCCAAGGACGTCATTGTGGACGACCCCTGAACATTAATAATCTATATACCTGTGTATGTTTATGGCATGTAATTAAATAGGTTGGAAAAAATTTCTGAAATGGAAATGGGGGTAGTAAAAAATATTTTGTTTTTCAAAGGACGTCATTATTGACGATCCCTAAATATTAATAACCAATATACCTAGATATGTCGAGGAAGGAGAATAGCTAAACTGGTGCTCGATGTGTGGACTCCAGTATTGAGCGTGGATATTTTGCACCTCCATGTCGCAGTCCCAGTACTCAGTACCACGACCACTACACTAGACTGGCATGTGAACGTACATCTTGTGAGCAGTACCTTTACTTGCATTGGAAACTCGTAAAAATTTTCCATGTGTATTTTCAATGGCGAAACTTGACAAGCTCTCAGCTCCGTATGTACCTTCCATGTATTTTTTGCCCTTTTTTTTATCTTGAAAAATGCAGTTTATTCTTGGTCAGTTTAACTGTTAATTGCGAACAAACTATAAATTGAATAATAACCAAAAACTATACAGCACTTCTCCCTCGCTTTTCTGGGCGATTAAAAAAGGTTTCAATTCAAAATCTTCAAAAATGCGACCTGTAGCGTGCGACCTACCGACATTGTGACAGACAGACAGACAGACACACCAGACACCAGACCAATAGATGCTTGCTCAGCATCTAACAGACACCAGACCAATAGATGCTTGCTCAGCATCTAACAGACACCAGACCTATAGATGCTTTCTCAGCATCTAACAGACACCAGACCAATAGATGCTTGCTCAGCATCTAAAAAGGGCTAAAAATACATGGAAGGTACATAAGGAGCTGAGAGCTTGTCAAGTTTCGCCGTTAGAAATACACATGGAAAATTTTCACTAATATCCATTACAAGTAAATGTACTGCTGACATATGTACGTTCACATGGCAGCCTGGTATAGTAGTAGTGTTCGTGAGTTCTTGTGACTCATGGCGGGGGTCCACAGTTCGAACACCGGCTCAGGCAATCAGAATTCTCCTTCCTCACCATTTTACGGATTCCTATTCATTACTACAGATCAAGGATATGCTTAAGTAAATGGGCAATAGATGGTGACGGATCGTATATAAATGACGTCCTTCACAGTTTACAGTTTTAGGTACTCCCATTGCCAACTTTAAAATTATTTCACACCAATTTTAACTGCATGTCGCCATTATATCTATATAGTTAATAGGTATTCAGGGGTCGTCCGTAATGACGTCCCACAAACATCATAGTTTTAGGTACCCCCTTGTCAACTTTTAAATTATTTGCTAGGTACTCCCATTGCCAACTTTAAAATTATTTTACACCAATTTTAACTGCATATCGCCATTATATCTATATAGTTAATAGGTATTCAGGGGTCGTCCGTAATGACGTCCCACAAACATCATAGTTTTAGGTACCCCCTTGCCAACTTTTAAATTATTTGCAAACTATTGTAACTACATGTCACAAATATATCTATATGGTTAATAGGTGTTCAGGGATCGTCCATAATGACGTCTCACAAATATCATTGTTTTTTGCCAACTTTTACATTTTTTCCAACCTATTGTAACGACATGTCACAAATATATCAATATTATTTATAGGTGTTCAGGGATCGTCCATAATGACGTCCCACAAATATCATAGTTTTTTGCCAACTTTTACATTTTTTTTAAACTATTGTAACTACATGTCACAAATATATCAATATTATTTATAGGTGTTCAGGGATCGTCCGTAATGACGTCCCACAAATATCATAGTTTTTTGCCAACTTTTACATTTTTTCCAAACTATTGTAACTAAATGTCACAAATATATATATAGTTTATAGGTATTTAGGGATCGTCTATAATGACGTCCCACAAATATAGTTTTAGGTACCCCCAATGCCAACCTAAAATTTTGTTCCAAACTATTGTAACCATATGTCACAAATACATCTATATAGTTTAAAGGTATTGAGGGATCGTCCATCATGACGTCCCACAAATATCATAGTTTTAGGCACCTGAAAATATGCGTTCTCATGACGGGGGTCCATACTTCGAACACTAGCTCAGGCATTCGGAATTCATCTTCCTCACCATTTTTCGAATTCTTATTATTTTACTGCAGATCACGGACATGCGTTAGTAAATGGGCTATGGACAGTGTAAGACACGGAGCAGGTGACCGGTGCAGATTGGTCCACTGACCGGAGCTTTGGTCTGTTCCATACTTTTGAGACTAGCCCAGGACTGCCCGTGTTAAATAATAGGGAGGCTCAAATAAGGCCAAAAAGAAAGGTACGTTTCGGTCCTCGGTCATTTTTAATTATGGGCTCATTAGGGACCGATTGACCTGCACTGGCTATAGATAATGACGGCTCGTCCATAATGACGTCTTTCACATTTTATAGTTTGAAGTACCAGTTTATAGTAAAAAGTAAGGAATGCAAGGGTTTTAATGCACCTGCTTTTCTATATTAACTTCTTCCGCTTGACGACATGACTACTCCATACGTATTGTGGGATCCAGAATATACCCTGGCAATAGATCTTTTCGTCAGCAGATGATGTCAATCCTTTTTGAAGGACCATCAGTCACTTCTTCATGCACAATCCAATCAACAATTTGAATTTGTATATGGCTCATTCAAGCTAGGGGAGCTTCCATAAATCTTATATCGTCTTTTAGCGCTACATGAATTATCTTGAGCCTTTGTTGAAGCTCAGCATCTACTTCGGGCCCCCCCGGTCGACAAATCCGGCGCGAAGCGCCGGATTTTTACTGTTCAATCAATTCATGAGTGCATAAAAATTACTGCAATTTCTTGTAATAATAGATAGGCATATTCGACATAGAATACAAATGGATGGGTCGGAAAGGTCGGAATTTGAGTGGTGGACGGGTTCCGATATTACTGAAAATACGGTAATTTAATTTTAAAAACATTAGTGAATTTTATTGTATTTCAAAAAATTAAATCAAACTATTTACGCTTTGAAATTGCTAAGCCCATACGCCGTTTGTATTATTCAGTTGGTTCAGACCCCACAATGTGCCACGATATTTAAGTCTCTGTAGGAAGGTTGCATATTTTATTAAATTTTACGCGGTGTGGTTCAAACACAGCATACGCGTCCTTAAGTCTCTGTAGGAAGGTTGCATATTTTATTAAATTTTACGCGGGGTGGTTCAAACACAGCATACGCGTCCTTAATCAAAAGCACAAGGCCCACAAGAAGCCAGCTGTTAAACATGTTTTCAGTGCTACAAACTGAGTTTCTGTGGTGTAGTGGTTATCACATCCGCCTAACACGCGGAAGGTCCCAGGTTCGATACCTGGCAGAAACAATTATTTTTTGCCATGTTTAATTTAGTTTCTACTAGTTTTGGTTGTCAATAATATTCAAAAATTTAATTATGAGAAGACTTTCTAATTCACTAATTGAAATCAAATAAAAAATTAAAGGTTTATTAATTTTTTGACTGAATTTAGTATTAAAGAAAAGAGAAAACTTAACCCGCATAAATTATGGATCGAAATATTTAGTTTTCAAAGCAGGGAATTAAATTGGAAATTACCAAAGGGTAAAACCTCGCGTATCCAACAGATTATACAAATGCAAAACAATTCTAATAACTACATCACTACAACTATTGAGTGTGTAATAAATGATTACTTTATTAGGTTATTTATATTTATATTGATTATTGATACACAAGATTTAAATTAAAAAATTTGTTGTTAAGTATATAATGAATATGGATACTTTTGCTTCATCAGAATTCCCAACGCAAATCAATTGCATCAAATGGAAATGAACATGAAATAATTCAACAGCAAATAACAATAAGCAGTTGCAGAATTTTTGCTTTAAATTCTTATTGCTGTTTTTGAGAAATAATTTATAAAGGTTATTATTGTCTCCACTTGAATACTACAGTTGGTATTAGTAGTAGAATAAAGAGTAAATAAAATATTCCAAGGATGTCAGGTTGGAAAATTGTCTGTGTTGAATCTTATCTCTAGGAGACGTTCCTTGTTTCAGTTTTAAAATGAAAACGAAAAACTTAAATTTTCTTGAAAAGAAGCTCCGCCAATGCGTTTCCATTATACCAACTACGGCGAAAGTCGAACTGGACACCTGATGCCTCCATCAACTCATCCCTAGGATTGTCCGAATACTGTAAAATATTGCTGGTTCCCTGTAATGTAAACCCAAAAAAATTAAGCATTTATTTAATGAGAAAGTATAAGCAAACGGAAACGAATGAGCTAATTGTTCCCCTTGAAGATGCACCAGCAATTAAACTATCCGCATCACCTGCACGTCAGCTACACATTTGTTAAATTAAACAAAAACAAGTTACTGCAACTTTCAGAAAATAACAAAATTTTGTATGTCCAACATTACCTTTAAACTGAAACATATTTCATAACAGTCTTCCCAATCGTAGTCGAATGGATCGGTTTCTATTACAATGGGCTCGTCCAACAAGAAGTAAAAGTTCTTCCCTTTCTGGGCGAAAACATTTTTTGTAAACGTCCCACTCTCAAATGCGTATATCCAGCTGATCATTCTGTTAATTTGAAGAGTGACGTCAAAGTGCGCGTCACCATCGACGGGTCCCAAGAAGCCAATTCCATGCAACGATATCATCTCGTTTACCTTGAAACTATGCAAATTGTGGGTTTCAAAATCAAACAATTGAAGTTAAATTTTAAATGGTGATCCCGTCTACAAAAAATAAAGCTCATTTTTGAAAGCTACTTTACGAAGATTTAATTTTAACTCTTCAAATTCATTCAAGTTTTCAGTCAAAATATCTGCTAAAACAATAAATATATATACAAAATCAAAAACATGTGTAAAAATTATTTGCAGAATTGAAGCACAGTCATTCAGATTTTCATAATTACTTTCAGAGGATGCTTCACTTACCGACAAGCCTTTTCTCCGCCATCACACACAAATGGACTGGTTGTTAATTTGCATTTTTCGGGCAACGAAAGCACTGAGAACCCAAACGTCGGACTTCTTTTGACTTCTCTCGGATTTGTTTTGAACTGAAGCTGTGTCTTGTCAAACTTGGCTCTGTAAATACAGTTTTGAGCATTTTTAATTGCCCACTTAATTACAACGATACAAAGTGCAACCAAACCAAAATGCTTAATCTCAATACTTCAATTCCGTTAAAACTAAAACTCACTTTTTGTCAATGTTTAATCCGATGAATAAAAAAATGGCCAACTGCTCATCTACTTTGAGAATATTTTGTTTAAACATGCAAACATTAGTAAATTCTTCTGTGGACATTGTCGGGAATCGGATTTCAAATAAACAACCACCAAGAACATCCCGGTAGTTTTCTCCAGTTGGTTCAAGTCCTTTAATTGTGCACTGATTACCAGCCCACCTACAACATGGTAAGGATTTGTTTGTAAAATGATTAATTGAGAAAATAAAAATGTAGGAAACTTTTAATTATTATTGTTAAAGCAGTTTCCTTTCTAAATAGGACTTTAAAACAACTGAAAATACCTGAGAGCACAATCAAATATTTCATTTTCGTACAATGGAATTTTTTCAAAAGAAACAATAGTTTCCAAGTTTTCCCGCGATATTTCCAAAAAATCATCCGTGTCTTTGTAGTCGTAAAAGGGTCTAATTTATTGAATTCAAATTAAATCCAGACCATAAGCAAATTAAAATTACATAGACATTTTTACTGATAAAAAAACCAAAAAAGCATCATGAACATACTGTATAAATTCATCGGCTCCCTCTTCTAAATTTTTTATCGCTTTTGTGATTTCGTAACGTCGACAGAGGCCAAGTAAACCGAGTAAATTGTTTGGCGACAGATTTAACGAATTTATAGAATCCAGTGACCACGCATCTAGAATAAGAAGCTGTGAGTGCAAAACAGTAACAAATTCACAAAATTCAGTTGTGACATGACTCTTAAATGATTAAAACTAAAATTATCACAACTGCAACTCTCACTTTCACCAAGTGCGCTGGTATTTGAAATTATTATGATTAAAATAAAATTATCTTGAACCTATGTGGTGGTAATTAAAGCGTACGTTAACAAACAGCTGAAATGCAATTGGATCGATATTCGGGAGCGGAATTCCGTCGCCATCTCTCACCACTCCGTTTTCCCACTTTTCCTCAAATTCCGTCTCAAAGACGGGCGACGCTGCCTTCAAAACAAATTTCACCGCCTCCACTTTCACTTTTTGAGGCCCAACGCTGAATACAACGTCAAAGTTCTTCGGTTTTCTTCGCAGCAAATCTGCCATCTGCTCCCCCAGAGTTTTCTCTACTTCGTTGGTGGCAGTCATGTTTCCTATTTAATATTCTTGACAGAAATAGTTATTTTATCCGTATGTATTTAAATTCGGTTTCGTGCAATGCAATTTTGTTGTCGTTTCCTTAATCGTTTGTTTTGCGCAAAAATGAAATGTGAGACCGATTTGAAATTATTTTTGATATTAAAACGCAGAGTGTGAAATAATTTTAAATTAATTAACTATGGCGGCTTAAGTGTTTCGTGGATGAAGGTAATGATTAATTGCACTGTGGAAAGGAAAAGTGTTGAACTGAAACTGAGTGAATAACAACTAAATCATTAGAAATTCCATTTGATTTAATAAATTGCTATTTACCATTTAGTTCGTGGCTCTCTTCACTTTTGCTATCAGTATCAGCTTCACGTCAAAGTCAAGTGCTAATTTTGTCATGTCATGTGTACCTTAAATTTCTACATAAGTCATTACACAACAGATCGTAGGTATCTGCACTTTACGGCGTCGACAATTTATAGAATTAAATTCCTGCCAAGTGCAGATAATCAAATGGCGTCGCATTTTATCTTTTTAAAAATAATCCATCTGCACACAGTGATTTCAAATTTTGCGTTGCTGTTCATTATTCAAAAGAATGAGGTGTAAAAAGGCGGCTTAACGGTGCAAAAATAAACTGCTATGTGTTTTTAGTGGTCAATTCTTTCACCGGTCCGCTGTGGAATAATCGTGTAGAGTGACAATTTAAATGTCAACTGATTAGATTGGTGTTGTTTTGGCATGCATCGCATTAGGCTCCAAATCTAAACTCTAGTAACTCGGCCTTATCGGGGTTTTTTATATCTCTATGCAAATATAACAATTCGTAACTACTAACGTTAAATGCAGGAAAAAATATCCATATTGAATAATGTTAAGATTAGCAAATTGAAGTAATTACTGTGCAGTTTGATATAACTACATGTTGTTCCGAATTCCGAATAAATCAACAATTATGTTCCACGTTGGTATGATACATACATAAATAGTACAGAAGGTGAAGAATTACCGGGCCGTATATCAGACGATACTACGCGGGTCTCCATTGGAACGCTGGCCTCTAATATAACGGGGGGGGGTCTGCTATGCTTTAACATTACCTGTCTCCAATACAACGCGGGGGGAAACCTCAAAGTTCATATCTCTAATATCTGTATTTAAATGAATCAGGATTTCACTCAATCGCATAGAGACATGTAAGAAATTACAACCTTCCCAATTTTTAAACTCTAAAAGTTTTACATCGACGAAAAATATTTCTGTTTGAAGTACAATGGGGAGGGCCTATAAATGATGTCACCCAAGTTATCGCTCTGTCATTTAGGATCCAAAGCCAACTGCCCCCATGCCATCATTTTAATAATACGTAAGCGGCGTTCTTTAACATGACATGTCATTCATATACCAGACTACACCGACTCACTATACTTATGAAATTATTTATGGACGATCCCATACCTATTTATTCATTATTGATATTCAAAATTGATTCGCATTTTATTAATATGCGTTAAAGAAAGGTATCTATAAACTTCTTTGGTTTCAATCAATATTATATTCAATAGGTGTAATCCACCAGACTTTCCTTGATAGTTCGCAACACGTGAAACAAGAATTTTTCTTTTATTGCAATTTTTCGAAAAATTCTTTTTTCTCTAGTAATTAATTGCGACTGCATAAGTATAGACCAGGCATAAATTACTTGGTTCAGAGTCATAGGCCAGCTCTGATTTAGTTACAAATTTTAAGATGATATTAAATTCAATATACAAAAATGACTTGTAAATGGTTGCAGGATAACTCAAAAAAATAACGTGTTAAATATTATTATGTGCTTTAATTTGACTGAATAAAACCTTGATTTTTTATGTATTAAAATTGGAATAAATTTTAAATTTTAACGGTGCATTGATTAAGAGGAATGCTATAAATTAGCATAGTAGGACTCACAGAGTTTTTCTATTTATATAGGTGTCAAATTACAATAGAATTCAGTTGTAATTTTGAGGTTTTGTGAATACACAAAGTTTCTTTTAGTTCTTGTATGCTGCTACTTACCACTAACATTCCCATTGTGCACAAGTATAACAAAACAATGATAATTCTAAAAGTCGAAATTAATTAATAGAATTTTATATTAAATCTCGGCCTAATTTTCAAATTAATGAAAAAAACACCTTTGAATAAATTCAATATTTTAGCACCATATTCCATTCCTTCAGTACACATTTGTTATAATGAATATTCTTGACCTAACTACTCAGGTAGGTAGGTACCTAAGTAAATTTATTATATGCATGTATAGTAATTCAGCCTCGCAATCTATTCTCGAACGCGTCACAAAACGTATAAATCTCACGAGTGGCCGTTCACAAATTAGGTAGGTAGTAGGTAGGTACTTAGGTACATTAGCAAGATACACATATTACATACACTTAAGTGGTACCTAGGTAATTAATATTAGTACCAACAACTATTATTTTGTAAGGTATCTATGTACTCTGGAAAGTTGGAATTAAATTGCCAAATGACGGGTAGTACTTTATAGCGTGCAAATACCTACTTAAATTAGGTAGGTACTTTAAATTTTGCATTAACAATACTGGACAGTTGATAGTTGCAATTCATTGAATTGAATTTAACGTATCTCCGATTAATTAATATAGAACAATCCGTTTAGGTAATCAGGTGCAATACATAATGCAAAATTGTTAATTATTCCAACTTCCAGCTTTTAAGCAAATATAAGAGATTTTTTATTTCCTAAGTTATATTACACTCAAAAGTGTCCATGGATAAAAATCAAAGCTTTCTATCTACACCGCTCATTTAAAGTTGTAAAAGCAGATGTAACAAGTATTAAAAAAGTATTTAGTTTCTCAGGTTTCCCCGTAACCTACCCGCAGTATAGAGAAGCCAGACGCTCATTTAAGCTTACTGACCTAGGTGGGTAGGTACCTTAACCTACGGTTTAGAAGCTTCATGCAAACTTAATGCGATAGATGTGCAAAATTTCCTGAATTTGGTGACATTGCCGTTGACCACTGCATAGCAACATCAACATAGTACACAGGAATTATAAGTATAACATTGCAACTAGGTAGTTCATAACATAAACTGTATATCTACTATGTACGTGTAGCTGTGCTGTAGTTGTACGTACCACGTAACTTATACTCTGCGCTCGGAAAATCAATACATTGTAAATAATTTGATATCTGTTTTGTCCGCATCATTATTAAATACGCCTGCAATTTTATAATTTAATCAGAATTAAAATATTAAAACCATGATGTAAATTTAATTACTCTTTGATACTTTACAGAAATTCAAAAATATTAAGTGGCACATTAAATTCATTAGGAGTCGTCCGTAAACGACGTCACGGGTACGGCCAACTACTACTAATCGACACCAATATAAATGCAGCATAAATCCCAAATCATTTCGTAAAGTCAATTGTGCATTTTTAAATATTATATACCTATGTACTTACTAATTCACATAAATATTTCAAACATAAAAACTCAAGATTTTATTCAGTCAGTTTTGCAAATTAAAGATTTTCACAAATATTTGTATTCCCATTTAATATGTCTGGCATTCCAAAGGAAATAGATGAGAAATTCGGTGTCAGCACATCGTTCTTAAACTCAGAAGACGAAAAATTTGTGTCAGTAAACTTTATCCCACTCTCCTCATTGCTGACAGCCAATAGCTGATCCGCTTTCAAAATGGAACTTGGAGTTTTGAAAGGAGAAAACTGCAAATTACTTTAGGCATTGACACGTATTCCACTGTAGGTTTACAAGTCCACTGGAAAAAGTTAGCAAGATTTACGGCTGAGCTCAGAATTAAAACACTGCTTCTCCTGGAATTAAAACAAAATGTCAGTTGTTTAGTTCTGTCTTTTCTATGTTCTCATTTACAACTCACTTCGCCGGTGAAGAATCAATATGACCCACCACCATTTTTAGATTTTAAAAAATGCAGTTTACAAAATAGAATAAAATATGGTCATCATAAAAGCATGCAAGTATAACATTCTGCACTTTCAAACACATTTTTATTGCAACTTTAATAAGAAATCGGTCGTTTTGTGTCTTCACTGAGGATATTAGTAGTTTAATTTGAATTTGAAACAAAATAAAAGTACATTAAAATATTTGAACTTACTTTTGCCTCAGCTTACAGCTGGCTATTCCGTAATAGTTTGACTGCAGTGGTGACTCAAGTGAGTCCTCCGTTGGCCTTTCCACAAATTCCACATTCCCCCACATGTCTCAAGAAATCGGCGAGTGGATGAGAGCAGCGAACAAAAGCCAGCAGCCACTGATCGTCTTTTGCTATTTACTTCACTGCGACTTCAGATCTACAGCGAACAAACGATGGACATAGCAATTCTCTGACTGATTGGTGGCTCAATCGAAAATGTTAAATTTGTTTTTTTACAACAATAAAAGATGCAGTTCTGCCGTCCTGGCTTTGGATAATTCGCAAATTGTAGTGAAACAAGAATTTTTCATTTATTGCGCTTGTGAAAAATTCTTTTTTCTTTAGTAAACTACTGCGAAATAGAAACGCTTCTACTGCGTAAACATTGCATTTGTGGATTAAAACCAAAAGGAAACATTATTTCTTGTTAGTCTCAAAATCGGAAGTGGATGAGTAAATGCAAAATTTAAAAATAATTTTTTAATGTGTATTGCGGAAATTGAATCTAATACTTAAAGTACCAACGATGTGCTTTTTAATATGTGACTGAATAAAATCTTGATTTTTTATGGTTGAAATAGATAGAAATTTGTAGCAAATTAAATTTAGTAATAATTTAATGCATTTGAATGCGTATTGCCAATTTTCAGATCCTATGCTTCGCTGCTCCATTTATATAGGTAGGTAAGTAGGTAGGTAGGTTTCATAATGTAATACAATTCAATGATATTTAATTAGACAAGCATATGTATCAAAGTCTTCTATTTACGATTTTGCAAAAAAGCCATTCGCCATTTAGTAATACATGGAATAATATTGAGCATTCAAAAACGTACACAAAAGAGTTCTTGAGGTCAGTGACCCAATACCCAATTCGCTCAATAGCCCCATTATTGTGGAATGAAATCAGAAACAATGAACCATTATAAATCAAAATCGATATGAATTTAATATTTAATAATAGCCGTGTAGTACTGTGGGTAAATGCAGGTTTGTATTTAGAATTTGAGTACCCGCACTATAAGTGCGAGTACTCAACTCAGTTCTTATTTCTACTCACTAATCTGCTTGCGTAATTATCAACAATTCATTAGAATCGATCGTAATTAATTAATTACTAATTCATAATGCATAAGTAGTTTCAGAAGTATTCACATTTTTTAAACGCCCTAATAAGATTACACTTACATAATGTATGTTTAATAATTGCTATATTAATCGTTCAAAACTGTATACTTCGGAATAAGATGCACATACATACATGTAAGATAATGTATAGAGATTATGGGTAATACATGTACCTACATATCGAGGGTGAAGTATCAAAATGGTTTGCTTCCTTTTTTTGCTAAAAGCAAATTGGTTTCCTTTTTTTTTTGCTAAAGGCAAAATGGTGTCCTTCCAAAATGCAAAAGACTGTCTGCAGCTAAAAATGGAAGGACACCATTTTGCCTTTAACAAAAAAAAGGAAGGAAACCAATTTGCTTTTAGCAAAAAGTGGAAGCAAACCATTTTGATACTTCACCCTCGATATATGTAATTAAATTATGTAAGACAATAATGCATATTGCAGACTTTGAGCGAATATAAAAACGGAATAAAATGCCACGATCCTCCAATTTGTCATTTCTATTCGAACACATTGCAATAATTTTGCCAAAATTTTAAGATACCAAGATTTTATTCAGCCACTTTTAAACCAAATTGCCAGATTTTTAAGACAGTTTTCACAAATTGAGAACCTCAAAATTTAAGTAGAAATGAAATTAATTTATTACAAAGAACGAGTCAAGCCGCCCCGCAGTCTGCGTCGCTTCGCACCGATCAACGATCGAGTCGATTTCTGCTGAAAAGAAGATCCGCAAATTTCATGGCTGATTTTGTACTCAATTTTGTCCCGCATCTGTCCAGAGATGAAGACATTTTGAGGTTGCCACTAGAAAAGCCACATGTCGTAGCATTTGAGACCTGCAAAATCCTGTGTACACGTGGTTGTCTCCAAGTTCTGCAAACGTAAGCGATTTTAAATACATTTCTTTGAATAGGTTAGTAACTACTACGTTGTACGTAAGTATTACAAAATATGTTTTTACTTACTGATTATTTTAGAGATTGGAGCATGGAGAAGACTGCATCAACGACTGTCAAATAATCAGCAAAGTAGATGCGGTTTTTTTAAGTTATTAAACTTTGGAAGGATCATCAGCAAGGATCGAAGTGTCGATGTCGAAGCGAAGCAATTGTACGTAGCAGTATCCAGATGTTTGGGACCCTAAGTACGGCATTCGAAGACCTCTCCTACTCCAGAGCAGCATTTGACGTTTTCCCCGAATTGTTTTGAGTTAATTTATTATTGTCACGCACTCATCGTCAGTCTGACCAAATCAGAAATTTATATTTTCTATCTTTGTTAAATTCTTCAACATTTACCCGAGAGCGAATCGATTGAGTCTTGATGGAGGTTTGAGGACATTGTAAAAACGATGGCAACTTTAAGTTTTCGTGGGATTGCCATTCTGTACGATGCGGAAAAAGAATTTTTCTGTATGTATTTTGTAATGGGCGCTGACTCAAAAAGAAAAATTCTTTTTCCTCCTGTGAAGGAATTTAAATGTCCAACAATGTACTTACATTTTAAATGGCTGAGCTCGTGGCAGGAATTTAAAATTTGATTTAATTTGTAAACTTGTAAAATGAAAATTAAACATGTCAGATTTAAACTTTATTAGTAGTACGTAATTCTAGAATACGGATTCGATTTGGAAAATATTATTTTGAAAAGTGGCTGAATAAAATCTTGAATTTGATTTCTAATTTTTATATTCTATAACGGATTAACTAATTCCTAATCGTAAGATAGACTAACTACTAAGGCATCTTGCAGTGTTACAAGGCTTTATATATCATATTTTTAGCAATACAAAAAGCACATCTAAAACTTGCGTCGGTCATGTACCTAATACCTAGAGGTACTTTTACCTTAGGCTTAAATACTTTTAATTACATACATAAATAAATTTTTAAAACTGCAAACATACTTCTGTATATTGTGGGGTGTCATGTAGATAGAATGTTTTTGCCTCTTATCAACCAATCGGTACATGTAAGCATACATACATAGTACATACGGTGTAGATATTTGGTTTTACACAGTCAAGAAGAACAACGAGACGGTTCCGATTGGTGCCGCCTTTGCATCGTTGCTGTGTTTATCAGTGGCAATTTAATAAACAAAGAAGTACCTAGATACGTATGTGCATAATATGTGTTATAAAAATACTGAACACGTCATACAGTAATATTCGTAAAAAATAAATAATTGTTTATGAGTTTTCAAGCTCGCACTATGGAAGTTGGAGTACCCAACAGCATTTAGGAATTACGATAGAATCCCATATTCTATTTAACGGCCTATTCAATATTTAATGTTTAATATATTGTTATTACTATTTATTATTATTTTAGTATTACAAAAAAAATTATTTACATATTTAAAATTGGCAATTCAATTTTTATTTCTGAGAATGCCAAAACTACTCAACAAAAAATATCTATAGGTAATATTGCATTTGTATTTTAAGTTATTGTGATATTTAAGGCAGAGTTATAAGCTAAAATTATTAAAGGTGACGTGGCTGAAAGCATTTATGTACAGATCACAGATGGTAGAGAAATAAATGAGACCATTCATTAATTATCTACATAACATAACATTATGCCAACATCATTACAATTATTACAGTATCATATCATATCATACACCACATACATGATGTGCATTATAAATCAAATAATTTTATGTGAATAGTTAATCCTACTTCACTAAATATACACTACTACCTGAACTTACACTAATTGACCAGAGATGCTCAAATGAATAACCCTATCCCTACCCTAACTCTACTGCAGGAGAGCTCAGAACTAGCCCTATTAGCCCTCCTCTATTTGAAGCCAGGTGTGTCTACCCCTATCCCTACTCCCTACCCCTACTCAAAAACGGCAGTAGGGTCCCTATAGGCTCCGTGCACAAGCCCAGGTGTCGCTTCAAAATAGCAAGGCAGTGCGGCTAGTGGCTAGCAATGACAATAGTCCGGTGAGAGCAAAATGTATAAGGCATAAATGCGAAAATTACGTACATCATAAGTAGACTACTACACGAAGGTATAACTCAGTGCCTGTAAACCGATGCTTTTAATGCTTTGTATAAATATTGTAGATTGTAAAAATGAATATTTGGGCACCTCAATGATACTATTCGTAATTAAAAATGAATTTTCAAAGTTTTAGTTTTTTAATGGTTTGAGTCTTAAAGTTTTGAATATCTCACCGGTGTATCTTTGTACCGCGCCACGGGTGGCGCTGCTATGCTACGAGTTTCTCTTGTGCACGGAGCCTATTTAAAGGGGGCGGAGCTATACATGCAAACTCTTCTTGCTGTGTTTTGACAATAAATAAACTAAAACGCAAAAGGCACTACAGACGTTATCCGATCCTGTTACCGTACAATGCTTATTTAGGTATGTCGTCATAATATCTACCTAAAGGTAATGGAAATATGAAGTGGGCTTCTTATATGTCTCATTTATTCAGTAGTCATCATCTTCTTAAGTGGGCTCTTAAGCTTTATAATTCAAGTCATATTAGTATTTGTGCACCAAGGATATAAGTAAGTACCTATATAGGTACATACCTACTTTAAATTAATGTTTATTACGATTAGATAATTTAATAACGTTATCAATAGATAGAATTTTGTACCCGTCTTTAAAAAGCAGTATTTATTTACTAAAAAAATCCGACATTTTAATGAAGTCAAACTCAAGCTTAATTCAAATTTTGGAATATTTAAAACAGGATACTTAAATTTTGCAATTAGGTATATTATGTAAACGGCAGTTTTCATTTTCAAACTCTTATTATTGATATATATCTAATATCTATGCATAATTATATGCATACAAAATTCGAAATTCAATTTCGAATATTATTTGTAAAAAGCATTATGTGACAAATTAATATAACAACAACATTAAAAGCATATTATTATACATATATATGTATCACGTAAGAAAGGCTTCTAATTCTAACCTACTGAAATACTTGTTAAGTTTGCATCATTTCCACCGCTACTACTGCTATTTTGAGTTTGGTCTTGACTCTGGGCTTTGAGCCGATTCGTCCTTATAAAAATCCTATGCCCATTACAATCAAAATTGTCCTTGTGACAATGATTCTTACAACATTTTTTACATAGTTCAAAATCACACTTGACGCCTCGTATATTTTTACATGAACGACAGAGATCGAATGCAATCCGATCTTTATTTTGTTTCCCACCTTTAAAGTTTGGGTTGCGAATTAATTTTTTCATCATCTTATTTGACATGTTTGGATCCAGCCGAACTGGTGGCTTAGTACAATTATTATATTTTTCCGCGACGAGAACTGCGGACGGTCTTTCATAAGGTTGACAGAGCCAGGGAGGAAGATGTAATTTCTGTGTTTCAGTTTTTGAAATTATTGTACATTCACCCAGAACTTTTTCACCCCTGTAGTATGGTTCAAAACGCTCCCGGAGTTTGAGGCTCATATCCTTGAATTCTTGGAGAGAACCACCTCTTGCGAGTTGCTCACGTAAGTCATTGTTTTCGTCAATTACCATTCTGCAAATTAGTAAAAGTCACAATAAATTACTTAGTCCACCAGAATTAATAATTCACAATTTCATATTATGTGGAACGAAGGATTTTTGGTTACAAAAATTAAATCAAATTAAACCAAAGAATGAATAAACATGTTAAAAAAATAAAAATGCATATTAGCTTACAAGTGATGGAACAACTTAAATAGATGACCCCTAGCGTAGGATAACGGACAGGGAAATTCATTAGCCAGGTCAATGTACTCTAATGCCATTTGCCACACTGGGGGATTAATTCCATTAAAAAGGGCAGGATTTTGTAAATTTCCTTCCGCTGTCATAACTCCATCCACTCCAGTCTCCTCTATGCACCGCCAAACATCTTTCAGGTACTGAATATTTCCATTTGCTAACATTGGTATGTTGACTGCATCTCTAAAATATAAAGTCACGTAAAATTATTAGCTTTGAATGCGATAACATTATTAATAATTATTAACAGTGAGTAATCACTTTATTTTTATCAGCTTGCTTCTACAAATTCATTTTAGTCTTAACTCACAACTTTATTAAGTACCTAACCCGCTATCTGACCGAGTAACCCTATAGAGCTTTTAATTAGTAGTTAGCTACTAGCGGGTCTCACTGAGTCTCCGACTCCGTATGCCTGATGCCAAAAACCGAAATAATTTCTGGGTCTCGAATAGTTTCTGGGAGTCAAATCCCGAATTTTCCATGGAACTGCTTTAGAACTTGTGCTGGAACTGAAATCTAGAACTCGTACTTCATTTAGCTGCTTAATGCAGTAGATTCGCTGTCATCGTAGTGTAGTAATGCTATGTAAGAAAGTCGTATAAAGTAACAAAATATTGAAAATATCTAATCGTAATTTCCTAAAACTAAAACATGTGGCATGGGGGAAATTTTATGTTATAATAGTACTAACTGCAATTTATCAAAATGTAAAAACAATTTACAATATTAAATTGTTCAAAGGTTTGGAAGTAATCAATAAATTAATTGTGAAAATATGATCAAGTTAGTTAAGTACTCTGACAACTCTGATCAGCTTATAAGTTGCACTTTTTGTACTTCCAATCAAAATAATGAATTTTGTTACTTATGCCTATAATCGCTAATATTAAGAAAAGCAACTGGGGCTCAAGTAGTCACCGGCACTAATGGGTCCTGATTAGTTACTATTAGTTGGTCAAATACTATAATATGTAAATAGTTAAATAGTGATAATTTTCTACAGCGTTAGAATTTTTATACTTGTACATATTAATTTATTAATCAGAGTCGTATTAAGTGTGATCTTACCGAACAGCTTTAATTTTAGCCCAGTTAGCCAGCCCAGTCAAAGGTCCCTTCTGATCGATTGTACGCCCATGAACCGTGAGCATAAAGGCACCGGAGTCAACAATCATTTTAGCATACGCAATAGTTTTTTCAACGTCTTCGAAAACTCGGATTTTACACGTAACAGGGACCTTTACTGTTTTTCTAACTTCTTTTACTGTAAAGCGAGTAAAAAAGAGGTATGTATTAGGTAAATATGTTACAATTGACAATTGTATTACAAAATTACAAAGCTCAAAGCAGATATATTATTAGAATTAGGTGCTGAAAAGCACATTTAGCAAAATAATTTATGCTAAATTGCAATGAATGAAACCAACCAATATTTGAAACTAGTTCCCATTCATCCTGTAGAAAAGCACCATAATGACCCTTCTTAGCAATAGTTTGTGGACAGCCAAGATTAATATCAATCGCATCACAATGATCTTGTACAAATTCAGCAGCTTTCGCAATTATCTTTGGATCATTTCCACAAAATTGAACTATCAAAGGTCGATCAGCGAGATCAATGGAATTGAAGAAATTATCATTTCTGTATTTGGCATCTTCTGAGAAAATACGGCTGTGGAACATCGGTGTGAAACATAGTTGGGCTCCATACCTGTAATGCGAAGGGCAAAATTTTAAATATTTTAAATAGTAATTTATTAAATCATAAATATTGAGCAAATTCAATCTAGAATTTAATTACTTCGGTGACTGGACACCGACTAAAGACCTCAAATTATGGGTTATAATAATTTAATAAATGTAAACTAATACACTGATATATTTGATAGTAGTACAAGTGACAAGTCACAAGTATTACGAACCTCCTTGAAAGAAAACGCCAAGGAAGTTCAGAGGCATCGACCATCGGGGCCACAACCAATTTCGGCTCCCCAATACTTTTCCACCACTTGTCAATCTCTTCAGGGAAAACCCGGGGTTCCGGTTGAGTACATTTCGATTTGGATTTCACGTTTGCATCTTCTGTTGGGTTTACTGTTTTTGATTCTGGTTCCATTTTGAGAATGATGTAAACGGAATTATTTCAGCTAGCTCCACTAAACTAACAACTAATAATGATTAATTAAACTATAGTAAACACGAAGCACCAAAAACTTTATTTGTCGATTCTTAATTATTTACTTCAACCGGCGAGCAGATGCTCTGGTTGTGATTCTGATGACTGAATGACTGGCAACTGGTTGTGTTGTGTGAAACCTGTTCACTTAATGAAAGTATATTCTGAATTTCAATAATTAATACGATTGAGGATTATTAAAATTTAGCAACCAGACGATAGCGAATAACTAATTACGTAGCAGTTCTAAAACAATTTGCAGGACAAATTCTATTCAGCAAAATTATTTGGTACAGAATATGGTTAGGGTAAGGTAGGGTATCTGTGGTAGTCAGGTAACTGTGGTAATGGAAAACCATAAAGCAACGAACGACAGCCGTTGTCCGAAATTCGTTTCAGTTCACTCAACAACTCATTGAGTACGTTCTGGCTGATGCTCCCCGCGATAATCGAAAACTTGTGGGAGAAGAAAATTACTAAAGTTGTTGTGTCAATTTTATTAGTAAGGAAAACTTATTTTCATTTTCTTCAAGTCCCTCTAACTACTGATACAAAACCATTCGTATTGAAACCGATTGTGGAAAGATAGTTGGGGTTGTTTGGCATAAGGTAATTACAATTAGGAGGAAATACAAATTTAATCTTTGAATTGGTGAATTTATTTTTTATTTTTAGTCATTTCCAAGCGGTCGTCTAAATGTGGTAATGTCAGGGCTTCTAACTGTGGTAGTGTGAAAACCATGCTAAACTCATTGGAAATTTTGTGAAAATGGAGCAAGTATGTTTAAAAAATATAAGTGATAATATTTCAGTATGTTTTCATTTGTTAAGCATGCCATGAAAATGGCAAAAAAGAAATAAAGTGACAAAAGTAACTAAGTAAGCCATACACCAACGTAGACCTTAACGATGTCATTTTTTCTGTGCAAAGTTGAAAGTGTATCATTAACAACATTCATTTAAGCTTGTATTTGGTTAGTAGTTTTAGTACACACGGTTATTTTTATTTTATTCATTAAATGTGATTTATAGAACCTAGTGTGATAAAATCTGTTCTGGCTTAATATGCGTTATTTACATGTTAATTGATTTTTAACTTGTGTTTTTTGGACTGAAATTGCAATAAACGGTGGGTGTTCATAACTTTGCTAAACTAATAATGAAGGTGCCCATTCATTTAATTATTTCATAAAAAGCAAAATAAAGCTTATTTACATTTTTTTCGTACCATATTATTTGTTAATTTTAGCAAAAATAATACTACCACAGTTAGAACCCTGCTTACTACAGTTACCTGACCTAGCAAATTTCCCACTCCACCTAGGTCGTATAGTTTGAACACCTGTAGTTTAATGATGCGGCGGTAGAATTTGATAAGAATTGGGTACAGTATTCAGTACAGTATGTGTGTCAAGTGTATAGTGCTATTCCTTTCAAAATTTTATAAACTTGGTATTGCAGATTGAAAAACTGAAAGTTTTCCAAAAAGCTACCACAGTTAGAAGCCCTTACCCTATATGGTACGATGGTACGATATCAAATCTCAGCTCAGCTTAAGCACAGCCACAGCAGGAGATTTGAATTTCCCTCCTATGTACCAGGCAGTTGTACCAGCAACATGTACCAGTTTGTCGTATCAGTATCACGCACCAGTTTGTCGTATGGGTACTTACTAACCGTATTTGGTCCCTTTAATCTTGACCTTGACCCCACCTCACTCGGTCCAAATCCTTAAGCCCCTGTAATTACTCAGTCCTTATTATTCCCCCCCTCATATTATTATATATTTTTTGCACCTATTGTTCCAGTGAAGTAGCAGCTAATTATTTGAGTACAGTCAAAATTCGGCAAACTATCACTAAACTCAATGAGAGCTGAATGCAACTGCAACCGCAACTGCACAACTGTGAGTTCGATCTCTGCAGTTCACTCCATGAATGCGTACAGAATAGTGTAGGGCCGCAGCCACTGTAGTAGTGCGTAGTATCTGTTGAACAAACACGGGGCCGGATTCAATTCTCCTGCAAGTTTTCACGGTAAATTATAGTGGTACAGAATCCTGGTACACGTGAAAGTACCAGCGGGTTATGCCAGGTAAAGGTATCAGCAACGTGTACGGTAACGCGCACCAGTTCAAAGTACCAGTTAAAAGTAACAGTCACACGTACCATTTAAATGTACCAGTAACGCGTACCAGTCCAAAGTACCAGTTAAAAGTAACAGTCACACGTACCAGTTAAAAGTCCCAGTCACACGTACCCGTTAAAAGTAAAAGTCCCAGTTACACGTACCAGTCACACGCATAAATTATATTTTCAAGTACGATGTAGATATGGTCCCAGTTGCAAGAACCAGTTCGTATTAAGTAAAATTTGAATAATGCTGTTATTATGCTGCTGGAGCGTGAAGGGCTACAATCGCATGTTCCACTTTATTGAAATATATTAGAAAGTAAAAGTGTAGTGCTAATGCGCGTGAAGGTGATCGGGGTTATTTTTTTTTTACTTCAAAGTACCTGTATCTTTTTACTTAGCCAACGTGCACTAATCAAATGTATAGCCCGTTGGATAAAAATCAATTCAATGTGTCAAGTGAAACGATCATAAAAGTGAATGAGATGGAAATATTAAAAATGCTTGACAAACTAAAGATTTCAAAATCCAATGTACCTAATTGCATTGCTACTAAATTTTTAAAGGAATTTGGGTTTTGCTTTGTTACAGCACTTACCTTCCTATATAATACCTCATTTAAATCCTTCAGAGTGCCAGATTGTTGGAAGATAGGCTACATTACACCTATACCTAAAGACAACAATGCAATAAGTATGGACAGCCTCAGGCCACTTTCTCAAACTAATGTTTTTGGAAAGATCCAGGAGGAAAAAATGTTTAATAAACTCTACTACAAAATAATTGATAACATAAGTGTAAATCAGTTTGGTTCCCTAAAAGGTTCCTCCTCATCACACTACTTAGTCAGTCTTTACGATTTTATATTTAAAGCAATGGATTCAACAAATAATTTCGTAATCATAGTTATGCTCGACTTATCGAAAGCATTTGACTTAGTCGACTGTGTGAGGGAGGGAGGGTCCATTGCTGTCTGATTTTTCTCAAATCTTCAATGGCACCCCGCAGGGCACAAAATTAGCCCCACTTTTGTTTATTATTGTAATTAACAGACTTCTAATTACCTTTGAAAATAAACACAAAAACATTCCTGACAATATTAAAAATATTTTGCTCGGGTATGTTGATGACCTAACTCTCGCTGAAAAGGTGAAATATGGCAGTATTCCTGAAATGCAGCAATACCTTGATGACATAAGTATGTGGGCCACTCAGTTAAAAATGAAGCTTAACCCGGCAAAATGTTGTGTTATTATTGTTGACCTCTCAAAAAATAAACAATATAGTCAAGTTGAACTAAAAATAAATAATATGCCTCTTCCGATCGTGAATAGCTCGAAATTACTAGGAGTTCAAATCAATAACGCTTTAAAATGGGACGACCATATCAATTATGCAGTGAAAAAGGCATCCAAGAAGATTTTTATGCTACGAAAATTAAAATATTTCGGCTTTACTAAGTCCCAGTTAGTCTCAGTTTACAAATCCTATATAAGATGTAACTTGGAGTACGCATCGGTAGTTTGGAGCCAGGCCATTCAAAATTCATTATTAAAAAAAATCACGTCGATAGAGAAAAGATGTTTGTCCATAATTAAAGGTTCGTATGTAAGTGAAAATAACTACGCTGCTGTTGCAAATAAACTTGGACTAGTAAAAATTCAAGAGCGGTATAAAGACCTACTAATTAATTTTGGCAAAAAATTGGTAAAATCCAAAAGATTTGGGAATTGGCTGAATAAATATGAGAGATGCAACACGCGTTCAAATAGATTAAGTAATAAATACAGAATTATAAAATGTAGAACTGAAAGGTACAAAAAATCTACCATTCCTATGTTAATTAAGCTTCAAACCAAGTAAATATTTATGCTTCATTGCAACCGTTTTCTTAAATAGTCTTTTGTTAATCTTTGTTGTTTAGTTTTACTATGTCTAACTAGTTACTTGTTCCTAACTTTTGAGTTATGTCATTAGAAACACTTTCACTCCACAGCGCTTGTATATGTCGCATGGGCTTCTTCATTTTTCCATTGTCAAATTTGTAATACTTAGTTACCTGCTTCACTTTTAAATTTTCGATTGGAATCTCTATCTAAATCATTTATGCTGTTTTCGGTTTTGTTAACATCTACTTGTGACTTAACTGTGTATGTATAAATTTAATCATGAAGATCAATAAAAACCCCTGAATAATAATAATAATAAAGGAGAAGCTGTCATTATACTCTTTTAATACTGCATGTGCGAAAAAATAATCAGTTTCGAAAATTAGAAGTTGCAAGAGATACAGGTCATTGTACGAAAAAATCGTAGAAAGACTTACATCGGCCCAGGTGCCCCTAATGTAAACAGTCAAATTCATCAATCAATACGTCTAAATTTTATTGAAACGTAGAAATGTGACCGGCATAAAAAATGTAAAAAAGCACTCAAAACTTTCATGATTTTGAATAGCCAGAGTTTTTAATAAAGGTAAGAATCTAAAACCGGTAGTCAAGATAGTTGAGACCATATAAGCTGTATGGGTATTTATTAGTTACTTAGATTTTTATAGGCCGTAATGTTTACACGGCGGCCACTGGTCACCTTTTGGGGGTGATCACCTTTACGCACCTTAGTACTACTAAGGAAACCGCGTAATAGGCAATAGGTAAAGTAGTTACCTGGTTAGTACGTTAAACATTTAAGTAGAAGATTGGTTAAGTCAGATATTTCACTCTGTTACCTCCTAACCGAGTTGTCTTTTACAAATGTTTAGCCAAGTACTCTGTAGGTGTCGGTGTAGTAGATTAACCCGCCACAACTTTTCTTAGCGTGCGCGGAAATTTAAAAAAAACGTTTTTAATATTTTTGGGGAAATTCATGTTACAACCCCGCCCTGACCGCTTAAGAAATCACGTACAGCTAGTAGCACCTCAACACGGATGACACAAGCCATTTAAATGCCCTGTGATCAATTGTGGCGCGTAATGGACTAGTAATAATCACAAGTTATAAAACGCATTTAATTTCTAACCAGACGTACTATATGACCAGGTACTATGACAGCCGGCCAAATTGGAATAAATTTCTTCAACCGTAGAGCCCCTTGCAGATTTTGATTAAATAAAAAAATAATTAGCTAAACATGTGACATGTGAACAATAAAAGACACTCACTTTTTAAACTTTAGTTGTTATAAAGATCTGGCCTTTAAAATATAGAATAAGTTGAAAACGGTTTTTTAAATTAATTCATTACACTGAACTGGTACAGCAGTAGCATATCATACAAATATGACACGGTTTTTCCATTTTTTCCCTCCAGAAAACGCGTGTCCCCAAATCAGTAACACAGTAGTACATTACCACCCTAATCTCGGATGAAAATATATTATTCTCTTTGTTATGCAGTGCCGATACAGACAAAATAAAAGCACAGAATAACTGAGACATTGATGTCAACGGTTCTGAGCCGTTTAAGAGCAGTGCATACATTCCCACACATCTGCGCTTACTTGGGAACGTTTTTGCAGGTAACCCTAGGATTTAACCGAATGTTACCAAAACGTCTTCTACTGACCCTAGACACTTCCACTAGTATAAAGACCTGAGTGCATTTTGCGCTGTTCGCGCATAAAAGGCGCGAGCATTTTGAAAAAGTGGCCGATTTTTAAAATAGCCAAATCCTTATGGGATTTAACATGTGAAAATTAAAAAATCCAGGTCCCATCCTGTTATTTATTAATTTTTGAAAAAATCTCGAAATAAAAACAAAATACCAAAAACAGTTGCAAAAGGTTGTAATTACGAGTTTTAGGCGAAACGCATACGTTTAGGTGCATTCGACCCAATGCAGTAGTATTCAAATTATCTAAATATTTTGTAATATCACATATTTATATTTTTACTCCATTTTTACGCCTTTGATGTAAAAGATAACCACAGCTGATGATTTAAATATATAGTCAGCATGTAAATTTACATTTTTGTTTCGTGTGCGCATTTTAATTTGTGTTTTAACGTTGGTAATAAATGTGTGCTTTAAATACCATATTTTAGTAAAAATATGGTATTTAATGTGTAAAGGTCTCTTTCCTACTAACTGGCACCTTAATATTCAAAATCATAGGCTTACACCTGTTTCCCATAATAAAATATCGTAGGTGAAGGATCAAATCCGTTTTCTTCCATTCTTTGCTAGAAGCAAATCCTTGCCGTTCTATTGACTTTGGTAAGGATGGAAGCCGTTTTGCATTTACAGAAACATAAAAGAACAGTTTTGTTTCTCGCGAAGAATGAAAGAAAACAGATATTTAATCTTTCACCGACGAAATAAAGTTTTGAAATCTGCGCTTTTTGCGTTGTTCAAATTAGACATAATTGATTGACTGAATAACTTCGTATAAAAATAGGTAAGTCGATTGGACTAACGAAATAATAATACTAAAACAACGCTTGTTTGTAAAGTTGTACTCAAAATTTAAAAAATGAAAATAATTTTGATATTAAAAAGTTTATTCGTAATTCTTTTAAAATATATACAACCAGCCGAAACTAAAAATATAATGTTTAAAATCATGATTTTATTTTAAATACACGAAAATAAAATGATTAAAAATCATATTGACTTTTATTTTCTGCCAATTTATGTAATGATTATGCGTTGGCATTTCCTTCGAGTCCAGGCTTTTGCAATCTTAAAACTTTTAACCCGAGCAATTGTAACCCGGGCATTTGCAACGCATAACCAAGCCTAGGACATTTACTATTCACCTACTAAACTAAAACGATACACATCGCTTGCAAAGGTGCCCAAATGTATTTGTTCATAAGGCGATCCTGGATTTATTGACTCACGATCAGATTTGTTAGTTTTAAATTACTGAAAGAATATTGATTAGGTACGACTAATTCAAATAAATAATGTAGTTCAAATTAAAAAAGTAAAACGATAAACAGACGCTTCCTACCAGGTTGTTTTCTACCCGGACATTTCCTACCCGGATTTTTCATAGCCTGGCATTTCCTACCCGTGCAAAATGTTGAAATAAAATTCTCCGGTGTTAGTGAGATAAAGGTATTTATTATTTTCTTAGCAAGCCTGAATTATTTAAAGCAGGTCCTGTTAATAATAAAAATACATTGCTTTTGTGGGCTGCAGCTTTAACAGTAACATGAGCCAGTTTAAATTTTCCGCCAAATCTGAAATTCGATATTTCGTACAATCTTTTTGCCATTGTGGTTATACTTTTAGCCACTCATAGATCATTTTTAAGACTCCAAACAGCGGGTGAAGTATGTGCGCACTACGTTAGTAGATTTGACCAACTTTTGCAAACCAAAAACTCGAAAGTTTTTAATTTCCCGCTAAATCTAAAAGTCAAAAATACCGGTCACTCACTGCAAATATGTATACAAGATACATCATTCGAGCGATAATCATTAGTAGAATCTAATTATTTTCAAGCTGCCTACTTTTAAAAAATATTGAAAAAACCTATTCTTTTAAAAACATTCTTTTTAAAATTGTTGTATAAAGTAAAGGTCGCCAAAATATAAACTTGTTTAAGTCTTTTTCCAAGATCTCTGCAATGATATATCAATCTTTAAAATCGGACAAGTATTTTAAAAATTTTGCAATTACCTTACTATTGTAGAAGGGCGTGTAAATGTTATATATCTGCAAGGTGCTGCATTTGGGAACGCTATAAGCTATATGACACCCCTGTCAATGTCATCATCAACCTAAAAATTACGTAAATGGATATATTTAATATGGGATGTCATCAGCATCCCTGCAGATCCAACCCATAAAGTTATTTATGGACGACCCCTTGGCAGTTTAGCTGTTAATGTTTAATTATAACCAGTTTAATGTTGCTCAGACATTGATGATGGCATCACATATACTCACTCTTTCGCATTATCTGCTCCCAAAATATGCATGGCTCTTAAACGGCTCAGAAGTGTTCCGTTCTGATTGTGTGACAACTTAATCAACTGACTTGCAATAATAGTTTTAAAACATTTGGGGAAAAATTTATTTTCTGAGTTGGGGTAAAAATATTCGAGCTGTTTTGTAAGTATAGGTACTCATTTGCAGGGTGAGCCTTCAGTTCTGGTACACGTATTTGAATGTTTGCAGTAATTCCAAATTTTGTATCAGTTGTTTTAAATATTTTAGTATGTTAGAAGTAAAGTGTCTACAATTAAGGAAAATAAAGTTTTGCCCGAATCTCCAATTCTACGCGGAGGTCAGAAGCTTAAGTTTGAATAGTACGAGGTAGGTACTATTAGGAGACTATTAGGATACAGTCATTCCACTATCTGTATAACTATTAATAAGATTGACAGTCAGTAACTTAGCCAAAAGATTTTTAAAGACAACTACAATCTAGTTTTCTGTATAGGTGTCATTCAAAAAATAGAAACAAAGAAAACGTGACACAATCAGAACGAAACACTTCTGAGCCGTTTAAGAGTAATGCATATTTTAGAAGCAGATAATGCGACTAATGCGACTGAATGAGTACACATGTCATACCATCATTAAAGTCTGAGCAACAATAAACTGGTTATAATTATTAAACGTTATGTAACAACTAAACTGCCAAGATGTCGTCCATGAATCTCTTCATGGGTTAAGTCAACGGATCTGCTGGAATGCTGATGACATTCCATGTTAAAGATATTCAATTACGCTTTAATTAGTACATTTAGTATGTAGTGTTATTGTGAAAACACGTAAATAAAGCAAGGGCATTTAAGCCAAGACTTGATGAGATGGCTGGTGGGTTGACTTAACTTGGACTTGACGACTTCCGGCTATGTTTTGGGTCAGCTCAAGTCATTGGACAGGTGACTTGACTTAATTTAACTTTAGCCTTAGGGGCGAATTATTGCTTTGTACGGCAGCCAGCTGCAGCCTTGTTACCAACACCTAATTGACGCACTTTGAATTTTCCACCAAATTTAAAATTCGATATTTCGTACCCTTGTTTGTTCATTTTGTAAATGCTTATAGCTTATAGCCACTTATAGATCAGTTTTAGCACTCCAAACAGCGTATGAAGCTTATGTAGCCAGTGTGGACGGTGCGGACTACGTAACCCCCAAGTATGCTCCATACTTACCAACAGGCTTGCAAGGATATGATGTAACAGCCACGCAGGCAGGTCTCATCCACAAGTGTCTTTTTGAGATGATTATATACAAATAGGTCAAGTTACCTGGGGGCACTGGGGAGGGGGAGGGGAGGAGAGCCCCCAGTATTAGAAACTGACTCCAAATATGAATATTAGTAGACATATATAAAAACAAGCAGGAAGGCCCGTTGCCATGCAACGGGGTTGTTGTAAGGACTGTCTCGGTCTGTGGAACATAGTTTTTAAATAAAAAACTCTGATATATTGTGTTAGATATATTTGCAGTTACCTCACTATAAGAGAAGGGCATGTAAACTGTATAATCTGCAAGGTACTGTATTTGGGATCACATTTTGTAATTCAATACGTATTTCCTCCAACAAAATTGCAAAAAATTGTAAACTACATATTACAACATTTTGTATCTAAAGAAAGGATCTTAACATGAAATGTCCTCAGCAACCCAGCAGATCCATTGACCCTTGACGTGATTTATGGACGCCCCCTTGCAGTTTAGCTGTTAACGTTTAATTATAAATAGCCAGTTTAATTTTGCACCAATAATAATGATGGTATGACATGTGTACGCATTCACTCGCATTATCTGCTCCCAAAATATGCACTGCTCTTAAACGGCTCGGAAGTTTTCCGTTCTGATTGTGTCCGCTTTTCTGTATTTATATTTCTTTTAAATGACGCCTATAAAGAAAACTAGATGATAGTTAACTTTCAAGCAATGGCCTACCCGTCAAAATCTTGGGGCTGCTGATTGTTAGTCTTATTAATAGTTACAGAGATAAAGTAATTGCTGTATTTCTTCTAATAGTACCTCCCGCGCGAAGTGTGCAATAGGCTTTGGCCTGAAAGTACGATACTTCTAACATACATTACATATAGATGTCTGACAGCTTCAGTTTGGCTTTTGGCACCGCGTGCTCACCTCAACGAAGACAACTCCTGACACTTTCAACTTCAACTATGTACATGCTACTGACATAATATGTCGCCGAAAACCTTTGAAGATGTTTTTTAATTTCTTATTTTTTCCTGAATAAAAAAGTATATCCGGCTTTATCTTTTTTGCCTAGACTGCATAATACATATACATATAGGGAATCTATAAAGGTGTTTAATGGACTTGTTAGAGACGCTTTTTCTTAATTATAATTTAAATCCATACAAAGAAAGAGCGGCGTTCCTACGCTTGATTTGTTTGTGTAGTTCATACATTAGAATTCTAATATATGGATATGCCATATAGTGCAGTGCCAATTATAAAGCCAATGTAAATATACATACTTTTACCAATAGCATTAAAAATCCAAAAACTTGACTCAACGACTATACTACAATAACTCTAAAAATTACAATATTTTATCGTATATTTTAATGTGCGAATTATTATGTTCGCTCAAGTGTGTGCTCATTGGGATGGTTGGGTGCTAAGCAGATGTGAAATAAATAATGAGGGAAGGGAGCTGACAGGCATGAAATGAAATGTAATGCAATAATGTCTTCCATGGACTCATGCATATACTCTTTAATAAATTATAAATTATAATACCTGGTATATAGAATTGTAACACACGTGGCTGAGCTGATGACGGATTAACTTATGTTGAATACGGATTAAATAAATATTTTTGGCTCTGTATAGCTGTATACTTACATAATAGATTTTACGTAGATGCACGTATATATATGAAAATTGACAAAAGTTTAGATAGAGATGAGAATAATAATACTGTGAAACTGGAAATGAAACAAAATGTTCAGCATTGAGGTAATAATTATTTTCCCGGTAATTTTTCCCCTCTGATGCATTCACCATCCTTATGATTATGTGTGTGTAAACCCACAAAAAAAACTCTGCTTGCAAGTCTTCGTCTCCGTGCATCTAACCAATCCAATCCAATGCAGATCCCAACTCAAGATTGACGAAAGGGTACTTTCCAAAATTAAAGGTTACCTACTTATGCTAACTAGTCTTCGATCCTCTCATAATTTCTGTAGATAAAAAATAGCTCGTGTATTGTGATTTGCATGCAGCTACATCCACATCCCCGTCCGGCTTTCCATATCCTTCCATTATTATACATGTAATAAACATAGCTACGCAATGCATCAGGCAGTCTTCTGACTTGATGATTAACATAGTCATACTGTCATACATAGTGTTGATCGTGAGATGATTCCATAACCTGTCTCCGTCCTTCTCATATATAAAGTTCTCCAAGAGTTGTCCATAAACAAATGTGCGTACCTGCCTGCCTAGTACGACTTAAGTACGTCCGTTGTAAATAGTGTGGCAGAATAAGCATAAAATGAAAGAGGACAGGTTATGATTCCGTCTTCTGTCCGTCGCATAGGGGAAGAGGTGGAATAGAGATTCTTAGTTTTGGTTTTAGAGACACGCGGACTCTCGGAGGACGGGCTCATTTTCATCTTTCATCTTCGTTTTCTCACATCTCTGTGTGCCTCTGTGCAGAAGAGATGCATACAAAGATACTCTCTCCATCAACTCCCTATATGATTTACTACCTGGAGCTTATATGCAGGCTCATGTACAGTATATGTATATACCCCTTTTGTCAACAAAACAAGCCAACAAATAATGAAAATCTAATCTGATAGTCAGAAATAATTTACTGCTTATTAACTCCAACCAGCTTTTTTAATATTTTTAATGTGAAAAATGTTTTTTTTCTATTTCATTATTCCTATTACCCTTTTTTACATTTATTAAATGCATGAACACCTAATTACATCTAACACTTCAAAGGACTTTAATAGAGTCGTATAGTATAGCCGGAGTTCGTGCTTTTGGCTTTTATACTACTTCGTAAAAGATAAATAATACTTGGAGCATAATATAATATCAAGTAAATCGTGCGGAGGTTTTTCTTTTTTCAGAGCTCACTCAGAGAATCTTGTGAATTAAGTACGGTGTGATTTTTGAAGGAGTAATATAACTTAATAATAATTATTCTACTGAGTCATTATCAGTCTTATGTCAAGTCCAAACCAGTAGTCCCAGTACTCAGCACTGACTGACTGACTGACGATGCGATGCAATGAATGGATTTAATATACAGTGGCACTTTTACTTGGCTGATTTCCCAAGTTATTAGAAACTTTACGGTACATCTACATCCTACATTTACCTGCCTACATCTTTCTAACGTCAAGCATCACTTACGGATTGCATATGTGAGACGTGGGGAGGGAGCAGAGGTTTTCGTTGTTGTTATTGAGATTATTATTATTATTGTTGTTGCTGTTGGTGTTACTCACAATATTTATTCTGTAATTTGCATTACGTAGACAGATCCTCTCAGGAAACTACGGAGCCCGCCTTCTCTGGCTCTGTATTAACACACATTTACATACGTCCAATAATGGCTGGAAGGTGCACTGAATTTGATAATAAGAGAGAATTTCAGTACCTAGATATATTTTTACGCTTCCAGCTTGAAGGGTGGACTTGTTATTGCATTGCAATGTAATGGCAGGAATCCTACTTAATTCCCAGTCCCTGGCTATGAAATGATTGAATCATCTGTTAGTACAGGTAATACTTTGCTTCGGCTTCACTCCAAGAATGATTGTTAAGGGCCGAAGCAGAAGGCATCGAGGGATTCAATTTTCTCATGCAACGTCAATGTAAAAGCCTAGGTGTATAGCTACGCCAGGCACAAAAGCCCATCTCCAATAATATTCGATTTTGAAAGTATTAAAGCATAGTAGATATGTAAAATATTGTATAGTACACCTCCTTGCGTAAATTTATATTATTGGATTCTGTTTAGATATCCGGATGTGGAGAATCCGAATTCGGTCTTGAAAAATGTCAAATGATGACTTTTCATAATGAGCCCACCTCCAGTAGTTTCTCTCTGTGTGGGAGCACAAATATATCACTAACGATAAGTATAGCAGCCGTTCTCAATACTATGTGAATGCACTACTTTTTGCGTAGGTGACTGCGTATATATTATATTATACATAAATCTATTGTGGACGCATCTTACGACTTACGATTAGTGCCTTGGAAGAATTTGATTTTACTTCAATGAATGACGACTGCGACGACAATATACCTCTAATTTTTTTAATAGGCGAATCGTTCGTCATTTGGACGTGGACGTGGATCCTGCGTTGCGTTGTTGCCTTGAACTGGATTTGGAAATGACATGACATTTTTATTCTCTATGACTATGATGATTGATAAAAGAAGTATAAATTGGTCGGGAAATGTGAGTCAGTAGGAAATCGGAAAGTGGACTATTATACCTTCTCGGGGCTATCATTTATTTGACTTGGACTTTTTGGACAAGATTTTGTAACATGTAAATCCCTGCTACGCAAATACTGATTCCATTCTTCCATGCATTACTGGCTACTGCAGGGTATTGGCTATGTGTATGTCGCAAGACTTAATTCATTTTCGATCCGAATCCCGATTTCCGATACCAATACGGAACTTCTAGAAAATCCTCATAGAAAATGAGGATTAAAACTTGACATTTTTTACATTTCCGTTTTGCTCAAGCTTCCGAATTGATAAGTATCTTCTCCCCCTTGCAACTCTCCATAGCTACTGATATTCCAATCCCCATGCAGCAAAAATAGTCTCGGGTCTCCGTCTCCGTAGAGTCTTTATGTCTTGCATTATTTTATGCGTCCCTATTGCCTCGGGTCTCTGGGCTTCCCTGGATATGTGGAGACTGGAGACTGGACTCAAGAAGTAATTGACAATTGACAAGGGATCACATCAAGTTTGTTCCAGTCCCATCCGTCTTCCCTTCCGCTGTACATACTCCCCCACCCATAGCTCGTCCCCTTCTCCAGGATCCATGTAGGAGCATTATAGTCACATTCTTCAAATGTTTATTAGTAATGAATGCTCCCCGTTCGACTTATTGGACCTGGTCATGATGGAGGAAGTTAGAGGAATTGGGTTGGAGCCAATATCATGGTGCACATATAGTTGATAGTAGACACACAGAAACGACTGCATTCAGACTTAGATCCAGGAGTAGCGTGTCTACCGCTGTGCTAAATGCATATGTGTGAGTGAAGGAGGCTCTCGATTTCGTCTTCGTCTTGTTTTGTTGTGTCTTCTGTGCTCTCCACACTCTGCGGACTCTAGACAACTGAAGTCAAGTCAATTCTACAAGTCAAGAGCCAGAAGGGAAAGAAGAGGTTTACAGTGTTTTGTTTGTGTGGTGGTAGTTGTGGAGAAGATTTCTGGCTCACGTTCCTCCCAATGATTAAATGAAACGGACAACTTACAACTTACGTCTCAGTGAGCATCTTCTTCTCCTTCTTCAAACTTTCATCAAACTGCATTGCGTCTCTGTCTCGAGCGAAATCCAACCCCTGTACAGTTTGTCTCAATTGACGTCTCCATATCTCCTTCTCCCGTACATCCTATTAGTTAAGATTTTTAATCTGGATTTGTTTTCGGTGTCCGTGTCGGTTTTAGTTTCGGTCCCGGTTTCAGATTCACTTAAATAGCACGCTGTTCCAGTTCAACCAAGTACCAAAGTTATTATTCGTTTCGACCTCGGATTTGTCCTTACGTCAGTGTCGGTGTCGGCATTCGTCTCACTTTGTTTTAAAGGCTGGAGCATGTGACAGTTTTTAATTGGAAAATAAAATTGTGAAATTATTAAAGTGTTGAGCAGGTCATCAAAAACGCTCAGTGAGTAATTTGTGACACGGAGCTTGAGTGATATTGCAACTTTTATGGCAGAGCACAAACGAGAAGCTATGTAATTATTACACACTTCAAATTGAGGGAGAAAGCGATCATACACGGAGACTGTATAGCCCTCCAGAACCAAATAATTAGCTTTTAAACTAAAAATGTACAGAAGATTGAATTTGAGACGCGGAAGACATATGCAAATAGAAGTAGGCGAGATGAGTGAAGTGTAGTGAAGTGCTCTGTGATGTGATTTGATGTGCTGTACGCTGTCACTTTCAATTTGTGAAATTGATCAATTTCTTCCATAAACGTGTGTCCTGCATGGGATGAGATGGATCAGAAATAATAATAGAAATAGGAGCCAGTGCCCATAGTACTATCGTAATTTGAGTCTAGGATTTGTGCATGTAGCATAAAGGGTATTTTTTCACTCCAAATTTCAATGCTAATCTCCATTAGCATATTTCAGATTGGGTATGAGAAATAAAGGATTTTTAGTTGTTTTTCAAATGAATTCCCCTTTAAATTGAATTCATGAACTAGATAATATCATTACTGTATTACAAAGATTAGATGATCTATGGAATATGGAATATTAGTCATATCTTTTATAGTGTTCTCCCTATGTCAGCGACAGTGATAGCAGAATTAGAGCATAACAGCTTATGCTCAGTTTAGATTTTAATGGTTCCATATAGTAGCAGTAGTTTAATACATAGCTTACAGGCAGATTTTGCGTAAATACTTAAACACCTTTTGTCTACAAATAAATTACATAGTACACAACAGCATTGCGAAGACTAAAAAAACTAATAAAGTGGACGCAGGGGCATAGGGAAACCTGTTCCTACACAGCTAATTAGCACCATACCCATATTTGGGGCGTTAAGAAAAAGTCTGAACCTCAGTACTAATTAAATAATTATAATTCTAATGAGTTAATGCAAGCATGCAAATTCAAACCCAAGTAAGTTACTCCACTGTAGACTTCAGTCTCAAGCCGTCACTCATGACATAACTTATGAGATCCCTAACACTATTAGTTAGTAATGAACCCAGCAATTCCAATTATTACCATTGTTGTGTACTAAAAAAGTAAAAATGGAATAATCCCAAGCATATTCTTGATTCTTGCACGTTGAAGCGACAAGCGTACACTGTACTTACCAAATCAAAGGAATTCTACAGCCTCAGCCATGTTACCATTTTTCTTCTTCAGCAGCTCAAGTAAAATTAAGGCACAACGAATAGAAATGTGACATTTTGAATTGAACTGGAGAGTTTTTTGTTTCATTATTATTAGCAAGTAAATAATTGACATGTAAACTAAGACAGGGCATTATGCATAAAACTCAGATAATACAAAAGGAACACATGTCAGAAAAATCCCTGCGTTTCAAGCAATAATTTTTCTAAAAAAGTGCTTGTCATATTTTAACTTTTAACATTGATTTGGTCGAAACCACAATATAAAATGCTGCTTAAGAATACAACGCATTGGGGCAAGGTGGATAGTATCTGTGAGGAAAATAAAAAGGGCCAATAATTAAAAAAGAAATATAACAGAGTTTAATCCTTCCGCCTTCCGCCGTCTGTGAGCTCAGTCAAAACCTTCCACCTGCTGCACCGCTGCCTCTCTTATTGTCTCTCTGTGTCCATGTTATAGGTCATTGGCTGAAAAACATTTTTGTAGCAAAATGTTGAGTTCTTTACTTGAAAATTTAAATCCGGGGAGACCCTGGACGCGTCGCATAGTGAAAAAAATTAAAGTGAAAGTGAGTGATAATTTTCGGATTTCCTCGATCTCAATAAAGCGGGTGAACTGTTGTAAGCAAGACAAGGGCTACGGCTACGGCTATAGCTACGGCTTTGGAGACAAAGGATCGACGGTGACCACAGTTTTCTTATTATTTTTAATGCTCACAGCATGGGGAGCGGAAGGAAAGGAGAGGAGTAGCGGGAGAGACGGCGGGAAGGGTAGTAAGCTCCATGACATGATGATGATGGACTCGAATTCAAATTTTCCATCCCTTTTTGAGTGGAAATCCGAAATGGGAATGTCTACAGCCAGGATTATTCCGAATCAACATCATGTGTCTGCTTTCCTCAACGGAGGCGTGTCTTCAAGGTGACAACATCTTTTTTTGCATTCTTTTTTATTTTACTAAAGTAATAGTCACACACGCAAATTAAGCCGCCAATTGGGCTTCAAAACGCTATGATTTATTTTCGCTCCTTAGATTTCTCTATATGAATGAGATACCAGGGAATGTGCTATCTATTTTAGTCACCCCGTGCACATCGATCCTACTATGGAGTGTCAAATTTTGGCCACTTGGAGACGGACGTGGAAGTAAGTACATGGCAGGACGACGAGAGCATTTTTGGTTCATAGTTTCAAATAATTCATTTTAGTTTGTCGAAGTTAACTTCTTTTTTGGAGTTTTGATATATTATTATGTTTTTATATTTCGAAACGTGCAAAGCAGGATATCTACATATCCGTATTTCTGGACTTCAAGTGTCAGAATTTATTCTTTACGATTTTGTTAGTATCTGTTGTAAAATTCATTAAATTTGTTTAAATAATTTACAAATTTCAAAAGTGTGTAATCCGAAAATGTTGACCCTTTAAACTACATGAGTATTGTTTAGTGTTTAAAAACAAAATTAGAGCATTTTGATATTCTAATTCTTGCTATACATTTTACAAACCAAAGTTTGTAATTTTGAGAATCCAAGTTTTCGAAAGTTATTTTGAAGATTTAGTGCCTGACAACAAAATATGCAACTAGGAAATATTATGTAATCTTGGAAATGGTAGAAAATATATTCTGTATGAAATTGCATATATTTTTGAAAAAACAAAACTAAATTGAATATTCTTTTTGTTTGGCCGGTGGTCCATGTAGATACTACTTTTTGCATCTTTTGAAAATTGTGTGTAAGTTGTTAAGTATCTCTTTCTCTTACTTAAATGGTAGTCTCAAATAATTTGAAGCTCTGTTCAAGTCTAAAGTTTCAAATACGAAACGCCCTTAATCTTTTAATAACTATAATAATTGTTTTTCCTCTTATTTGAATTATTTTTATCGGATGCGCTTATGACGCCAGCATATAAAACTGAAACTATAGTCTACTTAACTCTAATAAGGAAAAATATGTTCTATTCTAATATTAATTCGATTACCCACATAATACCAGACCACTCAAGGCAACTGGACGAGCCTCAAATTTTAAAATCCTTCCGGACAGACCGCTCTGGAACATTCTACGATTTAAAATCACGTCAAGGGATCTACAGCGTGGAGATTAAAGCCCTTCAATCCGACTCGTACGTTCATCTCTACGCCTCTAATTCTCCCGAACCCCTCCGCATCCCTTCAAATTTTATCGAAATGTCTGATATGTCCATAACTGCCGGGATTCCCAAACCCAGGATCTCGGTCCGACGGCTTCGAGGGAATCGTCTCCATGTGAAATGGGAGCCGAGTCCCAGAAATCCACATCTCATGAAGTACTGCATCGTGGTCAATAGTTACCGAGACTACTCATCCCTGTGTGGAGCTCAGGGAGTCAAGTACGGCGTCCTCCCGCCCGACCTCATGCACGTCTCCTACTACTACTTCCCACTCGAGGCCAAGCACAAGGCTCATCTCCAACAGCAACAGCAGCAGCAGTATCCAAATCAAATGAGGGACAGCGACAGGACAGAAGGCTCAGTGAGTGGCAGCAGGGGGGATTTTTTTCCACGGATTAGTAGCAGCAGCAGTAAGGGAAATAACAACGGTCCAAATCCAAATGACAACAATTTCATGAATGTTCAGCTCATGATAAATGACCCGTCGAATTCGAATGATTACAATAGTAATGATCATCAACATCATCATATTCCCGATCAGAGACGTCCACACAACCCCCTCCACTACAGTAAAAGACAGAGGCAGAGTAGCTTTGAAGAGAGAGAGCGGGCAAAAGACTTAATCATCGGCTGTGTCAATAAAAAAACAAACTATATTTTGAACAACCTTCGAGAGGGGAAGCTCTACTATTTTAATGTGTTTATCAAGGATACGAGTACAAACTTGACGTATCCCTACGTCCGAACCACCATGAAGTACATTATACCAAAGGTAAGGAGCACGTCTCAGTTTCACCTTTACTTACTTACATGGACTTGATTAGGCGTAATGTACAGCGCAGTTCAACTTCCAGCATATTACATTTCCTTAATAAAATTCGTACAATTAACATGCGTATTTTTAGTCATAGTCATTAAATTGGCAACACCAGACATACTTATATGCATTTTCGTAAATCTAAAACCAGTATTTATTTATTTTGTTTTGAATTTTAAAATTAAATACATATAATGCCAGATATAATATCAGATGTTTATATTTTGTATATAATTATTTTCCCAGTTTTTTTCTCTATATTTTATACAAAATGCTCAGAACTCTCTTTAATTTACATAGCTTAAATAGACTTCTTGCAAAATTTTGAAGAAAATTCGGTAGAATTCTGTGTTTTAACCAGCGGTTAATTTATACTTTTCAACGTTTTGCATACAGAGGAGAACCAAGGGGGGTATAGGTCATAGATCATGTAGCACCCTTTGTAGAAAAAGTATGTAAATGCTTATTGCATATAGGGTAAGATACATACGTGATATGCTTTCTAAAAATAGCGATTATCTGCTGGTAATGCTTATTCCACGGTCGGTGATATTATTATTGTTTCGTCAGAAGAAAAAGCATACTATTTTTGTTTTTAATATCTACCCAACCTAACAATTTAAATGTGTTGCTAATACTCAACCAACCATGACACACATTTTTATGAACCTCTTGAAAAATGCGTTCAGAGCAACTTTACCAGTTTATATGAGTGTGAAAAACTTTTTAAAATTTTAACTGTCATAAATTCCATTTATAAACGCATGCTCTGACCTGCTCCTGATCGAAACTAGTATACATACATGTAAATACCTGAAACAACAAAAATACAAAAACGTTTGAGTCCCTAATACTTCCTTATATATTTAGCATATCTGCAGTCAAACATGCTACTATATGAATACTTTATGAACATCTCTTGCATGCTAATTTGTGTCAAACATTATTTACCCTATTCATCCCTAGTGCCATGAAATGAGGAAATATAATATCAACTCGTCCAGAGTCAAAATAAAATGTGTGTGTAGTAAAGCGAATGTAAAACTGAAAACATGTAGTTTAGTAAGTTTAATTATACATATATGTACCTATACCGGGGTAGGTAATTTTGAATGGTGTCACAGTGCCTTTCGGTTTTGGGAGATAGAAAATGCTAAAATTAATTTTGGAAAGGATGATGATGCTCAGGTAGTGAGAAGAAAGTGTAATATTGAATTTGAAAATATAGAATCTGCCAAATGGAATCAGTGACTCGAAAGCGACGAAGGTGACCATCCCCAGTGGGAAGCACACACTCATGAAATTTAATTTAAAGAAGCCCTGCACAGAGCTGAGTCTGTATGTGATGTCCTGTGGTGGTGGGTCCATCACTTATCAGCTCATCCACGCGTACAAATCAATTATTGAGTCCCAGCCGGTGGACAGCTTGGACATTGTAAAGATTGCCATGCCACTGAGGGGCAGGTACTACATCCGTCTTCGACAGAGTCCCAGTCCAACCCACAACAATTTTAATTCATCAGCCTCATCATCAGCATCCTCATCTCTCCCTATCATGGCTGAAATCTATGTGAGCAAGAAGAACAAGCGATTCCCTCTCCCAAAACTCCCATGTAAGGTTCTGTATAGCTATAATAATATTATATGCTTATTTTCTCAACTATATTATGTCTTTCTCAGTCCATAAAAAACCTACTTAGGTGAACACATGCGTATATGCATGGACATGCGCTATATTGCATAGCCCAGACTCAGACTAATACATCATCCTGACAATATGGTAATCATAATTTTTGTGAAGGTATGACTAATTTAATCGTTTACTCACCCAACTTAATTTCCAATTTACATGTGTAGACAAGAACCCACTCTCACGATTTCCTATTATTTCTAATCCAAACAATACTGATGGCCAAGTGCGATACGGAACGTACACGGGGCAGTCTCGTAAAGTGAGAAACAATAGTGAGTTGGTACACAAAAGTATAATGTGAACATTACTATAGGCAATTGAAAGTGCTGGCTAATTTTTTACCCTTCAATTAAGTGCTCCGCAATTACTATTGCCAGCGAGTCTCACTGAGAGCCAGACCATACGTTCAGAGTTCAGAATAATTATTATTCAAAATTAATTCCAGTATCTACATTAAGATATGGAATTTAGAATCACGTTAAATAAAATTGTGAAGTTAGTACATAATATATAAATATTATTCGACAATCGTTTTCATTTATGATTCGTCCGCAATTAACTTTGCAGAGTATGAATAATTGTCTGAATCTGTTGTTAGTACTATACTTGAGTATAAAGCTCTTGAGCTCTACAGTATGACTATTGCAAACATTAAACATAACCTGATGAATTGAGCTGCATTATCCTTCGATTATCTTTCACGGCAGGCAGACGTCCTATATTGCTCTGCTGATTGCTGCTAAAACTTCTTTCGTCCCATATCGTCCCTTGTGTGTCTTGATGAATTCAAACGGAAAAATAAAGTAAAAATATTATGCTAATATTATTTTTTCTTTGTACGAATAATATTATAGACAACACACAAGTTATTGAGCTGCACAGTGAGCGGTCATGTGACTCCGTCAAGATCCTCTGGCACCCCTCACCAGAGACGCGAGATAATGAGTACTGCATCTTCCTGAAGGAGGAGAGCCGGAAAAGAATTTTTAATTTTAAGAAACCCAACCAGTGCGATGTAGAACGAAGCTTAAATAATGATCCTTATGTAACTCACTCACTTTGTCTCCAAAGAACACCGTCAACTCAAGGGTATATGCATAATAAATACTATTAGTTCTAAATTTGAATGAGCCACTCTAGGCCAAATCCGCACTTAATGAAATTAATGGAGTTAATTAATATGAGTAACTAATTAACTAGTCGTAAATGTTTTTCCATTTATTACAACGCAACTATTAAATTATTGTTTTAAGTGTGCGCTCTGAAATGTGGTAATTAAATATGCAGTTTTAATGGCAGCACACCCAGAAGGAGTGTATAAAGTTGAAATTAAGCAAGAATAAATTAAAATAAATTCTCAGTATGTAGGTATATGAAATCTATTTTGTATAATACTAATTATCATTAACAGTTATTAGCGGTATTCATGATTCCACTTTATCAATTTTTGGCGCTAAATAGTTTCGCACTATAACGCGAAAGTCGTCTAGAATGTTGAACACCCCAACCTTTAATATGTTATAACGTTCGTGGTGGTTTTGTTGCTATTGGTAACAAATGATGCATAAATAACATCGAACCAAAAACAATTATTATGGTTGTTTTTTATTTTTTGTTTTTTGACCGTAATTCAAATTTATTTGTTTGAAACATTGAATGTAGTCAAGTTGCCGTTTCCACGGCGACATATGATAGTCGCTATATCGCGCTATATCGCCCTTGCTTTTCGACACTATAGTGCGAAAGTGATATAACGCCAAAAATTGATAAAGTGGAATCATGAATACCGCTATTGAAATTGGCTGGGCTCCATTTATTATTCATCGACAACATAATGAATTAAGAATAAAAGGCATTTTACACAGTGTAAATTTTGTTTGATTTCTAGCGGATACTTAAGCCAAACGATCGGAGGGTTACACCCCGGCAAAACATATATTTCTCAACTAATTCTCCGTCGTCACAAGGGTAAAGCGCTATCGTACGACTTGTTTCAAGTGTCCACATTGAGTGAGTGTCCAGAAGGTTAAAATCTTTCCCTCGATTCGTTACATAATAATTACTATATTATGTTATTACTAAATTAATTATCTCTTTATTAAGTATCTTAAATACAAAGTAATGTAATACATGAATAAGAAAAAATAAAAGTAAGGAGGAGCTATATGAAATTTTAGGTGAAGGGTAGATTCTTTATATTTTATTGATAACTAACAGTAATTATTATTATTCAAAACTGATGGTTAAACTATGTTCACAAAGTATATATTATGTAATTATTCACTTTAAATTGTAATTCATTGTAACTTTGTAATTCATTTATTATTCACCGTTCGCGAAAACAAGTTCTGAATTTCCTGCACCTACATACCTACCGTATTCTCTATAATAGTGCAGGCCTATTGGCCTATATTACAAAATAGGTCTGAGAGGATTGGAATTGAAGTAGTACACCAGTCTTCTTAAAACAGTTTTATATGGCAGTACCACAGTACACGGCGCGGGCTTAGAATAGTGCACGGACCCGAGGGTTTGGAATTTGAATAGTGCACCCTGTAAGCAATACGGCAAATATTAGGCCTAACATAAGTACCGCATACCATCTAATACAACGCAGTTCCCTAAAACAGTATGCGGAGGGTAGGCGTCACATGCAGAGAAAATTGCCATGTAATTCCCTTTATAAATACCTTTTGTTGGTTCGAAATTAGCTACTTTTAAACACTTATTTGCTATTAAATCTGAATTTATGGCGTTTTCTATGAATTTTTGTGAAGGCCTTATGTTTGCAAATTTTAGCCCTGCCCGTGGCTTTAATTCGACGCGGAGGTCAGAAGCTTGAGTTTGAATACGCGGGAGGTACTATTAGAAGAAATACAGCAATTACTTTATCTCTGTAACTATTAATAAGACTAAAAATCAGCAGCCCCAAGATTTTGACGGGTAGGCCATTGCTTGAAAGTCAACTATCATCTAGTTCTCTTTATAGGCGTCATTTAAAAGAAATATAAATACAGAAAAGCTGACACAATCAGAACGGAACACTTCCGAGCCGTTTAAGAGCAATGCATATTTTGGGAGCAGATAATGCGAGTGAATGCGTACACATGTCATACCATCATTAATATTGGTGCAAAATTAAACTGGCTATTTATAATTAAACGTTAACAGCTAAACTGCAAGGGGGCGTCCATAAATCACGTCAAGGGTCAATGGATCTGCTGGGATGCTGAGGACATTTCATGTTAAGATCCTTTCTTTAGATACAAAATGTTGTAATATGGAGTTTGCAATTTTTTGCAATTTTGTTGGAGGAAATACATATTAAATTACAAAATGTGATCCCAAATACAGTACCTTGCAGATTATACATTTTACACGCCCTTCTCTTATAGTGAGGTAACTGCAAATATATCTAACACAATATATCAGAGTTTTTTATTTAAAAACTATGTTCCACAGACCGAGACAGTCCTTACAACAACCCCGTTGCATGGCAACGGGCCTTCCTGCTTGTTTTTATATATGTCTACTAATATTCATATTTGGAGTCAGTTTCTAATACTGGGGGCTCTCCTCCCCTCCCCCTCCCCAGTGCCCCCAGGTAACTTGACCTATTTGTATATAATCATCTCAAAAAGACACTTGTGGATGAGACCTGCCTGCGTGGCTGTTACATCATATCCTTGCAAGCCTGTTGGTAAGTATGGAGCATACTTGGGGGTTACGTAGTCCGCACCGTCCACACTGGCTACACACGCTTCATACGCTGTTTGGAGTGCTAAAACTGATCTATAAGTGGCTATAAGCTATAAGCATTTACAAAATGAACAAACAAGGATACGAAATATCGAATTTTAGATTTGGTGGAAAATTCAAAGTGCGTCAATTATGTGTTGGTAACAAGGCTGCAGCTGGCTGCCATACAAAGCAATAATTCGCCCCTAAGGCTAAAGTTAAATTAAGTCAAGTCACCTGCCCAGTGACTTGAGCTGACCCAAAACATAGCCGGAAGTCGTCAAGTCCAAGTTAAGTCATTCCACTAGCCATCTCATCAAGTCTTGGCTTAAATGCCCTTGCTTTATTTAGGTGTTTTTACAATAACACTGCATACTAAATGTACTAATTAAAGCGTAATTGATTATCTTTAACATGGGATGTCATCAGCATTCCAGCAGATCCGTTGACTTAACCCATGAAGAGATTCATGGACGACATCTCGGCAGTTTAGTTGTTACATACCATTTAATAATTATAACCAGTTTATTGTTGCTCAGACTTTAATGATGGTATGACATGTGTACTCATTCAGTCGCATTAGTCGCATTATCTGCTTCTAAAATATGCATTACTCTTAAACGGCTCAGAAGTGTTTCGTTCTGATTGTATCACCTTTTCTTTGTTTCTATTTTTTTGAATGACACCTATACAGAAAACTAGATTGTAGTTGTCTTTAAAAATCTTTTGGCTAAGTTACTGACTGTCAATCTTATTAATAGTTATACAGATAGTGGAATTACTGTATCCTAATAGTCTCCTAATAGTACCTACCTCGTACTATTCAAACTCAAGCTTCTGACCTCCGCGTAGAATTCGAGATTTGGGCAATGCTCAAATTTAAAAACTTTATTTTCCTTAATTGTAGACAATTTACTTCTAACATACTAAAATATTTAAAACAACTGATACAAAATTTAGAATTACTGCAAACATTTAAATACGAGTACCAGAACTGAAGGCTCACCCTGCAAATGAGTACCTATACTTACAAAACAGCTCGAATATTTTTACCCCAACTCAGAAAATAAATTTTTCCCCAAATGTTTTAAAACTGTTATTGCAAGTGAGTTAAGTTGTCACACAATCAGAACGGAACACTTCTGAGCCGTTTAAGAGCCATGCATATTTTGGGAGCAGATAATGCGAAAGAGTGAGTATATGTGATGCCATCATCAATGTCTGAGCAACATTAAACTGGTTATAATTAAACATTAACAGCTAAACTGCCAAGGGGTCGTCCATAAATAACTTTATGGGTTGGATCTGCAGGGATGCTGATGACATCCCATATTAAATATATCCATTTACGTAATTTTTAGGTTGATGATGACATTGACAGGGCACACTAAGTGGAATAATATTTTATTCGCTCAGGATGTCGTTTGCAATATTGAAGTCGTCATTTTCCAAATTCAGGGATGTATTTTTTTTATGACAATATTTGACCTCAAAGTACTGATGACGAAATAATTTTGAAATATCTTTACAGGTTTCGCGCCAAAAACGTTTTGAATTTAAACGTTTAGCATTACGTAAACGAGAAAACGCCTCAACTTCAATTCAAAAGTAGGATGCCATTTTTCATCCGAATTTCAAAATTTATTTTTTGATATGTAGCTTAAAGTCTGCGATTTCCCAAACACTATCCAGAATTTTTTTACGTTGAAAAATGTGCAAAGTACAGATGTTTAAAAACTTTGGTTTTACAAAAGCATTACATATAATAGTAAAGAGGCATAAAAAAGATAAATCAAGTAACCAAAAGTACATAAATAGAAATCATATGTAATAACTTACCTTACTAGTTAGTACACAATTGCAGCACAAAATTTATGCTTCTGATCTTTGATTTTCACGTCTGCTTTATGGATAAAACATTGATGCAGTAATCAATAATCCTTAAAAGCTTTTTGCCTGTTCCGTATTGATAATGGTTACAACAAATAATAACACTTTTTGACTTTAGATTGCGTAAAATTACATAAAATAGGTGGAAAACGAAACGATTTTACAGGTTTAGGTCTACCTTTAGCCACTGCCGACACTGAACTGAAACCGTTTATACAATTAGGGAACATGCATAAATTAAACTTGTAAAATATGAAATTATTGGCAACCCCAACCTTATAGATTTAGACTTGTAACATAGAAGTCGAAAGAGAGACTGACCACTCCCATCTAACTGTTAATGTAATAAATGCACGTTTCTTTACCCGCTATTTATTCGCTGGCTCGCTGTTGAGTACTCGGAATATTTGGTTTAAGTAGCAACTCAAGATTTGAATGTTTTTGATTTTTACGTATGCTTTTAAATGCGTGCCGTGTACATTCTTCAACGTAAAAAAATTCTGGATAGTGTTTGGGAAATCGCAGACTTTAAGCTACGCATCAAAATATAAATTTTGAAATTCGGATGAAAAATGGCATCCTACTTTTGAATTGAAGTTGGGGCGTTTTCTCGTTTACGTAGTGCTAAGCGTTTAAATTCAAAACGTTTTTTGGCGCGAAACCTGTAACGATATTTTAAAAATATTTCGTCATCAGTACTTTGAGGTCATATATTGTCATAAAAAAAATACATCCCTGAATTTGAAAAATGTCGACTTCAATATTGCAAACGACATTCTGAGCGAATAAAATATTATTCCACTTGGTGTGCAGGGGTGTCATATAGCTTATAGCGTTCCCAAATGCAGCACCTTGCAGATATATAACATTTACACGCCCTTCTACAATAGTAAGGTAATTGCAAAATTTTTAAAATACTTGTCCGATTTTAAAGATTGATATATCATTGCAGAGATCTTGGAAAAAGACTTAAACAACTTTATATTTTGACGACCTTTACTTTATACAACAATTGTAAAAAGAATGTTTTTAAAAGAATAGGTTTTTTCAATATTTTTCAAAAGTAGGCAGCCTGAAAATAATTATATTCTACTAATGATTATCGCTCGAATGATGTATCTTGTATACCTATTTGCAGTGAGTGACCGGTATTTTTGACTTTTAGATTTAGCGGGAAATTAAAAACTTTCGAGTTTTTGGTTTGCAAAAGTTGGTCAAATCTACTAACGTAGTGCGCACATACTTCACCCGCTGTTTGGAGTCTTAAAACTGATCTGTGAGTGGCTAAAAGTATAACCACAATGGCAAAAAGATTGTACGAAATATCGAATTTCAGATTTGGCGGAAAATTCAAACTGGCTCATGTTACTGTTAAAGCTGCAGCCCACAAAAGCAATGTATTTTTATTATTAACAGGACCTGCTTTAAATAATTCGGGCTTGCTAAGAAAATAATAAATACCTTTATCTCACTAACACCGGAGAACTTTATTTCAACATTTTGCACGGGTAAGAAATGCCAGGCTATGAAAAATCCGGGTAGAAAATGTCCGGGTAGGAAACAACCTGGTAGGAAGCGTCCGTTTATCGTTTTACTTTTTTAATTTGAGTTACATTATTTATTTGAATTAGTCGTACCTAATCAATATTCTTTCAGTAATTTAAAACTAACAAATCTGAGTCAATAAATCCAGGATCGCCTTATGAACAAATACATTTGGGCACCTTTGCAAGCGATGTGTATCGTTTTAATTTTTTAGTAGGTGAATAGTAAATGTCCTAGGCTTGGTTATGCGTTGCAAATGCCCGGGTTACAATTGCTCGGGTTAAAAGTTTTAAGGTTGCAAAAGCCTGGACTCGAAGGAAATGCCAACGCATAATCATTACATAAATTGGCAGAAAATAAAAGTCAATATGATTTTTCATCATTTTATTTTCGTGTATTTAAAATAAAATCATGATTTTAAACATTATATTTTTAGTTTCGGCTGGTTGTGTATATATCAAAAGAATTACGAATAAACTTTTTAATATCAAAATTATTCTAATTCTTTAAATTTTGAGTACAACTTTACAAACAAGATTTTTGTTTTAGTATTATTATTTGGTTAGTCCAATCGACTTACCTATTTTTATACGAAGTTATTCAGTCAATCAATTATGTCTAATTTGAACAACGCAAAAAGCGCAGATTTCAAAACTTTATTTCGTCGGTGAAAGATTAAATATCTGTTTTCTTTCATTCTTCGCGAGAAACAAAACTGTTCTTTTATGTTTCTGTAAAAGCAAAACGGCTTCCATCCTTACCAAAGTCAATAGAACGACACGGATTTGCTTTTAGCAAAGAATGGAAGAAAACGGATTTGATCCTTCACCTACGATATTTTATTATGGGAAACAGGTGTAAGCCTATGATTTTGAATATTAAGGTGCCAGTTAGTAGGAAAGAGACCTTTACACACACATTTATTACCAACGTTAAATTACAAATTAAAACGCGCACACGAAACAAAAATGTAAATTTACATGCTGACTATATATGAATGTATGCACTGCTCTTAAACGGCTCAGAACCGTTGCCATCAATGTCTCAGTTATTCTGTGCTTTTATTTTGTCTGTATCAGCACTGCATAACAAAGAGAATAATATATTTTCATCCGAGATTAGCGTGGTAATGTACTACTGTGTTACTGATTTGAGGACACGCGTTTTCTGGAGGGAAAAAGTGGAATAACCTTGTCATATTTGTACATGCTACTGCTGTACCAGTTCAGTGTAATGAATTAATTTAAAAAACCGTTTTCAACTTATTCTATATTTTAAAGGCCAGATCTTCATAACAACTAAAGTTTAAAAAGTGGGTGTCTTTTATTGTTCACATGTTAAGCTAATTATTTTTTTATATAATCAGAATCTGCAAGGGGCTCAACGGTTAAAGAAATTTATTCCAATTTGGCCGGCTGTCATAGTACCTGGTCATATAGTACGTCTGGTTAGAAATTAAATGCGTTTTATAACTTGTAATTAATACTAGTCCATGACGCGCCACAATTGATCACAGGGCATTTAAATGGCTTGTGTCATCCGTGTTGAGGTGCTACTAGCTGTACGTGATTTCTTAAGCGGTCAGGGCGGGGTTGTAACACGAATTTCCCCAAAAATATTAAAAACGTTTTTGTTAATTTCCGCGCACGCTAAGAAAAGTTGTGGCGGGTTAATCTACTACTCCGACACCTACAGAGTACTTGGCTAAACATTTGTACACGACAACTCGGTTAGGAGGTAACAGAGTGAAATATCTGACTTAACCAATCTTCTACCTAAATGTATAACGTACTAACCAGGTAACTACTTTACCTATAACGCGGTTTCCTTAGTAGTACTAAGGTGCGTAAAGGTGATCACCCCCAAAAGGTGATCAGTGGCCGCCGTGTAAACAGTACGGCCTATAAAAATCTAAGTAACTAATAAATACCCATACAGCTTATATGGTCTCAACTCTCAACTATCTTGACTACCGATTTTAGCTTCTTACCTTTATTAAAAACTCTGGCTATTTAAAATCATGAAAGTTTTGAGTGCCTGTTTACATTTTTTATGCCGATCACGTTTCTACGTTTCAATTAAATTTAGACGTATTGATTGATGAATTTGACTGTTTACATCAGGGGCACCTGGGCCGATGTAAGAACTTTCTACGATTTTTTCGTACAATGACCTGTATCTCTTGCAACTTCTAATTTTCAAAACTGAGTATTTTTTCGCACATGCAATATTAAAAGAGTATAATGACAGCTTCTCCTTTAGTGCACGTTGGCTAAGTAAAAAGATACATGTACTTAAAGTAAAAAAAAATAAACCCGATCACCTTTACGCGCATTAGCACTACAATTTTACCTTCTAATATATTTCAATGAAGTGGAACATGCGATTTTAGCCCTTCGTACCGAAGAACACGTGTACGGTATTGCGGATTGGCTCACTTCACGCTCCAGCAGCATAATAACAGCATTATTCGAATTTTACTTAATACGAACTGGTTCTTGCAACTGGGACCATATCTACATCGTACTTGAAAATATAATTTATGCGTGTGACTGGTACGTGTAACTGGGACTTTTACTTTTAACTGGTACGTGTGACTGGGACTTTTAACTGGTACGTGTGACTGTTACTTATAACTGGTACTTTGGACTGGTACGCGTTACTCGTACATTTAAATGGTACGTGTGACTGTTACTTCTAACTGGTAATTTTAACTGGTGCGCGTTACTGTACACGTTGCTGATACCTTTACCTGGCACAACCCGCTGGTATTTTCACGTGTACCAGGATCCTGTACCACGATAATTTACCAACTGCACTAACTGCAGCATAGCTGGCCAAAAGTTTGGAACTCTCGCTCCACTCCACTCAAATTCAAAAAATTTCCTCCTAATTTTAGGAACTCCACTCGGAACTAAAAAAATTCTTAGTTTTTTTTATTAACTCGCGTTCCACTCAGAATCCGAACTCAAAAAATTTTGGAGCTCGAACTCGAATTCAAACTGGAACTCATTTTTAGGCATTCTTGGGTAGAATAAGTAGCGGTTATATTCAAAATTTAAAATTTAAATTTCAGGTTTTAAGGGTTGGAACTTGGAACTCAACCTTTTAACCAATACGAGCAAAATGTATGTCGTTATTGATGAAATTTTGATGTTTCTAATTAGCAAATTCTAATTTTTACTAGATATTTGGCCGATTATTTTACTTATTTGTATCGAACCCACTAATGTTGCATTAATTTACGATTGCTTTAAAAATATCTTCTAGGAAAACTAATTGTTTTTTTAGATAGCTAAATTTTGTATTTCATGTTTCTTCTATGTATTAAGTATCAACATTGTTGGTGATGGTTTAGATACACAGTAGTATAATACATTGTTTTCTCCCATACAACGTTTATCTCTAGTTGTGAATTCAAACTGTACGCAAAAATATGTAGGCGTCTCATATTGAGTTGTACGCGGGTCTCTAATGAAATGCGTGGGTAAGGCCCAAAATACTCCTATATTTACTCAATCAATGTTAATTAACGCATGATTTTACCTACTTCTGAATACTGCTATACAGTAATACATCTTAATTCTAGCAGTTTTCTTAGAAATTTATTAACTGCAAATAGGCCTGATATTTTCAATTTTGAATATTATGCGGATCTTTAATCGTACACGGGGAAAAGAAGTTTAGGTTTAAATAGTACGCCGAATGCTACCTTATTTATATAAGGAAATAAGGTAGATATGTAATGTAACTATAGGAGTTCTGTTATAAGTGGGCTGGGTTAAGTAAATGCATCGTCTACTAGTTTTGAGTTCCGTCTTGGAACTCAAAATTGCACTCACATCTTACTAGGATGAGAGTGCAGTTTGGCTTTGAGTTCTATGTTATGGCACTCCACTACGCTCACTTTGGAACTCACAAATTTTTGGGAACTCGAACTCGGAACTCAAGGGTACCTTGGAACTCGCGCTCCACTCCACTCTTGAGTGAAGTGGAGGGCAGCTTTGAGTTCTGAGTTCCGCGCTCCACTCCATGAGTTCGGACACCTATGAACTGCAGCCAGGATTGTACCAGGAAATTTGAATTTCCCTCCTATGTACCAGGCATTTGTACCAGGAAAATGTACCAGTTTGTCATTTCAGTACCACGCACAAGTTTGTCGTATCAGTACCACATACCAGTTTAGCGTATGGGTACTGAATGTATTTGGTCCCTTTAATCTTGACCCCACCTCACTCGGTCCCAAATCCTTGAGCCCCTGTAATTACTCAGTCCCCATTATTCCCGATATTATTATATATTTTTTGCACCTATTGTTCAATGAAGTAACAGGTAATTATTTGAGTACAGCCAAAATTCGGCAAACTATCACTGAACTCAATGAAAGTTGAATGCAGTTGTGAGTTCGATCTCTGCAGTTCACTCCATGAATGCGTACAGATATAATAGTGTAGAGCCGCAGCCCCTGTAGTAGTGCGTAGTATCTGTTGAACAAACCGGAAGCTTGTGAAAAGTTCAAGTCACACACACCCTTCAAATGTCCCAATAACTTACCCAGTATTTTCTCCCAGCTGCAACTGCAAGTACCAGCACCATCATAGGAGTTCGTACTTTCGTGTTTTTGAGCTTTGCAGACCCTATAATATCTATTTTATTCGTCGATTTCGATAAAACTTGTTTTAATACTTTTTATATTAACTTTTTATATCGTCAGCGAAGAGGCAAATCTGACTATGGGACCATACATATATTACGTTTACAAAAAGGGGGGGGGGAGGGGGTTAGGGGCCATGCAAACTAAAACTCACTCAAACCATGAGGGGGGGGGAGGGGGTTAAAGAAACTTACGTTTGCACCCAAAAAATTGTTTTAATATCATTTTATTCAATTCCAAAATCCATTTTCATCTGTGATTTTAAAATTGAAAATTTTAAAAACGAAATTGATTTCAATTTTGCTTTAAATCATTGCCGTTTTAAGTTTGTAATTTATTATAGATAAATTATTTTAATACTAGTTTTTGTGTTTACGCATTGGTAAATAAAGGACTAGGCACAGTCAGTGTGGAAAAATGGGTCCCCGTTAGATTTTGCCTAAATTAACATATAATATTGTAAATTTTATGGCCAACAACTTTGCTGAAGACACTTTTCTAAAATATAAGAATTTGACAACACAATTTTGGGTCAAAGGTCAAATATCAAGGCACTTTTTACTTTCAGAAAATAATTGTAAACGGTGGTAAATTTTCTTCTGATTTACGTTGTGGTCTTTGTTTTGACAAACAAATAATTTTTGACCCTATTTTTGGGTCAAAATTGAAAATAACCCCAAACATAGGGTCAAAAATTAGTTTTTCGCCAAAACAAAGACCACAACGTAAATTCGCAGAAAATTTTACACCGTTTACAATTATCTTCTGAAAGTAAAAAGTTACTTAATATTTGACCTTTAACCAAAAATTGTGTTGTCAAATTATTATATTTTAGAAAAGTGTCTTCAGCAAAGTTGTTGGCCATAAAATTTACAATATTATATGTTAGTTTAGGCAAAATCTAACGGGGATCCATTTTTCTACACTAACTGTGCCTATAGTTCTTTGTATAAATTAATAATTCATGCACGTGAAATATTTTTGTACTACTGTAAACGTTTCATGGGGGAGGGGGGGAGGTCGGGAAATATCACTAATGGTGACAAGGGGGAGGGAGGGGGTTGAAAATTTGGGTTTTTTGTAAACGTAATATATGTATGGTCCCTATCTCCTTTTGGTGCTAAAAGCGAAACTGACTATTACCATTTTTTGCTAAAAGCGAAAATGACTATCTCCATTTTTCTCAAAACACTATAAAAAGGAGGCAAAAAAACTATATGTCCCAATGCAGCATGTTATAAAGCATGCATACGTTTTTGTTAAGGGGTCGTCCATAAATGACGTCACAAAAATTATTGCTCTTTAAGGACCTACCTACTCTCATTATAACGGCTCAACTGTAACAAGGCGTGTCAAAAATACCAGACAAGACAAGACCCACACACGCTAAGTGTGACAATATATATAAACAGCCCATTACAAATATTACAATCTTAAAATTTTTAGCCATTGATTTTATCATTAGCTATTGGTAATCTAAATCAATGTGTCAACCTTTTACTGACTGAACTCAGCGTTAACGTTCAATTTTTCGGATTCTCGTTTTCCACTTAACAACAAGGGTGTTCAAGTCAAGTCAGACTTGACTAGATGACTAGTGACTTGACTTGACTTGGGGCTATTTTTTGAGGTTTGACTTGACTTGACTTGACTAGGCTAGGTCGTTTGGGCGAGTGACTTGACTTGACTTGACTAGCGGAAGTCGTTTAGGAAATGACTTGACTTGACTTGACTATGAGTTAATTTTAAATCCCGTGACTTGACTTTGCCGAACTTATCAGGCTTCTTTGTATACAAAGTCAAGTCAGGATTTCCTTGCTGACAAGGCGCTAAAATTAAATTTTTTTGACTATGTGACTAGCTTTGCTTGACTTGAGGAATGACTTGACTTGACTTGACTAGCGCAAGTCATATAGGAGAATGACTTGACTAGACTTGACTAGCCACTTATTCGAAGCTCAATGACTTGACTTGACTTGACTTAGACCCAGTGGTGAATTGCTTTGCTTAACAATAACAAGTGTTTAATGTTCCTGCCTGTCCTGCTGGCGGTTTTCTAGTGACTACTGCTTTATGTATTTACCATTTCTGTTAAGTTTTCAGTGGGAATTGTAATAATGGAGTTTTACATTTAGTTAAATATTTTGTAGTGATCGGAAAACAAATTAATGTGATAGAATTTTAAGACTTAGTATGTAGTTAAATTTCTGTCACGCGGAATATTTATTTCTTCATTCATTGTACCTGTCACTAACAATGTGACCAATCCAACAACTAAATTACTACGCTGCTGAATCTAGGATTCAAAATTCTACCGATTCTTCCTTTGCCAAGCACAAGTTAGACTTTAAAGTCTTAATTTCAGTTGTTGTTCGTTTTTATGTGATGCGGTATGATAATTAAGTTTCACAACATTGCGATAGCTAAGCTTTCATAAATGGAGTAGGTGTTTTCTGAGAAAGCAATAATTTTTGTGACGTCATTTATGGACGACCCTTAAACAAAAACGTCTACTTTATAACATGCTGTATTGGTACATTAAGTTTTAGTGCCTTCTATTAATGGTATTTCGAGAAAAATGGAGATAGTCATTTTCGCTTTTAGCAAAAAATGGTAATAGTCAGTTTCGCTTTTAGCCCTAAAAGGAGATAGTCAGATTTGCCTCTTCGCTGACGATATGCTCTGTCTGCAGTAGTTCCACAAAATTGTTTTTGTTATACACAGTAGTTGTATTATGACAAACCAAATGGTCACGATTACAGAAGAAACTGAAGCCTGAAAGGGTTGAGCTTTCAAGTATTCGTTACTATTCGTACAAATCTTTAGAAACTCAAAAGGTCATTTACACCCCAAGCCCCAAACCAAATATGGGAAGCTGTAAGAGACCAGGACCAGACAGCCGCAGAAAAGACCATTTTAGTGGACGGTCTTCGGGAAAGTGCAACAGATCCGGAGTTATGTCTGAGCTGAGCATATTAGAAGATAAAACTAAAATCAAATGGTAAGGCTACAGTTGCAAATATTGCCTAAATACACTTACGGCTTTTATGCAAACTGCGCCGCCTACTCACTTCGGGCTGGTTTGGTTGTAGAATGTGTTTGGAATTCGGGTATGAATTTTGTAAAGGCCTTATGTTTTCAAATTTTAGCACTGGCCGTGTCTCTAATTATACGCGGAGTTCAGAAGCTTGAGTTTAAATAGTACGAGAGAGGTACTATTAAGAGACCAGAGATTCAGTAATTCCATTATCTGTACATATATAACTATTAACAAGATTGACAATCAGTAGCGTAGCCAGAAGATTTTTTCAACTAAGGTCACTGCTTGAAAGCCAACTACCGTATAGTTCTCTATATAGGCGTCATTTAAAAGAAATATAAATACAGAAAAGCTGACAAAATCAGAACGGAAAACTTCTGAGCCGTTTAAGAGCAATGCATATTTTGGGAGCAGATATTGCGAGTGAATGAGTACATGTCATGCCATCATTAATAAATGAGCAACATTTAACTGGTGGTAATTAAACGTTAACAGCTAAACTACCAAGGGGTCCTCCATAAATCACGTCATGGGTTGGTTCAACGGATCTGCAGGGATGCCGACGACACCCCATGTTAAAGATAAACATTTACGCAATGATTAGGCTGATGACAAGGGTGCCATAGGTTAGTTATCCATCGTAATCTTGAACAAATGTAAATAGAACATTTGGGACTTTTAAAAAATAAGTTTATGTACAACATTTTTGAATTTTCAAAAACATAACCAAAAATCATTTTGCACTTTTTAAAAACATTTAAACAAATAATTTTGAACTTTTCAAAAGCATAAATAGCTCATTTTGCAATTTTCCAAAACATAAAAATGGAAAATGCAACTTTCAAAAACAATTAAATTAAACATTTTGTCCTTTTTTAAGAACTCATAATTATCATTTTGCACATCTAGCTCTCATGTAGCACTTTTTCAACCGTAGCTCATTTTAATTCTAGCTTAAATTCGATATGAGCCCTTTCCATTCTTCACTCATGATATTAGGTATTGCCTACTCCATTAAATATGTCGTCGTTTTGGCCTATTTTATGCTTTGTAATTTGAGTTTTTGAAAAGTAAAACAGTGGGTTGTACTTATAAGCACTTGTGTACTTTTTCTGTAGGGTAATTTATTCAATAAATTAATTAATCAGAGACAGTAGCAACCATAAAATTGTGCTGTTATCAAAATTGTATCTGTTTCAAAGTTTCAATCTAGGTTTATCGTGTAGTATCATTGTATTAGCCTTCACACCAATCTGCATCGCGTGTATTAGCCAATATCCAGTCAGGATATCCTAAAATCAAAAAATTAAACCTTCATTGACTGAGGAATAAAAGTGACTACTGTAGTTACAATTTACAGAACATAATTTAAATATTTTTATAGTGAGAAAAATCAAATCTAATTATCGCATCTAATTAAAATCTTACGAGCAACACGATTGTACACTCCAGGACTCTGAGGTTGTGCGCAGCCGTAGCCCCAAGAAACGATGCCGATCAGAGTCCGTCTCCCGCCATTGTTAATAGTTAATGGACCACCAGAGTCTCCCTAATAAAGAAATGTGTGGCAAATATGAGCATACGTTTATTACATTGAATTCAACTATATTACTATACCTTTAAACAGAAAAGATTTTTTTTAAATGTCTCCTTACTTGACAAGAGTCCTTCCCACCAGTATTAATAAAACCAGCACAGAGCATGTTCGCTGTAATTTTTCCATTGTACTTTGTCTTGGTGTTACAGTCATCATTGCTTATGACAGGGACGTCCACTTTCCTCAACTTGGAAGATGTAGATCCCCCAGCAGAGGTAGCCCCCCATCCTGTCACTGTGGCAGTCACCCCAGCAAAAGTGTTTGAATTGGAGGCGGGAAGACAGGCGGGGATTATTGGGCCATTTGGAAGGAGACTCACGGGTCGACTCAGTTTCAAGAGGGCAATGTCATTATCAATGTTACGTCGGTTGTACTGGGGATGCATTGTGATTGTACTGACGGTGTAGCGCTCAGGAGCTGTCTCAACTCCGTTGTCAAAATCTTGCTCGTTCAGGACGACTGCAATGCCACTCGCAGTTTGGCTGTTAGGAAAAAAAATGTATAATTTTAAATGTAAATATTTACCGCGTACTTTGACTTATTTTGACGCAGCCTTAGCTTTCTTGCTCACTTAATATCGTCTATGAAGAACCAAAATGACCCATATCCATTTTTAACTAAAAAAAATATTCACTATCTACAAAAATATTTTGAAATATGCCTTGAACGCATTTAAAATATTTAAATGGAACATTTTCCACTGTTAAAAAATATATGAATTTTCCAAAAATCATGTAAATAGAACATTTTACACATTTAAAAAACCATGTAAATGGAACATTTTGCACTTTTCAAAAATTATGTAAATAGAACATTTTGCACTTTTCAAAAATTATGTAAATAGAACATTTTGCACTTTTCAAAAATTATGTAAATAGAACATTTTGCACTTTTCAAAAACATGCAAATAGAAAAATTTGCACTTTTCAAGAACATGTAAATAGAACATTTTACACTTCAATAAAATATGTAAATGGAACATTTTGAAATTTTAAAAAACATGTAAATACAAGATTTTATACCTTTTAAAAACTCTTAATTAAGATTTTCCGCATGTTTCGCATTTTGTTTTTATGACATAGTTCATTTTGATTCTAGCCTTAATTGGATATGGGTAATTCTTCACAGACGATTTATAAACGGCCTATTAGGAAATTATGTGACGTATAGGAAATAGGAGTACGTGAACCTTACCCATCAACACAATGACTGGCAGTAACGACATAGCGGGAATTAATGAGTGTACCACCGCAGTAGGCACGTCCGCTACCCCATAAACCATTTCTAACCAAAGCCACCATCCATGGATGCTCTCGAATTGTAGTTAGCTGACCACCCACAATTCGTTGTGAAGAAACGCCACACTCTAAAATTTTAAAACAATACTATAGCTAATAACTCACAGAATCAAAGTTACAAGATTTAAAAAATTCTAAATTAATGGCTAATTCAATTTAGTTATAGTATGAATCCTTACTGCAATTAGCCCGCCCTTGAAAATATTTGTGATTGCTCGGCATCTCACTAATTGTCAAGTTAGCATCTTCAGCTAATTTAACGAGGGCTCTGTCATCAAGTGGAATTCTTGTGTCGGCCTCCCTATCTAAAGAAATATCTCCAACTTCTAGTTCTGCTGGGAGGGGAAAATATTCTCGAATACAGTCGCCGAATAAAGCATAGTCCGGGTGACAGCCTGTTGAGTTGGATGCGGATGTTGCAGAGTTAGAGGCGGTGGTTGGTGGAGCATCGCTCACATCTTCCTTAGCGATTAGTGTGAGCGAGCCCAGGGTTGTAGCCTCGTCATTGTTCATATTAATGACTGAAATGTCATCTTCAATAGGACCTGGCCAAATATATATTGCAAAATAATAATTTTTGAAAACATTGAAATTTCACATAATTAATTTTAATAAGAATAATGCTCGTTCTTTTTAAAAAATCGTTGTAAGTATTCTGTTTAATTTAATATTATGCCAAACTATTTAAGAATGTTGACCAAACCTGTATGCATTACTCAGGGCCGGATATTGCGGCCAGCGCATGCAGCCCTCGCTGCCTGAATTTTCGAAAAACATGTAAATGGAACATTTTGTACTTTTCAAAAATATGTAAATAGAATATTTTGACTTCTCAACAACATGCAAAATAATTATTTTTGCGCATTTCAAAAACATGTAAATAAAACATTTTCCACTTTTCTCTAAACATGTATGTAAATAGAACATTTTGAACTTTTCTGAATCAAGTAAAAAGAACATTTTTCACTTTTCTAAAACATGTAAATACAACATTTTGCTTTACGACCAACAAAACCAAAATCAATAAAGCAAATTGATGGTTTTTGTATGGAAACAAATTGCTGCCTAAAACCAATTCCTTCGTCCGGCCCTGGCACTACTGCACTTAATTAACGGTAGGAGTATTTTAATCGAATCACACATAAATTGGATTTACAGAATGGCAAAGTAGGTACCTACATATTATTGTGTAGGTAAAGTTACAAGTTATAAAGTTGCCTACTTACCTTGATTTTTACCATCTTTCAGCTTCCCTTTTGATTTATTTGGTACAGTGAGCTTAACCTCAATATAGCCATTATCATCACTGTCATCAAGTCCGGCTCCGGCCCCAGTAGTTTGTCCTAACTTATTTTCTATAACCTGTTTCAAAAACGAATTTATAAGTCTGCGATCAAGTTTAAAATTTTGTCACTCTAAAACGACTAATCCACCTATCTACATACATAATATTAGCTGCAGGTTTTAGTAAGTATGAAAATAGAGATAACAGGAAAGTATCAAAGTGGCTTATACTAGTTACATAGTAAATAATTAGAAACCTTTTTAATTTTTTTAAAACTTTGATCGGCTTTCCTAGTTTCTTAGGCTATGTATACTTAACAAGTTTTGCACTGTGTGTACAAGTGTATATTTATTATATTTGTACAGTTCTGAATTTTTTGAATTAATCTTGATACTAAAGTTAATTTTTGGAGAAATATTAAGTTTTGCACTAATTTTGAGTACTGTTTGAAAAAACTACTAATTTATTAACATCATTAGTTTGGTAAAAATATTTATGAAGCTTACAAGCAATTTTGAAATTACAAAATATAATTATGTTTAATTTAGTAACCTAATAAGCTTGTTAAAAATTTGAGAATATTTTGCAATAAAAAAATTTATATTTAAAATTGGCAAATTCAGGGTAAAACTTGCACATTATATTAAGGGTATAGTTATAGGCAATTTAAAAGTGATGAGGATAATTACGAATATTTTGGTAATGAATTTTATTCGCAAAATGTATATCACGAGATCTAATTTAATTAGTTGGTAATTTCTAAACAAAAAAATACAGAATTTAAAATTGTAATTTTATAAGTTCGAACCTTTTTGACGGAATACCCATGGGAAGATGTAATAGCTAGGGCTAGGAGAATCAACACAATGTTGATTGGAATTATGAGGAGATTGTGCTTCATGCTTGCTTCTGTCTGATCAACAAAGAATAATGACAATGGATTGAGGAATACAACGAAGAAGTCAAGTACAATGAACTATAGGGATGAGTTCATGAGACCGAGTGAGATCGAGATGGGATTTAGCAGAGTATAGAATTGTCATGGCAGGACAACGACCAAATGCAATTGTCACCTAAAAACCGGATTCTTACAATTTTTATGTAGGCACATTTCCTGCTTTTAATTCTTGATCTTACCTCACGTTTCTTTATTTTCAACGGTACTACATAATTAGCCTATATTTTTTCCATGTGTAGCATTAACATTACTTGCATTACATTTGCTATAGGTTCTCAAAATCATCATCATCATCATCATCAAAATCAACAAGATGTTCCCCCCAGTCGCCAGTCTTGTCTTTATCTTATAATCAGTATTCAGGTATAAGCAATCCCACAAAGACATGCGACAGACCGGACTTTTATCAATTTACAATTTCAACACATTTTTTGCTTTTTGACACTTAATCTTCATCGCGTCATTGCCCATGCTATGTTGCTATGTATGTATGTATTGATTGTATTGTTAATTAGCAAAATATCTTTACACTTTTTGACTTACAGTACATATTGCACCATATGACATAGTAATATCACTTAAGTACATGGGAACCTACCTTGCTTGAACACATGGATTTAAATGAATTCTATCATAACGTCTTCTACTGTGACTAGTAACTACTGCTAGTATAGTCGTTAGGTTGCAAAATTGCTTATCTCCATTTTATTCGAATTTGAATTTTCAAAATTTTCTTGAAATAAAAAGGCCAGAAAATTCAGTGGGAATAACTGTGGAAAATTCTAGTGAGGACAGGGTCCCCCCTTCCATACTTTCGTAAAAACAAAAAAATTATAACTTCTAGTGTTTAATATAATGTTTGCTAATAATTACCATTTACCATCTTTTTGCAACAGAACATAACGAAAAAGCTTCACCTTCAATAGGGTCGTCCATAAATGATGTCCTAGAAACTTTCGAATTTTAGGACGGCACAACTATGTACATATATCGCTGGTGAAGGCTCAAATCCGCTTCCTTCCACTTTTCGCTGGAAGCAAATCAGCTTCCTTCGACTTTTAATTTAAATAAGCGCTTTAGCTATCCAAATCATAATTGCAAGCTTATGAAAAGTGCAACTTGCTCTAATTGCATCATATTCTAAAACGCAAAACGTTCTAACTACATGAATTTTAAAACTGAAAACTGTTCTTACTGCATCACTTCAAGCGCGAGCTGTTGCAAACTAATCTAACTACATGGCTTTGAGTTGCAAACTTGTCTAACTACTTACATGATTTTAAAAAGTGCAAAATGGTCTTACTACATGGTTCTAAGTTGTACAGTTGTACACTAATATAAATGCATAATGTTGAACCGTGCAAAATGTTCTTATTACGCGCTTTTGAATATTACATGTAGTTAAAGCTTTCGCACTTCTCAAACAGTATATTTAGAGCACTTTGCAATTCCAATACTTTGTAATTAGAACATTTAAACATTTTTAAAACATGCAATTAAAACATTTTGCACTTTTTAAAACCATTTAGTTAGAGCAGTCTCTCTTAGAATAGAGAAGCTAAACATTTAGGTAAAGGACACATTTCAATTTTTGTTTTTATTCGAGACTATTCCAGTCAGTAACACAGGACATTAAAGCAACCTAAACTCATGACAAACAATATTACTCTCCTCTTCATGTGATACAGATGAAAAAAATTAGAAATATAGAAGACTAGACATTATACTGTCAACGTTTCTGAGCCGTTTAAGAGCGATGCATATTTTAGGAGCAGATAATGCGAGTGAATGAGTACATGTCATGCCATCATTAATAAATGAGTAACATTAAACTGTTGGTAATTAAACGTTAACAGCTAAACTACCAAGGGGTCGTCCATAAATCACTTTATGGGTTAGGTCAATGGATCTGCAGGGATGCTGATGACATTCCATGTTAAAGATAGACATTTACGCAATGCTTGTGTAGACTGATGAAAAGGTGTCATAGGGTCCTAAAGATAGTGATGTTTTGATAATATAATTTGTGGGCAATCCCTAACCTGATTATTGTGGTATGGTGCAAATTATCTGTCATTATCAAAATTGGAAAATAATATTCGACTCTTGTATTGGAGGTTTGGAGAAACGGAAGTACTGATATGTACATGCAATAAATCAAAATCTGTTTTGGGTTCTGATTTTGAAGTTTTGCAAGTTTTTGATTCAGAACGTCGGTAGCCACAGCTATTTACTTGTAATTACCTCTGCCGTGAAATCATATTTATGATTTTTAAAGCTATATTTTTAGTTTCGACTAGGTGTATATATATTTTAAAAGAATTACGAATAAACTTTTTAATATCAAAATTATTCTAATTTTTATTAAATATTCTAATTTAAAGTACAACTTGACAAGCTTTTTGCTTTAGTATTATTATTTGGTTAGTCCATAATCGACTTATTTTCATACGAAGTTATTGATTCAATCAATTATGTATAATTTGGACAACGCAGAAAGCGCAGATTTCAAAGCTTTATTTCGTCAGTGAACACGCGCACACAAAACAAAAAGGTGAAAATACACACTGACTATATATTTAAATACATCTGTGGTTATCTTATTTCGCATCAAAGGTAGGCGTGGAGTAAAAGTGTATTATAAAACATTTAGATAGTTTGAATACTACACTGCATTGGGTCGTCGAATGTACCTAAACGTATGCGTTTGTTTTTGCCTAAAACTCGTAATTACACCTTTTTGCAACTATTTTTGGTATTTTGTTGTTTTTCGAGATTTTGCCAAAAATAAATAAAAAACAAGGAAGGGACCTGGATTTTTTAATTTTTACATGTTAAATCCCTTAAGGATTTGGCTATTTTGAAAGTCGGCCTTTTTGTCAAAATGCACGCGCCTTTTATGCGCAAACAGCGCAAAATGCACTCAAGTCTATATACTAGTGGAAGAGTCTAGGGTCAGTAGAAGACGTTTTGGTAACATTCGGTTAAATCCTAGGGTTACATGCAAAAACGTTTCCAAGTGAGCCATTTAAATGGTCCGTGTGACTGTGACTTTTAACTGGTACGCCAAACTTTAACACGTCGCTGATACTCTTACCTGACACAACCCACTCGTGCTTTTACATGTACCAGGAACCTGTACCAGTAGAATGTACTCGGAATTTTACAGATGTTAATATTCAAAATTGCAGGTTTCCCGCGTTCATCATCTTTAGCATGCTGTTATCGCACCTTGTAGATTCACTATTAGTTTTCGGTGAAGGCTAAGGGCAAACCACAAACCACTAACTACTACTGCAGTGCATTTTATGCATTTTGTTTTTTAGGAATATGATTTGGTATTTAATGTTACATTAAATACAAAATTGATGAGCGTATGACATATCAGAGGAACGAAGATATGTAATTACATCAGTTTGTGAGGCTGTAATAATATCTAAAATATTTTATTCTGTTTTTTTTTGGAAATACATACAATTTTGGTAATTTGTACCATATCATTAATCATTACATTGCAAATTGCAACATTGCATTTCGAAAAATCAGGTAACATAAAAAAAACACGCAAAGACAATACATGCATACAGAATGTACATCACGTTATACAACTATAAGCTTCATGTTTTTTGAACTTGCGAAAATACTTGATAAATATTTCGATGGTATATTATCTTTTAATGTAAATACGACTACCTGAAGATACTTGTTTAAAAATTAATAAATTAATTCATTAATGCCTATATATGCCTATATGTTTCAATTCTGCAATAGGCCATAATTATAAAGGCCTCGGCGGCGTTGGTCTCTTTGGGACCGAACCCCTGTCATTTTAATAATAATATGTTTCAATACAATCTATGCTTCTTTTTTCTTGAATTTGAATACAAAAGGACTCCCTCCTCCTCAATATGTTTAATTAGAGTATGTACAAGAGACATGACAATCCCATTATAAAAGCAATTAAAAAATCCTATAAAAACAGGGCCGACAAAGTCACTTTCTGGCGGTCCAGTAACTATCCAAACTATGACCAAAATCACACGGACAAACCAGAGGAGGACTGAGATCCCGAGCCATCTCTTCAGTGTAATGTGATTTCTCTGAAAAAATAAAATTTGGTTTTTAATGTATTTCATAGCATATATAATACAGTACATGTCGTCTGGGAAGAACCAAAATGACCCGTATCCATTTTTAGTTTCAAACAAAATGCACTATCTATAGAAAAAATTAAAATAACATAGTCATGAAAGCATGTAAATAGAACATTGTGCATTTTTTAAAAAAACAAATAAGTAGAATATTTTACACTTTTAAAAAACACAAAAAAACAACATTTTGACCTTTTCAGAAATTTGTAAATAGGACATTTTGCACTTTTAAGAAAAACTTAAATACAAAATTTTGAACTTTTCAGAAATATGTAAATAGGGCATTTTACACTTTTAAAAAACACTTAAAATACAACATTTTGACCTTTTCAGAAATATGTAAATCGGACATTTTACACTTTTAAAAAACACTTAAATACAACATTTTGACCATTTCAAAAATATATACCTATAAATAGGACATTTGTTTTTTTTTTTAAAATATGTAAATAGAACAATTTGCTCATTTTAGAAACTAGTGATTATATAGCATTGTAAGCGTTTGTATCTTCTTTAATATCTTTTTTTATATACACATAGGTCATTTTAATTCTAGTGTAAATTGGAAATGGATCATTTTGGTTCTTCATAAACACTGATATCTGGATCCCATAATATGTACTCTTAAATATTCTGTGATTTTTGTTTAATTTAAAATTCGCTAATTAATTTGTGAATTTGTTTTTACCCGTTGAGTTCCACTGAGTAAAATGAGGGCAAGTACAAAGGTTCCAATGCAGTAGGAAATCCCGAGTAACATCAAAAGTGTCAAAAATCCTTCTGTCAAAAAATGATTGATTAAATTAACAAAGTCAGTGGCACGCTATTTATTCATTAAGAATGTACATATTTAGTGCAGTATATGTAGGTACCTACTTATCTTAATTGTAGGCCTTTTTTAGCCCAATAATTAAGAAAACTAAAAGCGCATTATATATATATTATTAGGCATGAATAAAATTAATGTTATAAGGGCTGTCCATTTATTCAATATAATTTTATAGCATTGCATTAGGTAGGTGAAAATACCTCTTTGTAAAAAAAGACACTTGTACTCTTCAACGTAGTACTCTTGAACGTTTGGGGTAAAGAGAGAATCTGCTAAACTTCGTCCAAAATCACGATTAAATAATTCATTGGTCTCATCAGTCCCATTTTCCGTACCGTTAATTGTGTTGATGTTGTTTGGGTTGCCTGAGGAACTAGCTGATATAATTCCCCACAGTACAATAAATATCGCCAAGGAGCTCACTGAAAAAAACTGGAGTTATACAGAATAATAAGCCAAAATCAAATTTTAAATGGAAACCTACACAGTATACTATAATCATGGCACCTAAAATACCTAAATAATGCTATGTTATACAATGCTTTATTTTTATTGACGTATAAACTGTAGGTACTGTACATTTTACTTTTACTACATATATAATATGTCCCGAGTAATGACTCAAAATAAACCATTAACATTTTTAGCTAAAACTAAAATGAACTATTTGCAAGTTCAAAACAATTAAAACGTCATGACCGTAAAAGCTAGTAAATAGAACATTTTACACTTTTCAAAAAGAATGCAAATAAAACAATTTGTTCTTTTCAAAAACATGTAAGAAGAATATTTTACACTTTTCAAAATGCAAATAAAACAATTTGTTATTTTCAAAAACATGTAAAAAGCAAATTTTACACTTGTCAAAAAACATGAAGATGAAAAACATTTTGTTCATTTCATAAACTCGTAAATAGAATATTTAACACTAAAAAAATGTGTCAATGGAATATTTGAACATTTAAAAAAATACGTATATAGAATACATTACACTTTTCAAAAAGGACAAGCAAATAAAACATTTTGCACTTTTCAAAAACATGTACTTAATCGAAACATTGTTAAGATTTTAAAAACATTTTACGAATGTATCTGATTTAGTGTTTTGTTTTTACATTTCACATTTTCATGCTATAGCTGAAGTTGTATATGGCTCATTTTGATTCTTCCCCCAGGATATGTATGTAGTAGTAAGTAAAACAGCGGAATACATAGAAAATGTCTAAATAAGGGAATTACATCACATGTCACTTCCCACCACACAGAATTAATTGACAGGATTTTTACAGCCCTAAGCACAGCCGCCCAGCCTCAGCCGATGCCGAAGCGGATGAGGACTAGACCACTGGCCTGCCGGCACAACATACCTTTTTACTTCGTTAAACTTTGTACTTAAGTATATGCATAACCCATAAATATTTAAATTCAAAGTTGTTGTCATTTTTTTCCTACGCATCTGTCTGAGATCTGAGACGTTCTAATTTAACTGCGTCCCATTAAAATCAAAATGTAAATTTGACGGCGATCATTAATTACGACTACGACCAAAAATCTTATGCTACAGTCACGAGTGGTGATGCCAGGAGAGCAAAAGCTACAGTGCAATTTCATTTATAAGAATCATTTTTGTTGTGTACTAAAGGTGTTAAGAACTACAATACACTTTAACCAAATGGATAATGCATAATACCTATGGGAACTTGCATAAATTACGGGGCACAAAAATCGGAAATTTTAAACCCATAGCCCCCCCCCCCCTTTTTGGTATGTACGTCTATGTAAATGGATAGGCAGATATTACCTCTACCGCCCCCCCTCCTCCATGATGTAATACGTAATTTATGCACGCTTCCTAATAGAAACCTACTACCTACATTAAATACAAATACCTATTATTTTATAGTTTTTGTCCTTGTAATACAAAAGTATATAGTACTGATAAATTCAAAATAAAGATAATACATACCAAACGCCTGTAAAGGGTCGTCCATAAATGATGTCATCCAAATATCCCCATTTCTAAAACCCTATGACCCCCCTCCCCCTGTCATCGTCATCAGCTAATAAAATATTGCGTAAATGGCTATATCTTTAACGTGGGATGTCATCAGTATTCGTATCCAAGTTGACCCATTGGCACTGTGACGTCATTTATGGGCGATCCCTACGTTGTAAGTAGATACTATAGCTACTAGCTACTATAAATTTTTCCTTGTATACAGCAGAAAAGATGCAAAACAGACTCTTTATTTTCAAAATTAGTGTTATAGCAATGTCCATAACTTAGTTCATATTATTTCTAAATAATTTTGAAAATGTTCGAATTTTATTAGCGCTACTAGCTATTACTTATGTCGTGCTAAAAAAGCAGATAACTAATTTTGCAAGAATGAATAAGAAACAATAATTACAAGGATATTATAATTTTCTGTACAGGTGTACATTCAGTGTGTCTTTAAGGAGCTATAGGCCATATAATTACACATGTCATGAAGATGTTTAAAGTAGTGGACTCACAATATCTGCGTAGGCAACAACTTTGGCCAGCGTCTGAGATGAGTAACCACAAGGAAGTTCCACGCACATCTTTTTGCTTAGCTATACGGTATACACTTTACACTTTTAAGCTTATGGAGATATCACATTTAAAATCGAGCACACACACACACACATGACATTTCAATAATTGAAATTTACTCAAGTCAAAAATGGTCAAAATAAAACCCAACTAATTAAATTCACTTTAAAAATTCATGACATACTTGTTATGATTGAAATTGAAATTTCTATGCTTAATAAAATCTTCAAAAATAAAAATAAAATAGTTTCATGTCTCTATATAAAATATGGGAACTTTTAAGAATTTGAAGAAGCACGCACGTTTTGAGAGCACAAACCGTAACTGTAACCGTAAACGTTACCGTACAGCGGTTGTTTAACTTTAGGTGTGAAATGCTATACACACAGCAATTATCTGTCTGTCAATGTCAGTAGTGACCAGTGGTCGAAAGTAAATGGTTAATTAATTATTCCTATGAAGCTAATTACCTATACCCGCCACTTATGAATACACGTCTCTCTGTAATTATTATCGAACTGCACTTTTGAATGACGGTGTGTAGTCGTTAGTTTTACACACACAAATCTCGACTTGTTAAATAGTTAAATTTTACTGTTATAACTATACAGTCTTTTGACACTATAATATTATGTTGACTGTGGAAAAGTGGCGTTCTGACTCTGAGAGTTTCTGAGTAAAGCACAGCACACACGTGCAAATCTAATTTGTCAGTTAAAAAGTCAAACCTCCCTTTTCGCACCAAAAGTACACAGAATACATACTACTAGTTTGCAAGTGCCAATTTTCAAAGACTTCAGACAGAAGAGTACAGACATGCACTGAATTTTGATCCCGCAAGGAAATTGTTTTTACATGACTTTTAAACACTGTTGACTGTACTGTACAGTCACCAACCAGACCGACACCGACGCCGACACCGACCGCCAGCAGACAAGATCACACAAAATATTTGGCACGTTTTTATACTTTACAAAAAGACACACATAAATTGAATTTAATAGTCTGCCTCCTGCCTGCCTATCTAACCTATAGAGTATAGGGGTGGCTTTCTACATAATTTACCGTATTTCGTCCGTGTCTACGGATGTGTAGAAAAATCCTATACGTTTAGTTAACATTACTTTATTTCACCTTTTTCTCTTCGTTCACCGTAAAGGGCTTTCTGTTCTTACAATATTTTTAGATATCCATTAAATCTAATAGTTTATTTATAGTACGAATTTCAATTAGACTTTTTGAATTTCAAAAATACAAAATACTTTTAGAGCAACTAATAGCATAGCCCGAGGCTCCCGACGTAAGAAAAAATTAAAAACGTAAATATAGCGATTTTTGCTTCTTGGGTTAATTTTTAAATAGAAAATTTTAGCGCCAGTTGGATGTGATCCATAATGAAACTTTTAAGTGGTGTCAAAACGAGCGAGAGTTATGCGTTGAGTAGAGAGACACACAAGTTTAGAATGAATGAAACAAAATTATTGCAGGACTGATATTATACTGACGATAATCACATATACATACGTGAAGTATGCTATAGTCTGGGAAGCAGTTTCGAACTATCGGTGTATTAGCTACACGTATTTATATAGGCACCGTATAGTAATGTATATAAGCTGTTGAAATTAAATAGGGATAAAAAATATAGTGCTATGATTGCCAAAAATAGGAAAATAGCGTGGGAGGTATGTATAGAGAGTTTAGTTAGAAATGGGCTGCCAAGAAGCTACAGAAATACATAATATGAGAAACAGGCATGAGTAAAATCAGAACAAGAACTCAAGAAAAACAATTAATGGAAGGACACGCACTCAAAATGAACCGTGCAAAAAGCTCTATTTTCTATTCTAATGAAAAGCGTGTAGTTCTTTTTGACTCTACAAGAATAATTTATTAGAGTATTACCCTGCCCTGTACGCCTGTACTGTAACATGTACATAACATAAGAGACAGAAGGCGACGATGACGAAGACAGCGCAATGCAAGTTACGTTGAGTTTAAGAAACTCCAAAAGTCAAACAAAAAAAAACATTAATTTTTGTTGTTTTTAATGATATATGTAGATGTGGCTGCGGCTACGTCTACTATAGCGGCTACAGCAAAAACAACTATCTACATGTCACACACGGATATAAGTCACTACACAGACACCCACCCATCCTTCCTCTTTGGGTGTTGGTTTCTCCGTCCTCGAAAATTGCAAGTTTAAGGAACTGTTTACGCATGCAAAATACTAAAGTTGCCTTGGATTCTCTATTGGAATGAAGCTCAAGATATGCTATTTTGCACCTCTAATTTAAATGAATTTTAATTTATACTTTTGGAATGCTTTCTTATACCACTGAACATATCAATTGATACACTGCAATTTTATTTTATTTTATTTCCAAGCCGTACGCCGTACCTATTCCTTGCTTAACCTATGACTGACAATGAGACCGCGACACCGGGGTGGCTGAGTCATATTGGCACTATAGGCAGAACCAAGCGCGGATCCTATGGGAGGGAGGTGGGGGGCGGGGGGGGGGGGGCTACCAATATTTAAAATGAAGGGAAGTGTGCGAATTTTATTTGAAATTGCCGCCAGATATAAATACATAGGTTAGTTTTCCGCCTATGAAAATTTTCTGGATCCGCCATTGGGCAGGAGTGCCGGACCTGGACCTGGACGAGATCGGGAAATGATAAATGAATTATTACGCATTTATTAAACTTTGAGTAAACAATTGCTTAGGTGGATTAGCAAACATTTATTTATATTTTATACGACATAGAGGTAGGCCCCTTTGCCGGTGCCGGTGCATTCCACTCACATTAAAAAAAATAGAAAAAAAATAAAAATTATTACAAAAAAAAACTAGGCAGGGCAAACATCCCATTGGTGTCAGTGTGTGTGAAATAAATCAATTATCTATATGCTTTTCTGCAGTCAGAAATTCACCTAAGCTAATGTATGGAAGTACAGATCGAGACATGTAGAATCTATACCTACATTTATATACCGCTAGTATCTCTATAGGTATAATTATACATCTCAATATACGTATTTTTAAAAGCGAGATGTGTATGTGTGAAAGACGTAGGCGGAATTCCATGGCCATTTAGTGAAGATCAGTTGATAGTACTGGTATAGGGCTATAGACCTTTCTACTATGCAATTTTCAAGTTTGCAGGTTTATTTAAACGGCTATCTTTGACATGGATTGTCATCAATACCCACTTTTAGACCCCCTGACCCATCTCATGTCTCATGACATCATTTACGGACGATCCCAAACTAACTTTTTTTAGATATTATATTGATGCCTTTGTTTTAATTTTTAATTCTTATCAAGATTTCAAATTTTATGATAATAATTATCACAAATTAGAAAATGTGATTTTAACAATAACAACAACGGAGATTACTATATTCCCATACAAAACATATTATGACGTAACATTGAAATGCATTGTTTCCAAATTGGACACCGGTACGCAAAGACGGGAAATTTATATAACATAAATAATATGTACTTGTATTTGTACCTGTCAGTTTGCCCTACTTTCCAAAATTAGACAGTTTTAGCTTGTTTATTTTAATTTTTCAACTACTAAAACAATGGTGGAAATGCACTTTTACTTTCTTCTCACATACTCTACGTGTAAAAGCTAATTACATTGTGTGGAAGTTTTTTTTCTCGATAATTTGTATTTTCATTTCCTAAATCAGAGCCAAAGATGTTCTGTTGCTCCTTATTGCCTTGACACGATTTAGATTTATATTATACTCGTTTAGTTAATATCATCAAGGTCTGGTTGCCTGTGTGTAGAGGCAATTAGGAATTGATAAAAATTATACAGTTTAACTAATTTTATCATAATGTGTGGGTCACTTGCTTGTTTTATTTTATACCTTGGTAAGTTATTTAGTGTTTTAATTGCACAAAAAGTATTTAAAAAATTTAATAATTAAACAGTTTTCAATTAATTAAATTTAATCTCCTAATTTTTATTTTAATGTATTTAACTATAACCAGTATTTCACCTGTGAAAAATCAAAATGATACATTTATCGTTACTATAAATACAAATTGGCCCCTCTTCACTTTTCACTAATAGCAAAGTCAATTTTTTCCAGTGTACATATTAAAAATTAAAACTTGAAAAAATCCTACTTTGATTTCAGCAGATTTTGGATAACGGCTACTTTGCATTTACAGTAGCGGTACAGAAAAAGTAAAATATCTTGATTCTGAAAGCATGTACCTAAATAGTATTTTTTACAATTTTCGAAAACGTGTAACTAGAATATTTTGCAATTTTAACAAAACATGTAGTAGGTGGAATATTTTACACTTTTCGAAAATGTGTAAATAGAATATTTTGCACTTTTTAAAATCGTGTAATTAGAACATTTTACACTTTTAAAAACCATGTAATTGAAACATTTTACACTTTTCAAAAAACCTGTAAATAGAACATTTTGTATTTTTCAAAAAACATCCAAATAGTACAATTTACACATTTCAAAAAGCAGTATTTAGTCATTTAGCGTGTTGCCCATGTATCTCCTTTAGTGTGATTTTTGACATAGGTTTATTTTAATAGTTCTAACTTAAATAGGAAATGATTCATTAACATTCCTTACTAACGATTTTTGTAGTAGGGATACTCCTAATGATGACCAATTCCCAAAAGGTGATCAGTAGCCGCTGTAAACATGTGCGACTGACTAGTGAGTATAGACTGTTTCTAAGCTATATCTCAATATCAGCCACACATATTTTTAAAGTCAGGATAGCATTTGAACGGCTTCTACTGATCACCATCAAATAACTGATCACACTTAGGGCAAACCCTACTACTAAACATATCGAAATTTTTTTTCAATGTTAGCATGTAACTAAAATATTTTCTTCCACGTTACATTATAGGCATAGCAATTTCAAATGGACTGGACACAAGTAGCAGCAAGCCTAGTTTCAAACACCTTTTTACAAAAATCACAACCAAGACGGGAGTCTCTCTCTGTGATCAGTATGACAATTGGAAAGATTCTAAACAAATGCAGCCACCACTAAAAACGGCACCTATCAAAGCGCGAAACTTCAAAGCTGCCAGCTGTCCAGTTTTGAAAAGGTTTCTTTGTGCTAAGGACACTGATGTTACGGGTGAGACTATAGCCTTTAGCGACTTACCAGTGATTTAAACTAATATTATCTACATATAAGTGGGCAATTAAATTATTTTATTTTTTTTTGCAAATTCGTAGACTTAAACTGCAACCCGTGGGCGTGTAGTCCATTCGATAAAAAAGGAAATCCTGTGACAATGGCCCGACCTCCTACTCCTACTACTGCTGGGAATGCTGAACCTTTCAAAGCAAACCACCAAAGTTCAGGAGGTCAACCTTCGGGTCAAATTTTTGAGGGTCAAAATGCTGGGCGTGTCATCATCCCTATTGATCAAAATTTAGGTCAAAATTCAGCTTCCGATCCAAATTTAGCCAAAGTTTCAGGTCGTACTTTAAATGGTGGTCAATCTTATGGTCAAGTGTCAAGTCGTACATTAAGTCAAGATCCAGGTCAAAGTTTGACCACAGATGACGATATGTTAGGTCAATCCTTTGCAAGTCAAATGGTAGCTCAAAACCCGAGCCCAGCCCTACCTCCCCAAGTACCGCCCCAACCAAACCTTGAGAATATTCAAGCGCTGACTATTCCAATAATTGACCCAGAACCAATGCGCGCCGATGCTTGTGACCCAAAATTGCGCGCTCCAAGTTTTCTAAATTCTATAAATATCATACCACCAACTTATTACGGGAATTTGAAAACTGATGACCGACTTGGAAATGATGACCTATTGCAATTCTACAAACAAATTTTTCAAAATAAAAATAATGCCAGAGATTCCCGCCAAGCGCAAATTTCAAAACTTGCCACTTCAACTGCGTACAAATTCCCATATTTGGCGCGAATTTCTTTTTTGAGTGAGACATGTTTCTGGGACAAGAGGGATAAGAGGGAGAATAATATATTTTCTCCACATTCTTACAATTGGTACGAGTACAAAAGATGCACTGGGGTGATTTTAAATAAAAATTACGTCCTCACAAGTTCCCATTGCGGCGCTCTAATTCAGAAGCACTTGGCGGAAGAAGAGTCTGAGCGGGAATATTTGAGTAAAAATCGTAATGTCCGAAGGAAAAGAAATAAGAATAATCAGAAAGCTATTGATCTTGCGAATATTTTTGTTTATTTTGGAGACTTTGACTATGAGGAGGCTTCAGGGAATAGTCGGAGGCAGAGAAGGGAAATTAATTCTGTTGCTATTGATTGGATGTGGCATCCGGATGACAAATTGAATAGGCAGTCCTTTGCACTGATTGAACTCAAGGGGGCTGTTGAGTTTCCACAGGATTCTTCATTTAGACCACTTTGGTTACCCAACAAGGGGAGACAGGTCACCTTTGTTAATGATAGTCAAGTCCGGGCGGAAGGAGAGCAGACAGGTAACTTAATTAATTCATTTCAAAATTTTCAATGTTTTTTTGAATCTTCAAAATTTTAAATTTCTTCAATGCGTATAGTGTTTTCAAAATGTTGAAATATTTTAATTTGACTAAGAATTTTATAATATTAATTTCATGAGGAAATGTCCTTGAAGATCCTAAAATACAGGTTTTCAGAATTTTACACATTTTCAAAATTTTCACTTTCAAAATTCATACAAATTTTTTTATTCTCGTTTTCAAGTTTTCAAATTCCAAAATGTTTTGCATTTAAAATTCACCATAAATATTAAAATTAGGGGTTTCCAAACTAGTGAGAATTTAAAAACTCTCGTTTTCAAAGCTATCAAATTTTTTTTGAATAGTTTTTTCCAAAATTAGCAAAATTTTCAAAACTATCGTTTTCAAAATGGTCTAAATTAACGAAATTAGCGTTTTCAAAAGTAGCAAAACTTTGAAAACTATGATTTTCAAAATTGCCAAACTAAACAGAATTCCAGTTTTCCTAATTTTTATTTTTTTATTTTGAAATTTCAAAGTGACAAATACCCGTATTTACTTTATAATACTTAATTTTGGAGACACTACTTGCCAAATATTACTGTTCCTATATAGATATGTGTTCACCAGTATTCAACAATTTTATATGTCCAATATTCTATGTACGATTCAATTAGCGTTTGCTAATTGCTAAACACGTGCATTCTTATTTTATCATGTTAGCCCAAACATTGGCCACACAACCTTCCCATTATCTTTAAATCAGTTGTCTCTTTTATCCCCTCCCCATTGCCTGTACCACTCAAACTGCACGCTAACGTAATATATGACCGGTTTCGGCATCTCCTACATATTGCGCTAGCAAAAATTGTGAAAGGGTTGTCGTAAAAGTTACATAATTTGGTGGGGTATGGGAAACTTTTGTGCTGTATCGTGTACCTAGCCCCTAGACCCTAAGCCTACAGCATACCTTGCAGCATATAAAAACAAAAATATTTAAATGCAAACTAATTTAAATGCCTATATTTACTTTCAGACGATCGCGCCTTCTTCCTCAGTTGGGGAAACGAAAACGGAGACAAATTAAACTGGTTCAGTCATCTCAAACAATTAAAAATGAAATTCATTCCCCCTACCCACCCAGACTGCATCGATAGCATGAGGGAGGGTCACTTCTACCCGGATGAATCAACCCACTACATCTGTGCGAAATTCAATCTAGACGGAAATACGGACAGACTCGCAATTGCAACGCTCAAATCCATGTGTCAAGGGGGTGGCTCGCTCCCTCTCAAAAACTACCCAGACGGCTCCGCCCCCACCCCAGTCTCCCTCAGCTTTGGGACAAGCATCGGTGGCCCTCTCATCTGTGCGGGTCAAGACGGTCACGAGCATCTCTGTGCCCTCCTCGCCACCAACCCATCAAAATCCTTCTCGAGCGAGCAAATGTGCAGGGAATTAATTTTCTCAAAAGCCTTTGTCTTTGTAGACTTGTCCGCTGACACTTGGCAGAGTCGACTCCAGTCATTTATGACCACAACGGCAGCGGGGGCTAATTACAATAAACAAAAAGGCTCCTTTCAAAATGATGATGATCCAGTTTTAAGGAATTTACTTAATTCAAAAGATCGAGCTTTTGACAAAATTTGGGGTGATATTGGGGAAGTATAAAAAAAATAATTATCTAAATAATAATTAATAATTTTATTTTAATTTATGCCTACTACTTTTTTACATAGTAATTTAAAAATATTTTTAATTTAATTTAATACTGTACCAAATCACATGAAAAGAAGTTGCTTGATATTTTTAGAATCTACCAATTTACATACTATACCATAGGCACTACATTTCATGTATTTACATTTGTATTATTGACTGTAGCAGTTTTGTAATTAATCTCAAGTATTTTGTAACTGCGTATTTAACTATTTTGTATGTGTGTGTGTATGAGTGTTTAATAATAAATTTATTATTATTGTGTATTTTAAATACAAACGTCTACAAAATTAATTTCTGTTTACTATTTTATTTGGACATTGACCATATTATTACACTGTCCCATCATGCAAGTTTTCATACAAGTTTTCATACAAGCTTTTTTTGTATGGGACAAACGTCAACATCAACGGCTCCGGCAACGGCAACAGTCAAAGCGTAAATATTACACAGTGAAATACATAAGCTTAAAATTCGTTTACACATCCTTAGAGAGAGTGCTTATGTACATTACAGTGTAGTGATTTGAACAGCTGATCCCGGTAATGCCATGGGTGCCAGTGTGAGAGTGACTCAGTGACGTTTGTCATTAATGTTATTGGTAATTGGTGGTAATACTTAGCTCGGCCAGAGTAGCCCATATGCGTCCGATAGCACCTAAGGTAAATTCAATTAAATGCGTTGTGGTTGTGGTTGTTGGTCGCACGGTGATTTGAATGTGTAATTTAATACTAATATTATTGTAAATATTATTGAGCGTTCGCTTTATTGACACCTATTTAAATGACATGTTGAATACGTTAATATTTTTATCGTTTATTAGAAGCACTCGCAAGGCATGAAATTTACTAATTTACCTATTCTATCCTACCTACCTACTATTTAAATCCTGTGTGTGTGTGTGTGTGTTGACAAAAAGAATTAATGCTCACGTTCCCGCTGCGTTCCTCGTCACAGGCCACAGGAAAGGTAAACAATAAGAGCAAACTGTACGTGAACCTTAAGCTAAATTTAATAGCTGAGACTTTTTTTTAAATTCAAAATATATCCCATGAATCAAAATAAGCGCCGGCCGGGGCTTGTAGCGTCATTAAGTTTTAAATAGATGAAAACATAATTGTACTGCTATAGAATTTTGAGTGTTATTTATAGTTGTACTTAAAAACCGCTCAAAATATTGTAAGTAGTGCGTATGTTTTATGATGGAAAATTATGTGCAGGGCCGGAGCCGGAGCCGGAGCCGGACGAAGGAATTATTGCTTTTAGGCAGGAATTTGTTTCCATACAAAAACCACCATTCTAATTTTATTGATGGGTTTCTATGGTAAAGCAAAATGTTGTATTTACATGTTTTAGAAAAGTGCAAAATGTTTCATTTCCATGTTTTTGAAATGTACAAAATATTTTATTTACATGTTTTTGACCTAAGTGCAAAATGCTGTACGTACATGTTTTTAAAAAGGTGCAAAATTTTCTAATCACATGTTTTTGAAAAGTTCAAAATGTTGTATATTTGCATGTTTAAGAAAATTGCAAAATGTCCTTTTTACTTGATTCAGAAAATTGGAAAATTTTCCATTTACATGTTTTGAAAAAAGTGTGAAATGATTTATTGCCATGTTTTTGAAAAGTGTAAAAAAATTATTTGCATGTTTTTCAAAAGTGCAAAATGTTCCATTCACATGTTTTGCGAAAATTCAATCAGCGGGGGCAGCCTATGTGCTGGCCACATTATCCGCCCTGATTATGAGTGTAGATGAATGCCCAAATTTCCATTAGAATTCGATTAAGTTATGAAAAAGAAAAAATGAAAATGCTATTTTTAAATGATTTTTTAATAAATATTTATACTCCAAATAATTCCATTATTTTTTAAATATCAATATTTGCTATATTTGCTCCTTCATTTTTTATTCTTGTCTTTTCTTTTTTTTTAGAAACTCTCTAATAACTACATAATAACTACATAATATAACATGTAACAGTATCATAATAATATCATTTTTTGATAAGTCATGTAGGTAATACAATACATACATCATTTCTTATTTTTTGGCCTTTATATTATTTTTAAATGCCTTCTTAAGTATATACTACGCTATAAACTGTATTTGACTTTGACTTTTGTGTAAAAGTGCAAATATAATAGGTACCATGTAGTGACGTTATATAAAACTATTTTTACTGTTTCAGTATATATATATCAGTATCAGAATTCCATACGCAAACAAACAAAACAACAAAGGAACGAAAAAGTGAAAACTGTATTCTATTTTTTATAGTATGTACATAGCATGATTTCTAATGCTGTCGTCGTCGTCAATATTTAACAACTTAACCCTTTTTGACGCGGTGGGTTAAAAACAAAAATAATTATAGTAAAATTCTTAATCGGTAGGTACATAGTAAATACATATAGTAAATTGTAAGGTTATTGCTACTGCTACAAACTACAAAATGTCAACAAGAAAAAATTAACTGTCACAATTTGCCTATCTGCAAAATTGGGGAAAAATTACATACTAATAAAATATTTATATAAATTCTGCTAAAACAATTTTCTACTTTTTTAAAACGCCTACTACTAACCGCCAAAATGTGTCGCTGTACGAATTCAAAAATTTAGGCGGCAGATGACAAAACAATGAAATCTTCCAAAGCTTGACGATAACGACCGCTTTCGCTCAAATCCACATCATTCAAATTGAGAGTTCCTTGACTCAGCTTCTCCTTAAAAGCCCGACGGAAAGAGCGTTGAAGGACGGCTTTGCGCATGTCAAAATCTGAACTTCCCCGCCGTTTGTAGCTTGGATTATTGCTACTTCCTTGTTGTGCGGGAAGTACCCCGCCGCCAATTGTCATCCGCCGATTGTTTAGGTTGTATCCCTTTGGAGCAGCGTTAGTATTAGTATGGTTGTTAGTACTCAGATTTCGATTTTCATTCTGGTTGTTATTAGCAGTGTTGCTGCTGTTGTTGCTGTTGTTATTGTTGTTGGAATTTGAATTTGAATTTGAATTTTTACCGCTACTCCCAAAATTTAGAATTTTCATAGAAGACCATCTGGGCAGGCGCAGAAGGTCAAGTTTGGATTTTTGCTGGGGTGACACGGGGAGTGGAGAGCTTTGACGACGATGGTCTAATGCTGATGGATTTGCAGCATTGAGTTCTGTGGTGGATGAACTTAGCCTCAGACTTAGTTTCGCCCTTGTATTGCTTTTGGTTGGCTGCTGCTGCGGCTGTGTGGCGGGTTCCGCTTTCGTGATTTGAATGACGGGCACCTGTAGATTTTTTGTAGTATTATCATTGTTATTGTTTGCCATGTTGTTGGAGGAAAGGGGATATTTGGGTTTTTGGGGTTGTAGCTGTGGTTTTGGCGTAACCCGCTTTGTCAAGGGGCGTGACCAGTCGAGTTGGCCCTTCTCATTGACAGGGTCATAGAGACGGTAGCGAAGTTCAATGTCGTAGAGACGAAAGCGTTCCCCGTGTGATAGTGGCACTTCAGCACCTGGACCCACGAGTCCTGCATTCTGATGAACTGTGGTGAGGCGTGGAGTCAAATTTTGAAGGCGGACCTACGGAGAAAAAAATGAAGTAAATTATTAAATTAATCGATTATTTTAATAATTACTTTTGAAATTGGGCCTCTGTAAGGCTTTAAATACTTAATTACGAAATTTAAAGAAAAACTAGTTTTTTGAAAAGCCGAGATAAGTAAATAATTTATTATATGATTTTTTGAAACATTTAAAATTAAGATTTTGCGTCATTTTAGGAAAGTTCAAAACCTTCTAATTGCAGGTTTTCAAAAATGTGCAAAATTCATAATTTATACGATTTTAAAAGTGTAAGAAACTGTATAATCGACTAATTTGTAAGTACAAAATGTACTATCTACTTCCAAAATTTTGACTAAAAACAAAAGTTTATGATTTTACATTGAAAAATTTTCTATTTACGCTACTTTGAAAATGCAGCTTTATTAGCACACGTTTTAAAAACTATCAAAAATGCAAAGTGTATTATTTACATAATGTAAGTAAACCAAATTACCTCTAATTGAATCTATTTGGTAGTATTCAAAAAATTCTATCTGCATCAGTACTTATGTACGTTTAATGATTGACGAATTTTAATCTATTTATCTCCTATTTGGATGCTTTTATAGAACTATGCAAAATCTGATATTTGCATATATTCAAGGAGTTGTAAAAATAAAAATAATGCTAAAACTTAAAATTAAAATTGTAATAGGAAAATAATGGAATTAGTTAGTACCTGAAAGTTGCGTCCAGCATTGTCAGATAAGATGAGGATGGCACACTGCATTCGAGAAACTCGTGCATTGTCAATTTGAATGTGGCAATTTCGATCTCGGCCAATGATGACCTTGGACCTGGTGAGTGGAAACATTTCCAGTGGAACAGTGTCCCCCAAATTTTTGAAGAGGTCAATGTACCCATAGACTTTCTCACAGGCGTTCTCTTGTCCAGTCATGATGAGGTGACCTTGACCTTGACCTTGCCCTCCTTTCGTCTCTGAGTTTGTAATGCTTACTTTGCTATAAGTCATTATTTTTGTCAAATTGTTTGACTTTTTTCAAAATTAATCACTTTCTACTACGAGAAATTTAAAAACTTGTTTGATTTCTTTTTTTCCTTAGTGTCGTTTATGTGTCTAGCCTGGAAATTGAAACAATAATAAAAGTTTGCATTAGAAATCTGGGTTATGTATTACGTAATGTATGTATGTTATGTGCATAATGCATTATAGAATACTATTGGGGCATCTTGAAACAATTGGTATAGAATTTAATACAATAAATAATACCATATAAGTTTCCTATAGTACTCCTATAAGTGACACGTATGAATAGCATTATAAAATATACAAAACCTTCTACAAAATATATGCTAATTCTTTTATATTTTCGATAGAATTCAAGTGCCTACTATCATCTGGTCTAAATTTTGAAAAATTGTCAAAAATATTCATAATAATTCTTATTTATGGCACACATTTTTAAAAAGTGGAAAAGGCCATAGTTACGGTTTTGAAATGTGTTGCAAAGATATATTGCAGCTTTTTTGAAATATTGAAAAAATCGAAAATTACATGTTTTCAAAATATACAAAATGTATTATTAACAGGTTTTCAAAATATACAAAATGTATTAATAACAGGTTTTCAAAATATACAAAATGTACTAATAACAGGTTTTCAAAATATACAAAATGTACTAATAACAGGTTTTCAAAATATACAAAATGTACTAATAACAGGTTTTCAAGATTTGTGAAAAATAAATAATACAGTGTTTTTTGAAAAGGGCAAAACATTGAAATTACAACTTTTCAAAATGTGTAAAAAAAATTAAACTCACTATTTTTCAACACTGTTAAATGCTGACAAATTCAAAATTAAAAAAAAAAAATTAAATTTCATCCTAATATTAATTTCCCATTTCTCAGTAAACTTACATTAGAAAACTTTCGAAATTGTTTATTTTCATTTAATTAATTAGCTAATTAATTATTATTTTATTAATTTTTGTAAGAATCCTGCTAGCTGAGTTGATCAGTTAATTAACTAATTAATTTAAACAAAAAATGTTTTTTAATTTACCTGTTACAACTTGAGCCCAGGAGTAAGTAGCAGAGAATAACAACATTGAGCGCTTGATCCTCAAAATACAAATTTTCAGATTATTCTCAATTTTGAAATTTTATTAAAATCTTCTGTAATTCTTCTTCTAAGGTTTCAAAACCGGCCATTGGATGGGAACAGAGCGAGAGTTAAAAGACGACTGAGTTCCTTCTATACGTTGCCCCCTGTTGTAGTCTCCCTTTTATTTTAATCTGGATCTCGCCGTGGCATGTCATTTTAATTTATTTTCCAGTTTCACATATATTACAAAACAAACAACATGTTCAAATATACGTATAATATATAACGCAGTAATGGCTTCTAAGTAAATTATAGATCTCTCTCGCTCCCTCCCGTCTTATCTCCTTACGTGCCCCGTCACACATACAACTTCATTGGAAAACATACACGTAGCTTTTCTTATTAGTTACTTGATGTATTATTTTCATCACTAATTTAATTCCTATAAGCCCCTTATACATATTCCTCACGTTGTTGTCATATTTGCTATCTAAGTAATTAGATCCTCGTGTCCTATGAACCTATCGACGTTAGTATTTTTACAACATATTTATTTTATTAATTATGTACATATCTGTCACTTGAATGATCAACATCGATCTCCTCGTAATGATCTGTGCTTAATGTGTAGTATGACTGTATGACGCATATCGTCTGTGAAGAACCAAAATGACCCATATCCAATTTAAGCCAGAATCAAAATGAGCTATGTCATAAAAACAAAATGAGAAACATGATTAAAATGTTAATTACGAGTTTTTGAATAGTGTAAAATGTTAATTAGGAGTTTTTGAAAAGTGTAAAATGTTCTAATTCCATGTTTTTGAAAAGGTGCAAAATTTTCTAATTCCATGTTTTTGAAAAGGTGCAAAATTTTCTAATTCCATGGTTTTGAAAAGGTGCAAAATTTTCTAATTCCATGTTTTTGAAAAGGTGCAAAATTTTCTAATTCCATGGTTTTGAAAAGGTGCAAAATGTTCTATTTACATGTTTTTGAAAAGTGCAAAATATTCTATTTTAACGTTTTCAAGACATGTTTCAATATTTTTGTAGATAGTGGATATTGTTTTTAGCTACAAATGGATATGGGTCATTTTGCTTCTTTACAAACGATATCCACCATATATGGGTAAAGTACTGGAGTACAGGCTGGTACTGGTGTTGGTAATAGTACTGGTATAGAGACTGGTCGACGTGATCTATGGCTCGCATCTCGCATCTCGATCTGGATCTCCTTCTTATTCATCACACATTTCAATTTGGTAAATAGTTCCGTCAGCACCATCACACTATAAGCATCTTGAGCCGCATGTTCTGATTCTGTTATGACGAATGACGAAGCCTGGCCAATTTTAAGCCCTTAAAAATTAGCATATGATTAGCATATTGTAATCATATTTTCATATTGGGAGAAAAATTCGAGACAAACAATTTTTTAACTGATGGAAATGTTGGAGCTTAATATTTTATGTTCTGACATATTACATAGATCCTCGGAAAAGAGTCAAAATAGGACGTTTCTAATTTTAGCTAAAATTTCCAAAAATGCACAATATCTGCAATAAAATGTCATGATCAAAAGGCATATAAACAGAGCGTTTTGCATTTTGCACCTTTTAAAATCATGTAAATTGGATGTTTTCAACATTTGAAAAACATGGGAATGAAATATTTTGGACTTTTCAAAAACATGCAAATAAAACAATTTGCACTTTTCAAAAACATGCAAATAAAACAATTTGCACTTTTCAAAATCATGCAAATAAAACAATTTGAACTTTTCAAAAACATGTAAATAGAACATTCTGCACTTTTCTAAAACATGTAAATAAAACAATTTGCACTTTTCAGAAACATGTAAATAGAAGATGGTGCCCGCATTTACAAGCCAAAGAAAATAAAACAATTTCCCGATTTTTAAAATCATACGTAATTGAATTATTTGGCACTATGAAAAAATCTTAATTATTAAAATTTTGCTATTCATTTTGTTAGTTGTTTTTATTCAAAGAGTTCATTCTGTTCTAATTCTAGCTTGCTTAAATTGCATATGAGCCATTTGGCTTCTTCACTCACGACAGGCATGTGCTCTACACATAACCTTTGAGTTTTGGTAGCTTAAATTTTTTAACATTCTTGATTGACGTCGATACATAATAGGTATGTTAGTATGTACTTACAAAGTACGTTAGGACACATTAACACATAATCCGAATGCTCGTTGCTATGGTACTACTGAGCTTGTTGGCCAAACATTACTAGGTAGTTTATTTCAAAAGCGTATAGCTACCTTCCTACCCACCAATAATGGTATACTATGTACAGCATGCTGCAATGATAATGATATGCAATTCCGCTTAGTACTTCCACTTTCAACTTGTGTCATTCTGTCAGGCCTAAAATTCGCAATAAATTCGATAAATATTTTTTTCGAATTTATAATTTTAATAATGATGGTAATATTTTAATCCACATTTAAATATTGTAAACTAAGACATTTGGAATGGACGCTGTGCAGGTATTATGGTGATTGAAATATTGAAGTAATGATTTTATGATTTGTTTCTGTTTCTGATTGTAAGTTTCTATATGTAAATGTAATGTACTTTACCAAAACCCGAAACTGGATCCATCCCTATGTGTTTGGCATGATCTCACATATTATATTATGTACAGACAAGCTTAAGTACCTTTCATTAGTCGTTCGTACAGTATGAATAAAATTAATTGTAATAAAATTGTAATTAGCTATATTAATCCGCCCCAATATTTTGTTGCCAAGTTTTGCCAATGTCATAAAGACATATCAGCTGTGAAGAAGCAAAATGACCCATTTCAAATTTAAGCTACAATCAAATTGAGCTATGTCATAAAAACAAAATGAGAAACATACATGAAAGTGTTAATTACGAGTTTTTCTAAAGTGTAAAATTTTCTATTAACATATTTTTGAAAAATGTAAAAAGGTCTATTTACATGTTTTTTTAAAGTGTAAACTTGTCAATTTACATATTTTTGAAAAGTGTAAAATGTTATATTTACATATTTTTTAAAAGTGTAAAATGTTATATTTCTATTTTTTTGAGAAGTTTAAAATAATAATACTAAATAAGTTTAAAAAAAATATTAATTGTGCATAATTAAATTGTTGTCCATCTCTAAAAATGTTGAACCATATGCCCATTCGACATTCCTTAAATCAATACACACGTAGCTTAATTAAATTAGTCATAGGCGTCATAGCAAAGGTCCATCATTAAATATATGAGTGCCTTATAGCGCAACGAAATAAATTCCATAAATTCTAAAATTCCCAAACCTCTGTGAAAAAAAATACATGAGTAATCAAAGAAAGAGACAAACAATAAATTTTCCAATATTTCTAGAATTTTCAATTCCCGTTAAGTCCTATACGTACGAGACTTTTCTATAAGTTATTGTAAATTGTAGATACATGACAAAAGTGAGAAGCTTGCGACCATGTGCTTCTGAGTCAGAAATTTTGAGGAAAACCTTTGTTGACTTAAGTGATAAAGATATTTTGTTAATTTGGTATCTATGGGCCCTGGGCTACCCCTACTACTTTGCTACATATTATGTACCTACATATTCATTGTGATAAAGTATTTTGGACAATTTAAGGAAAAATATATTCAAACGTATCATACGTTGAAGAAGAAATATTTTATTTTTCTTTAAGTTCAGGTCCTATAGGGAAATTATAAGTATAGTTCACGATACGGATACCGATACTCGATACCGATAATGCTGCGCATCCTTGTGCTTTCCAAAATAGCTCCTACTGACAAGGCGATGCGGATAAGAATTTTTATTTGTGTCATTTTATCAGTACTACAGTAGTACTGGTACACCTAAACTAACATAATATGTCTTGATGCCTTTCTTTCATTATGTCAACATTGACATGCCTATTAAATTACAAGGAAAACGACAAAGGAAATTCTACCCCCACCTTTATTACAGCGCTCAATCAATACACAGTGCAATATATTATTCAGTTGCTATATGCTTTATAAGGACTATAGGGAAAACCTACCTATACACTTCCTGCTTATTAAATCGTACATAATAAAATTAAGTGATCGAAGTTTCTAGAACGAAATCGAGACTGAAATTTTTTTATACTTTACCTTTGAAATTTTCAATTTTCAATTTCTATAATCACGTGCCTAATAAGCGAACTAACTGCCCTTTCAACCATGCTTTAAAGTGGACACGAGAGAAAATCCATTTTTCAATACAGTTTAAATAAAAAAATAGTGTAATCAAAATCATAATAGGAGTTATCCGCTTATCCTGTTTTTGTTTTTGCAGTAAATACGATATACGTTCTAATCTCTACTGTAATATAATATTCCAATATGTATGTGCGTCTGATATCTACATATAATCTATTGCTAAGTTATTATCCCCTTGTAAATATTGACAGTATAGATAAAGGGATGAATTACAGAGGAATTGGAAATTCTTAGCTTTATTCTTTAGTACAAAAACACAGGAAAGCATGAAGGTATTATTGACACTTTGATATTTCTTTATAATTAAATAAATAAACTGATTAAGATATAAGGCTAAATGATAAGAATTTTCCCCCCGGCGTTGCGGTCGTCACCCGTATTCCGTATGCTACAGTATGGACTTGGAGAAATTCCAAATTGATTAATTATTTGTATTTTTCTACAAAATCGTTTTTATCTAATCTATACTGTAAAGTCTATATTAAATAACAAATTGTTAATCAATCTAAAAGACACTTCTATATATAGTCAATATATCAATATCTTAGCATGTCAGATATGCGGATTACGGACGGATTGAAAAGTGTTTGTCTCTTGAAGAATAAGAAAAACAAAGAATACAAAAGTAACTATGTGGTTTGTATACATAATATAATAAGAAGGTTTGATTTTAATTTTTGAAATATTAATTTTATTATTTAATAAAATTATTACAAAATTACCTACTAATAGTACAAGTACGAAGTACGACTACGTGGCTCGATTTTTCAAATGTAATAATCTGTTTATTTAAATCTCTACAGTAAACTATAGTAGTATGTGAGTTGACACGACGTTTCTGACTGTAATTTCTAATTTCCTGCGTTGACACCTTCTCAAACAAAAAATCAACCTTTGACTTTTTATTTTATTTTCAAAATATTATGTAGGTACATTATTATGACACTATAAATATTGTTATGTAATGTGAGTCATCAATTGGGAATGTCAACTTAAAAGGAGATTACACGTCGCTTTAATCATTATGTCTAGGTAAATATATAACTTTCATATTTTTCCTGTGTGAGATTAATATATTACCTTTTAATTTGTTTTTGTAAGCTCTTTGTGTTTCTATAGGTAGGTATGGTGGTGGGTAAACAGATATAGGAACCAGAAATTGAACTCTATTTTTTTAAGTACAGTACAATAAAGTGCCGCCATAAGCACAGAAACATAGTATCTGGCAAAGAAAGTGGAGTAAAAATCAATTTATTTTAATTACTTAATTGACTTGTGTGTTATGCAATGTTTTATTCATATTATTTTAGGCGATTTTGTTATCAATTATTTTAATTTTAAGTGTTATTTGCTAAAAATAAAATGTGCTATCTACAATTTAACAAAATTGAAATAGCATCATCGTGAAAGCAATAAGAAATAAAACATTTTCCATTTTTCTAAAATCATGAAGATAGAACATTTTCTATTTTTTCTAAAATCATGAAGATAGAACATTTTCTATTTTTTCTAAAATCATGAAGATAGAACATTTTCTATTTTTTCTAAAATCATGAAGATAGAACATTTTCTATTTTTTCTAAAATCATGAAGATAGAACATTTTACATTTTTCTAAAATCATGCAAATATAGAACATTTGACACTGTTTAAAAAATGTGTAAATATAAAGCTTTATAATTTAAGAAAAACATGTGAGTAGAACTTTTTCACTTTTCAAAAACATTCTGTATTTTTCTAAAACTCGTAATTAATATTTTAATCACCTATCTCATCTACTGTTTTTATAACCTAAAGTTAGCTCTTTTTGATTATAGCATGAATTGGATATGGGTCTTTTTGATTCTTCAACACCCACACGATATATACCTACTGAATTTTCTTTAATTTTACTCCCCACGTACATACACTGTACAATCTCGAGCTTTTAACCCCTGCTTACAATTAGAGACCCGTGCTTTGGTATATTGCGGGAGAACCATGTTAAATAATTGTGTACTGCTCAATCTGAGACTTCTACCCCTTACGTACTATGAGAGACCGGCGAACTATTAGAGACCAATTTAGTATTAGAGAAAACAAAATAAAAATAACATTGATTTCATTCAATTTTTAAGTTTATTCACATTTCAAAAATTCATCCCAGAGTTTGAAACAAAAGTTTTGAAAGTAATTACCTTACATCTTCTAATACAACGACCTGCGTAGTATTAAACCTTGGAGGTTATTTACTCCCCACGTTGTATTTGTATTACAGACACGTAATGTTAAAGCATAGCAAACCCGCGCCTTATATTATAGAGGCTCGCGTTCTAATAAAGACCCGCATAGTATTAGAAGATTTACGGTAATATGGTTGGGATGAACGTGACGGTAGAATGAAATGCAGTAAAAGTGTAATACTAACAATATGATTTTATGCCATTAAGGGTACGAGCGTAACTATATCAACACTGACCTATAATCAGAATCACACTATAAATATTATACATGATGCTATGGTTATCACTAATTAATCAGAATAGGTCGATGGGTGCTGATTACTGATAAAAGTGATACCATATGCAGTGGCCGTATACGTAGTACATATGATTTAGTCAAATAAATAACATCAAGTTTAATTATACACGCACATTCCATCATTCAATGACCATTAAGAAGGACACGTCTCTCAAACGTTTTGATATTGATGATAAATCCAACTCTAAAAATTATTACAAAAACTCACAAAAATGTTTACAGTAAAAGTCAGATTTAATCTGAGAGAAAACAATTTGAGGGAATTCCATATTCCTCATCAGACTATGTCATCTTTCATCTAAAAATAAAAATTCAGTTCAATTCTAAAAATTTCAATTTTTTCTACAAAAAAATTGTATATAAGCCATGGGCTGTATTGTTTACAGTTCTTGCATGTTGTTAGGTATAAGTACGACCAATTAAAAAATGACCTACGTATTCATATAGACTTTTAAAAAAATAGGCATTTAATTCACTGTTTATTAAAAATTGCACTCTAAAAAATAATAATCCCAAGGAAGTGATGATCGGCTATCGGACGGCGGACGGACATTGAAAATCCATGTGCTTTTCTTTCTTGGCATTGCACTGTAGTAACATCTTTATTAAACTGGCAAAATATTATGCATCGCTGTAATCGTATTTTTATATCGTTATCGTATTTTGCCACTTGAACCGAATGTAACCTCCATTGTATTTTATTGTACTACTACTACTGCTACTGCAGTCAGATCAGACATTGACTGTCATCCTACCACATACCACACAGATATCAAAAATGCTATGGACAATGGATTGATATATGTGCTATGACTGATAGCAGTAAAAAAGGAGTAAAAAGCCAACCACAATGCAATAGACTAAATAAATAAATAACATTAAATACTATAAAAAATAATTTATTAGTAATTTATTAATTCACAATTCACTTGACCGTTAATCTAAATCAATAATGCTTCGCATTAAAAACAGGTGCTTTTCACTGTGAATGCTAAGCCATTTAAAGCTACAAACTTTGAGCAACAACAATTAATATAGAATTTTTTAAAGGGGTCGTCCACAAATGACGTCACTGGTAGGATCAATAGGTGTACTTGGATACTAATGGCATGTTAAAGATAGCCATTTACGCAATGGTAAAGCTAATGGCAGCGGGGTGTCATAGTGTCTGTAGACATTTTTTGCTGACTTCATTTGTGGACGATCCCTAAATAGTTTAATACATTACTAATAAAGGCACAGAATACAGAATATTTTCTTCTATTTTTCTTGCTTGGCAGAAATTTGGCATTTGACAGATATGTACAGGTCCTAATAACGCCATAGTTAGTCTGACGTTACACTTGGGCTTTGCATAAATTACCCATATTGTAATTTTTAATCCGCACTTGTTGTGGTAAGGTGCAGGGGACCAGATTTCAGTCCCAGATTGCCAGATTTTCCTTCCTTTAATCCGTAATCCAAAGTCTTACAATAAATATTTATGACATTAAAAAATTAAATCAGTGGAATTTTTACTGCCTAAGTATTTTTCTTTTTAATTTTTTTTAATAAATTCATGTATTTATACATATGATGTAATACAGTAGTAGTAGTGATTTGAGATGAGTAAGTTATATTTTGTAGGTTACGTACAGGAGACAAGTGAACTTTAATTTTAATTCCCATTTCCATATTTAAATCCCGCCCCCACCCCATGCTGGAAACAAAGCATTATAATGGCTAATAGTGGTTCCATGGACGTGGACATGGAGTTTCCTTAGAATCTCACACAAGGAGCATGATATCATGCGTAACCTACAACTTGGGTCATGTCCATTCCAGAATCCAGACCGTCACGTACACCATAAACCAATATCCTACAATAAAGAAAGGGTAATTAACATATAATTTTAACCACTAACCAAACCACCCAATAAGTAGGTACTTTAAAACTTTAAATTGCCGATATATAACCACTGTAATATATCGTATGTAGCATATCGTGTCAGCTATGTACTAGGTAAAGTCCTCAATGTTTATAAGGAAGCGTGCATGAATTACGTAGTAACAAAAATATTAATTTTCAAATTCTACACTTCCCTTTTTTATTTGGTATGTACGCCCTTGCACAAGGATGTAGGCAGCTTACCCCATCGTGGCACGTAATTTATGCACGTTCCCTTAGTCCGCAGCTAATATGCCACTGAGGCGAGGAGCGAGGATCAGCTGATAGATATAAAATAGTTATATTTATATTTATTTTCCTACCAGTTTTTACTAGTTGAGCTTCTGTTGTCCTCGTGCCAGCGCAGCGGTCCTATATATCCTATCATTAATGCATTAATTATGACTATTACATGACACATTATGGCCTGACATTGTATTATTATGACGCATATTATTGTACTTTTAAATTAAACAAACTGCTTCAATCTTCAGTATAGGTATTTATTTAACTGGAAATTCTGGTTAAGGGCATTATTCTAATTTTGTGCTTTCACTTCTACGACTTACGACTAAACTACAATGCTTATAGTTAAATAATTAAAGTTGAATTTATTGTGTATTGACGGCATTATAAGTATGTGGGTATGACTTTGCACTTGAATGCATGTGTACCTCATAATAATTAATTTGTTAATTAAATCATGATCCTGTAAACATGTAAATAGTACATTTTGCACTTTTCCAAAACAAGTAAATTGAATATTTAGTATTTTTGAAAAAACACGTAAATTGAATATTTTGCACTTTTTGAAAACATGTAAAAAGAACATTTTGCACTTTTCCAAAACAAGTAAATTGAATATTTAGTATTTTTGAAAAAATACGTAAATTGAATATTTTGCACTTTTTGAAAACATGTAAAAAGAACATTTTGCACTTTTCCAAAACAAGTAAATTGAATATTTAGTATTTTTGAAAAACACGTAAATAGAATATTTTTTACTTTTTTAAAACATGTAAAAAAGAACATTTTTCATTTTTCAAAAAGTTTGCGAACATAACACATTTTGATATTTTCAAGAACTCATTATTAATATTGTATATTATTTTTTGAAATATGTAGCACATTTTAATTCTGGCATAAATTGGATATGGGTCATTTTGGTTCCTCACAGGCGTGTAACAATGTAAGCTTAATTACTGATAATACCATAACATGGTAGTAAAGCTCTAAAATTTGTTTACGCTATAAGAAATTACGAATTACAAAAACCACGAGTACAAATCAAACAGAGTAAACAATGACAATTTAGATGTGTGACTATTTTTATTAATGATGTATGTGTTGCCGTTGCCGGAGGCGGAAAACTTTTAAAATTGAAATGAATCAAAGTACAAAATAATGTGTCATATATTATGCGACGTCTCAAAAAAACTGTATTGTGACCATAATATAAATAATGTCAATGTCAATATGTGTTCTTCTTGCTCACCACTGTCACTGTCACTGTATTATTGACCACATCAAAAAATTATCATAAACATACCAATAATATTCCATATCCCATATAATCGTATTGTAGTAAATTCTTAATAATAACTTTAATAGCCATTACCGCTCCCATGCCTTGATAGCGTGTCATTTCCGTGACGGTGCCGGTGCCGGTGCCGGTGGCCGATGCCGGTGTTGCGAAAGAGATTTACAAAACTTAATGGAAAATTAATTGAGTGAAATAAACACTAATATGTATACATAGTAATTTAATCGTAATATTTACAAACAAAATGCTTCGAAAATTCAATACTATAAATCTGAACTATTTTAAGTTTAAAGATGTGGAAGTAAACTTCCGATCTGACTGAAGCATGCCCATCTAATTACATAGCGACAATCAATGATACTAAAATGTAAATTGTAAATATAGGAAAACTATACCATTGAATCCATGATCTATACGGCTATAGGCTATAGCTATGCTATATAGTAGATCTTTTAAATACTAAACGTTGACCAAACAGATTAGGATTGTTTACATGTAATTTTGAATTTATTTTTCTATGTGTCATGTCTGTATTTTGAATGGAAACTTTACAATTTTACCACGCTTACTAATGCCTCTAACTAACGCGTAAATACCGCGTCTGCTAGTCTGGTCTGCCTGCTTATGATTAGGTGCTAAAGTTGCCGGCCGGTTAATGAATCTGGATGCCGGTGCAGAATGTATGGCGATTGGTGATCGTGATCGATATCATTATTAGCGATAAAAAACTGATTATGAGCCAACATACTAATTACTTTAGTATTCAGATAATTTTATTGTGTTGCTTAGAAGGTATAAGTTAATTTTTAAATCGTGTCATTATCGTTTCTTGAGACAGAATCAGAACTGCGTACAATTTTAATTTTGAATATTTTCCATATTGTAAATCTACATTTAGTCTGTGTACTACATAGTTTATACTGGGACTGGTAGGAATACAAAATATACAGAAATTATTGTAATGACCCATAAATTAAACTTTGAGCGTTCTTTTTAATTCCAAAACGCAGTTGTTGCCGTTGCCAGTGCCAGTACGCTAGCATTAACAGTAAACAAGTAAACATAATACTAAATACTACAACGCAAAACGCAACTCATGCAAATTAAAAAAATTAGAATGATAATGACCTCAAGTAAATACTTTTGGATTCTATGGATGTAAATATGCTGGAACTGGAGCTGGTTCTGGATCTGGTTTCGTTTTATGCGTACTTGCTATGTACATATTTCTAAACACTGAAATTTTCCATCGTATTTTAACAGTGTTAAATATCCAGCTCCAGATATCCCCTAATGCACTGGGTGACGGTGGATTTATTAGTAGAAATAATTTATTTTATGTATAATATTATTGCAGTTTATTTCTTGCGGATGCTTTGATTTTTATTGATCATATCTTATGCATTGCAATTCTTAAATTAATTGCCAATCGTGTATGGTAGTAATATGGTCGTCATGTTAGTAACCTTGTAGTATTATGTACATATATGCGTCTGTGAAGAACCAAAATGACCCAAATCCAATTTAAGCTAGAATCAAAATGAGCTATATGTCATAAATACAAAATGAGAAACATGTGTAAAATGTTAATTAGGAGTTTTTGAAAAGTTTAAAATGTTCTATTGTCATGTTTTTGAAAAGCGTGAAATGTTCTATTTACAGGTTTTTGAAAAGCGTGAAATGTTCTATTTAGTATTTACATGTTTTTAAAAAGCGTAAGATGTTCTAGTTACATGTTTTTGAAAAGAGTAAAATGTTCTATTTACATGTTTTTGAAAAGCGTGAAATTTTCTATTTAGTATTTACATGTTTTTTAAAAAGCGTAAGATGTTCTAGTTACATGTTTTTAAAAAGCGTAAGATGTTCTAGTTACATGTTTTTGAAAAGAGTAAAATGTTATATTTACATGTTTTTGAAAAGCGTGAAATGTTCTAGTTACATGTTTTTGAAAAGTTCAAAATGTAATAGTTAAATGCTTTCAAGACATGTTTCAATAGATTTGTAGATAGTGGATATTTTTTTTAGCTACAAATGGAAATGGAAATGGGTCATTTTAGTTCTTCAGTGACGATATACTTACGCGACGCATGGTAATAATAGTATGAAGGATTGAATTGAGTAGCACCATACCATAATACTGATAATACGCATTTTTTTCTTGTCTGTCTATTTCGATTTTTGATTTACAATTATTTTTTATGAATGTAAGGAACTGTTCATGTAGATACTACTGTCATTGTTACGCTTTCTTACCAGTTGCTGTTGCTGCTTCAATGAGTGATCAATTAAAATTGAAGATGACCTCCTTAGGAATTTTAACCTTTGGACTGGGCTTAAGCTGAGAAGGGCAGACATGTTCATCCCCGACCCCCGTTTAAAATCAATTGGCTCCTGAATGGAGCGTACAATCTCTGCCCGGGATGAAATTGAGCGGTCAAAATTCTGTAAATTGAAAGTCAACTTTTACTATTTAAGTAATTACACTCAAATATAGAAGAAAAAAATATCCGGTTCGAAGGACCAATAATTCGGATTAAATTTTGGATAAACATATACGATTTTAGTACACGTTCTGTTTTAAATGCAAACACGCTTTAAAATTACCCCGTTTTCCCTAGATCTGAGCAACTGACTGCTATTTGTCGTTTCCCGTCCTCCAGACCGATTCCCGGTTCCGGCACCGGTCCCGGTCCGGCCGCTCTTCCGTCTCAGACGTCGCCGACTATTACATAACTTTATATTTCCACTGTTCTCCTCCCGACTCGGACTATTATTGCCGTCTTCCGTACTGCTGGAATCTGAATCGGCGAAGACTTGACCTTGATCTGGAACTTGAACCCAAGTGTGACCCTCATCGGCCTGATTTTCTTCCTCCTGACCTTTAGCCGTATTCTCCGTATTCTCGACACTGCTCCTGCAAGTCTTGCCTCGGCTTTTAACTTTTCTCGACGAAGCAAATTTTGCAAGGTGAGCAGTTAGTTCGTGGGCAGTTTTAATAACAACTGGAACTTCCCCTTTAGCGCTGCTACTAGCGACACCTGGCGGGGGTTGGGGTTGAGGTGCGCCCAGTAATGAAATATCGTAATTTTTGGCGGTTTCGGCTCCGCCTAAAGATATTTCACATTTTGTTGCTTGTGAAGTTAAAATATGTTGGTTTCTATTTAAATCCCGTTTTCCATAATATGCACCATTCTTTTGTAAAGTAGCCACTGGAACTGACACTGGTACCGGCGATGGTAGTCTTACTTGAGGGTAAATAATCGGCTTTAAAAAGCATTCAGAGCTCCCACTGCTAATTTTTGTAGACAAAATTTCCGATTTAGAAATTGCTATGAGTCTGTGATCGTGAGTGTGATTTTCTGTTGTGTAGCTCGGTGGCTGGATTTTCATGTAGCCAAGCGGCCATGCGGGTGGTGGTGACCTCCCAATGCTTCCTGTTTATATGTGATTTTTTAAATAATGAAGAATTGAAATAGTGCATGTATAATTATTAAACATTATAGCAGATATTATGGTTTGTGAAGAATCAAAATATCGTCTGTGAAGAAGCAAAATGACCCATATCAATTTTTAGCTAAAAACAATATCCACTATCTACAAAAACATTAAAACATGTCTTGAAATCATTTAAATAGAACATTTTGCACTTTTCAAAAACATGGAATTAGAACATATTACAATTTCCAAAAACATGTAAATAGGACATTTTGCACTTTTCAAAGACTCGTAATTAACATTTGACTCATGTTTCTCATTTTGTTTTTGTGACATAGCTCATTTTGACTCCAGCTTAAATTGCGGATATGGGTCATTTTGGTTCTTCACTGACGATAAACCATATTCAGGTAAAGCTAGAAATGAAATGAGATAAGTCCAAAGCACTAATCGTAAGTGGCGTAAACGCCTAAAATATTAATTTACAAGATTTTGCAATGCACAAAATGTTCTATTTACCTACATGTTTTTAAAAATTGTAAGACGTTATATTGGCATGTTTCTAAAAAGTGCAAACTTTTCTGTTTGCTGTTTTTAAAATGTTTAAAATGGTCTATTTACGTGTTTTTAAAAAGTGGAAAATGTTCTATTTACATGTTTTTAAAAAGTGCGAAATGGGCTATTATCATGTTTCTAAAAGGTGCAAAATGTTATATTTACATGTTTTCAAAAAGTCCAAAACGTTCTAGTCGTTCTATTTACATGTTTTTGAAAAGTGCAAAAAATTTTCTATTTACATGCTTTTCAGATCATGAAATTTTAATCTTTTTGTAGATAGTGCATTTTGTCAGCTAAAATGGATATGAGCCATTATGATCCTTTACAGACGATATATGCAAAAATAAATTCGGAAAAACATAATTCATGAGCGTGACCTTCACCTTGACCTTGACTTCGATCATGAGAAAATAAATGTGGGCAGAATTTGTAGACATCCTCAATGGGCACCCCACGAAGGTCCTCATCGTCACTTTCAGCTTCACCATTATTTTCAAATTCAATGGGTTGACCCCAACCATTTTGACTTTCCTTTTGGTCACCACTGCTTCTACTTCCTAGCGGACTTGTATTCAATGATTTATCTACCGTTTTGTCAGGATCTTGTCCCGGCACCGTTTCCGTTACCGTTCCCGTTCCGGGCGCTGAGCTCAACGCCGTAGGAATTGGTGGGTGTTGAACTCCAAAATCCAATTTTCTCGGAACTTTCAGCTTCGGGTCAAATAGTCGAGGGTCAGAGGTTTGCAAGGGGAGAGCAGATGGACATTTTTGAAGTGTTACTTCACCCACAGTGATTTGGCTATGGAGCGTTGACCCGGACGGAATGTGGGGACTACCCCAAAGGGGGCTGTAGCTTGTCTCGTCCACGTCATGATAAAATCTGTTATAATTATTATACCTCGAACCAGGCCACGACCTCAACTGTGGCCTCATTCTCATTATAGCAGCTCTATTTAAGATTGAAAATAATCTTGACCTTTGACCTGCATCCCAACTAGAATTCTTTGAGGTGTATCGACGCTTTGGCTCGTTAAAAAGACGACGTACTTTCACGATTTTACCTTTCACTTTGTCAAGCTTGTAAATTAGCGTGTTGCTTCCAAGTATAGTACCAGTCTCAGTCGCCGCACCGTCATGCGGTTGACCTTCAAAACTCCCGTGGTGTCTGTAACCTTGACCTTGACCTTGATGACCGCTTGGACCTGTATAGCTCGCTCGTCGATCTTTCTTGAGACCAGGGGCGAATAGGTAATTACTAAGGACTGCTTTCGGGCTCAAATTAGAACCAGAACCTGCTAAATCGTCATCTGCGCTTGCGCTATGACCCTGCTGACCTTGGCTTTGACCTTGGAAATGATCGTCAAAACCTAAGTATTCAAAATTGTAGAGGGTCATCGGGGGTTTTTCATTTCCGGTTGGGAGCGTCCGCCGATGATGGTGATTTTGCCGATGTCGATATGTGGAGTTGAAATTTCTTGACTTTGGAGACTTGGGTCTGCGTGGCATAGAAAAGCCCGGGAATTTTTGAGCGCCTGGAGGCAAGGGGATTGTTCCTGTTGTTTTGAAACGAATTTTACTACCTGTGTTTTCATGATTACTTTTAATAATTCGTATTTCATCTTCTACATCTTTTTCATTTTCTTCTAGTGATTCACATTTTAGTGCTGTATGATTTTCTTTTTCTTTAATTATGATGCTCGTAGCTGAAGTATTAGTACTGTTTCCAGTGTTCGAATATTCACATACGCTGACATTGCTACCAGTTTCTGATTCACTGGCGTCAGCAAACAATTCATAGGAAGATTGGTCCACTTCAAAATCAGTATTGGAGGCTATGTCACTAGTCTGGCAGTGACCAGAGCCAGAACCAGGGTCATGGGTCAATGTCACATTATTGACATCGCTATCCTCGTCATCGTCATCATCCTCATAGTCTTCGGTGTCATCAATAAATGTGCTCACGTGAGCATATGGATCATCATTAATTAATAAGGAACTAATATTTTGAGCCCCGTTTTCCTCCGGTTCTAAAAGGGCTCGGATTCTTGGGTCCAGTTTTGTTATGTTATCCGCAATTTCTAGTAATTCAGAGAGGGCTTTGATTCTTACAGAAGTTGGTAGTTTTGGTATTGGAGGCGGTGAGGGTTTTGGCGCTAGGGATGTTAGCATTTGTTCTATTTCCTCTAGGGGATCCCTGTAGGGCTGAATAGGGGCATTGGAACTGGAATTTATATTTGAGTCGGGCGTGATAATTTTAATCTGCCCTCCTGATTGTCCTGATTCTGACATGTTAAAGTAAAAGAAAAAGAAGCGGTGGTGTCGTTTTATTTATTTTATTAAGGCCAAAATCTATCAAATGACAAATGATAAAAAAAAGGAAAAACTGGTTCACGGGTATATTATTGACATATGGGACATCTGTGTAATGACTGTGTAACTGCTTAATAAAATAGTTATATTATGATTTAACTATTACTTTTATTCATGAGCTTTCAGCAATACGGATATGATGGGCATGGGCAGCTTGAGAATGAAAAATTGAATAATGCAAGGCCTTTTATAGAATATTTCAATAGCTTTATTAATAAATTGCAATGCATTTTGGTCAGGTTTGTTTTAAAATTTTGAAGCAACAACTTTTTAAAAATAATAACGAAGGCAGTTAAATCTTAAAAAATAACATTTTTTTGTATTTCTTTAAATAATATTTTCATTTTTAACATAGGACCGACAAGCACAATTCAAAACACTAAGGAGACAAAATATCAAAGCAGGTATCTATAGTTTGAAAAATCTGGCATTAAAAAATAGTACGATATTATATACAGCTTGAAAAAAATAGGCTTTTGCTACTAGCAATAATAGTTAGCAGTATTTAAGTTAATACATTATTTTGGTAATTTATTCGCATATGTTTCAAATCCTAAATATTAAAGGATAAGCTGGGATTCTGTACTTTGCAAAGTAGTGACTACACAATAATGTTAAAAACACGCAACACTTAAGTACTTTCGAAGTACTTAACGACAAGTGAATACTTAATAATAAAAAAAGAAAACGAAAGCAAAACAACGAAAAACGAGAATATCCACTTGCCCCATATAGTTTTATATGTAGGTACTAGGTCCACTATATACTATACTGCAAAGCACTTTATTACTGATTTTGCCGTTTTGAATTATTTTAACTGGTTGATGAAATTTTAGTTACTACAAATGTTATTATAACTTTTAATATATAGGTAACTTCATGTACTTAAGTCTTACTCCGTTTATCAGGTAATCAATATTAAAGTACTAGTAGTATTAGCATAATTTTAAGGGGAGATGTGCCTTTTAGCAAATATAAGAGACACCAAAGTTCGGAATTTCGAAACTGAAGGTAGTAGAAAAAAATGCAGATTATTAAAACAGGTTAAAAAAATTTAAAGCTCTCAACTCACCGAAAAAAAAAGATACACAAGACACAAAAATGACGCTCTAATTCTAATCTAAAATAAAAAATAATAAATAAAAAATAAAACAAAAATAAATCAAATATCCTGCCTGGCTTGAGAAAATGAAGAGATTTCCTTGCAGGCCGACGGCTTTCCTTCACTCACCGCTTGGCTAGGAGATGCAGGGAACTGAGGAGCGCGCAGCTTTGAAAATCCTCCAATTTTCGTAAATTTCCAATTGTTCGCTTGTAAAAGTGCCAATAGTGAAATGTGTCGGGAGTCTCGGGACAATTAAAATTAGTTAAATACTGTATTGTAAACTCGTTAATTGGAACGCATTGGACCCCTCGTTAATTAGGATAACTTTTTCAAGTGAAAACATTGTAAAGTTCTTTAGTAAGAAGGTAAGTCAAGTCGGTCTTGTGATTCATAAAAAAATCAGGAGGGTTTTGTTGATACGTATCTCTCGCCTACTTCATTGCATGTAAGGTACATACGTGAACCTAATTTTACCTTTAAAATCAACACTGGTGATGACTGGCAACAAAAGACAACTACTATCAACTATTGAATACTGGTGACTTACTACGGCTTCCTTTGTTCTGGAAAAGTAGTAATTGATTATTTTTCATAAATATTTGACATTTAACATGGTACTACATGTCACTTACTAGTTAATTTAGGTGTAAACTATTAAGTATGAAGTGTGATTCACAGGCAGGCATGGCATAAGTATGTACATACGGCATTGTAATATTTGACAGTACCTGTTGCCAGTTCCAGTTTGCCAGTTGATTACAATTAGACTAGGACAGGCGTTCAATGATTAATACAACTTATTAATATGCATTAGTCATTAGTTGTTAGTATGGAACAGGCAACTGGAAACTAGAATGTTGAATGTAAGTAAGCCAAAAGTGAAAGGCGGTCCAAGGGTTCAACGGGCAACGGGGGAAAAAACTATAAAAGGAAAGTGCCGCTGGCCTTTTATGCTATGAAATGAATTATTGTTGATTGTATTCAACTACACTGAGCTGTGTATTGTAATATGCTGCTTACAAACAATATCCACAGCCAGCTATCTGCTACCGTTGGCCGTCCACCGTCCACGAAATAAATTATGTTCAATATTTGAATTTCAGTTGATAAATAATTGGCACGCGTGACGTGAACTGTTGTGCTGGTAGTGCATTATACTATATGAATGTTTTGAAACGTTCATATAGTATTACTTATTAATTACTTTTAATAATTCATAATTACTTATTGTTTTTGTGTGGTACAATTTCAGACAAAAAAACATTGAGGTTGTCTCTTGGTGTTAATTGGCGGTCAATGCAAACAGCAAATCGATTGGAAATCAAAAGTCAGGAATCAGCTAAGCTAAATTTATAATGGGTGGAAAGCGGAAGACAAATACGCAAAGATCAACCTACGGATATGAAAAGAAATACAAGTCTCGGGACCTTGACGTGCAGTCTGTCACCTCATCGACAAAATCGGATCAAGAAATGAAAGTTGATAAAATCTTAGATCGCCGGATTCTTCGTGGGAAGACGGAGTACTTGTGCAGTTGGAGAGGACTAGGATCGTAAGTGTTGGATATTTGTTTACATTTGAATTAATTAAATCCTCAGTGTCTGAACTGTTGTATTAATGTGATACGTGATATTATAGGGATAATTGAAATTCGATTGTAATCCCCTTTATATTCGGGAAGAAAAATTAGCTAAAGGCTGACATCTACTGCAGGCCTACTAATGCTGAGTATTAGTTTTTTCGATAATTGATGGTGTGAAAGTGCTCTGAGTGCTAATTTTTAATGGAATTATGATTTTGCATTTAAAGTGTTTATATTTGTAAGAGCTCGTAGCGCAAGTAAATGTCAAAGTTAACCTCAATTCAGATTCCAATTCAAATATGTCCAATATTTCCCTAATGTAGTGTTTAGTATCCATTTATTATAAATTCGGGGTTCGGGTTTTAGCCGACCAATCGTAAATTTTATTGACCAGCCGGATCAAATGGCTATTAACTGGCTGTAATGGCTAAAATAAGTTGGGTCGCCTTTGTGGCTAAGAATTTTGATGGCAAAATAACCAAAGATTGATCGTAATCATGTCACTTTATTCAGCAACCCCAAAACTAGGCTTTCAATAATTAAAAAATCAAACAAAAGCGAGAAGAAGCTTCTTCAAATTTGGAAACCCTATTTTCCTAATACAGAAATCCGCACAGATACCCATAATATAATATGTTTATCATTATTGTTCCCACCTTAATTAATTAACTAAATCTACTTTCCCCTAAGAAAATAATCCAATTTGATGAGTATTACAATAGTACAAATATCACTAACAAACTAACTAATTAATCAACTAGTCAGTAATACTCTTAACACTGTCAATTCAATATTTTGACATTTCTTTTCTGAACAACCTTAATGGGTTCTATGTTAATGTATGCAATTAATTTGTGGTCAATAAATTATTATTATTATTATTTTATTCTAATCACTTAAACACTATTCAACCAGAAACTAGTGCTGACGGCTATGTATTTTGATACAAATTATTTTTTAGTTTTTGATTTTTTTTTTACTAAGACGTCCTCAGACTTAAGTCATAAATAACAAGCTTTATCTTACCGTTAGTCTCGTAAGCTTGTCAAGTTCAGACCTTTACGTTCTTAATTTTATATTAAATTAACTGATATTTTCATTAATATAATTATTAATTATTGTATACACATACAATTATATTTTAATGAAAACATCAATTAATGCGTAGTCAGTGCACAATAAAGAATCCCTGCACGTTACACATTTTACAGGGTTTATTATTTGTTCTTTAAAGGAGTGAAAATTATAATTTAAAAATTTATGTATGCAACCATTTAAGCCCAGCTGTAGTGCCCTAATTAACAGCTATGAACATACCTGCCGTCCGTAATCCATAACTGGCTTAGTTTCCATTTCAACCAGCCGGGTATTAATATTAATCACCTCTAACCGTGATTAGCGTAAACGTAACTAAAACTAATGTCGTGACTCGTATTCAGTCTTAATAGATTGAATTAATAGAATTGTACAAGGACAGTATTTTCAATTCAATTTTAAAATGGTTTCACTCATTTTCCAATTCATAACACCTGTAGAGCCATTGGCATTCACTGCCTGTCTGTGCTTACAAACATATGTGCTTGCTAGTAGCTATAATACGTGATGATATGTACAGTAAAGCTCTAAATAACTCCCGGGTCACTTTTAACTCCCGCGTCCATAATAACAGCATTAGCATTAAATACAAAAAAAATGTGTTTATATTCTTTATATGCTCCGATTTCTAAAATTATTCCCGGGTCTCAAATAAAGGTTTGATGTAACTCTCCCCTTCAGTTATTTGGAGCTTTACGTTGGGGAATATAATATAATGTTAACAGTTAAAAGATACTAATAAATTACATAATACCTGACCTAATGACAATTTGTTTATTTTTAAAATGAAATTATAGCTACGAGGAAACTTGGGAGCGTGAAGATGAGCTGGACTGCGAAGATCTTATTGATAATTTTAATGACAGTTTGATGCGCTTCAAAGATGATTATGATGACGGGAATTCTTCTTCTGGAATGACGAGACACCAGAACGGGAATGGGACGGAGAATGGAAATGGTCGAGAGAGCACGACTTCATCCTCAGACAAGTACAATAATCGAATCTCTGGGTCAAAGTCAACGTCAAATTTGAGCTCAAAAACTAGCTCTGCCTCTCTTCTTACTGGAACTGGATTTGACAAGGGTCTCCAAGCGGATTTTATCCTGGGTCATTCCACGAGTGACGCTGGAGAGAGAATGTTTCTTGTCAAATGGAAAGACTCGGATGATGCTGACATGGTCCCGGCTCGTCTTGCCAATAAGCGTTGCCCACACCTCGTCATTAGTTTCTTCGAAAGTCGTACTGAGCTCCGTGATGGACAACTGATTTTCCGCTAATTATTTACTTTTTTTTATCAAGCAACATTATTAATATAGAGAAAAACTTCAAAATTTTGATTATTTTGATCATTACCGTTGACTTGAATGTACAACAGAAACAAAGGAACTATTCAGAAAAATCTACAAATATGAATCAACTAATAATTATTAAAATTACTATGAAAATTAGAATGAGAAAAAAAAGCAAGTTTAGCAAGTATAGCTCAAAGGAAGGGTCAAGACTATGTTTGGGAGGAATGTAATTTAACAATATAAATTTATTATTATTACTGTATAAACTTGCAAAGTTTGTCTGCTATTTTCTGTTTCTGAGCGACAACGATTATTATTATTATTAATTATTATTTAACTACGTAAATTGTTGCTGCTCTTATAAATCATTATATTATTTAGTACCTACCTCCTCTACACTTTTCTTTTTAGTAAAATCATTTTATTTGTAATAAAAAAAGGGTTCGGTTCTCCCGTTACTTTTTGTATTGATATAATGTTACTTTAATAAGCAACACGCGGAGCTACTACTACATACATATATAATATTTTATAAATATATGATATATATATAATGTAATTATTATAATTATTGTTTACTCTAATATTACACATAATGATTGAATGAAGTTGTTATAATACATTCACGTAGTTTGTAGCAGTATTCATATATAACTTTGCTGTGGCTGTAACAACACATGTTGTGTAGCGTGGATGCGCTTATTGAAGTTTAAATTTTAATCTTTAAAGTTTAAAGCTTATATCTTGAACAGGGATGAGCCTGTTCTGCTTTCTGCTAATCTTGTATTCTTGCAGGATTAATTAAATTACTGTAAAAAAAACATATAATGTACCAACCAAGTTCTTATAAGGGTTTTATTAGTACATGAGTAAATATTCTGAACTTATGGTTTTAATGTGTAGTAATAATTGCACAGTGAATTCATGCCTAATTAATTTACCTGTTCCATAGTATACTTGCTAGATAGGTATTACATGTATAGGTACTCAGATACTTAGCTGTACCGTTATAGTAATATTATACTGTATAATCTAATACCTTATTGTTTGTTTTGTACAAGGAATTTATAAACAGTCCACACATTATACTGCTGTATGCTGTGTGCCGTATACAAAATATTAATTAACCAAACCATAAGCAAAATTGTTACAGAAATGGCTGATCGTGTAATATCTTTGTGCAACTATAGTTGATAGTGATAGTCCCCTATGTATTCTTATGCCTATATTTCTGCAACTTTCCCGTATCAATTTAAATGTAAATTAGCCGCCGAAAGAACATGCAATGCCTAGTGCATGTAGTCTTTTAATTTTTGCTTTTCAATTGTCAGCTAATGAATTACATACAATTTTCTCACTTTGACAATACTGTAATTACTGTAATATTGTAACATTGAATTTTGAAATCCAGTAAATAGTAAATTTCATATTAAACTACTGTACTTCTGTAAAATGTCATGTACTTGTTAATGTTATCCTATGTGCCACCAAATTTAGAATTTAAGTAGACGGAACAGAGCACAGGGAGCATAATTCATCTAACTATGTAGATAAGTACTAAGTAGTAGAGGTATATCAATGTACTATATGTCAAATTCCTGCTTTTTACTATATACTATATGACTATATATAACCTATGATAGCTATATGCCTGTGAATGTATATATTGAATTTAATAACTATTTAACTGGAAATTGATAAGTAGAAAAATCCCTACAACTTTCACCAGCCTACTATCTATAAATTCATATGCTTTAGTGCTTAAGTACATACTGAAAATCGAGTATACTGCCCCAGTAGTTATTTGGATATGATTTCTAATGCAACTCCGAATTGTAATGCCATCAAAAGGGGAACTGGACTAATAAAGCAAAGTGAGTGAGTTACTAAAAACGTCTTATGTAATTGGTTATGATTTTAGATATTTTGTATGTAATAGTTATTTTATGAGGCATTATAGCGTGTTTTTTTTTAAAATGTACTATATATATGTAAAGTACATATCGTCGGTGTCGGTTTAGAAGCAAATTTTGTATCGTTCAAAAAATAATGTCTAAAAGCAAAATCGTATATTTTTCCTCCGAAATAATTAAAAGGAAATATACGGGTTATGCATTTAAAAATATTTTTGTAAAGATACGAATTTGTTTCTATACGTACATTACATGCGACGATATACTGATATCTGTAGTGATGATAATTAGAATTCCCCATAAATCGAAATCAGAAATAATAGGGTGTCAAAATCTAATAAATATGTTTGAGGAAGAACGTCATTTAGTATGAGTGAAGGTAGTACATAGTGCATTTAGTGAAGTAGGTGATGATTCACATAATAATATTTGATTTATAATTTATAATGCACATGCTATGTATGTGGTGTATGATATGATAGTGTAATGATGTTGGCATAATATTTTATGTTATCTAGATAATTTAATAAATGGTCTCATTTATTTCTCTACAATATGTACATAAATGCTTTCAGCCACGTCACCTTTACTAAAATATTAGCTTAACTCTGCTTAAAAAATTACAATAATTCAAAATACAAATGCAATATTATCTATAGATATTTTTGTTGAGTAGTTTTGGAATTCTCCGAAATAGCAGAATGAATTGCCAATTTTAAATGCGTAAATAATTCTGTAATTAGTAAATTAGTAATAACAAGATATTAAACATTGAATATTGAATAGGTCTTTGAATAGAATTCGGAATTCGATCATAATTAATTAGCAATTCTGGGTTGGGTACACGAAATCCCGTGGTACGGGCTTAGGAACACATTAACAATTAACTATTTTACGAATATTAGGATTACTGATTACTGCATGACGTGTTCAATATTTTAGTAAAACATATGCACATACATATCTAATCTAGGCACTTCTTTGTTAATTAAACTGCCACCGATGCCAAGGCGGCACCAATCGGAACCGTCTCGTTTTATCTTGACGGTGTAAAACCAAATATCTGCACTGTACTGTATGCTTGCTTACCGGTACCGATGGGTTGAAAAGAGGCAAAAAAATTCTATCTACATGAAACCTCTCAATATACATAATATGTATGTTTGCAGTTTTCAAAATTCATTTATGCATGTAATTAGGAGTATTTGAGCCCAAAGTATAGGTACCTCTGGGTATTAGGATTCCCATCTAAAATAAAACAAATGTGCTGTTTTGTATTTGCTAAAAATATGGTATATAAAGACACCGTCCCACATTGCAAGATGCCTTAGTAGTTAGTCTATCTTACGATTAGAAATAAGTTGATCCGTTAGATTATAAAAATTATAAATCCGAACCAAGATTTTATTCAGCCACTTTTCAAAATAATATTTTCCAAATCGAATCCGTATTCTAGAATTACGTATTACTAAGAAAGTTTAATTCGTATATCTTTAATTTGCTTTTTACAAGTTTACAAATTAAATCAAATTTTAAATTCCTCTCACGAGCTCAGCCACATAAAAGGTATATATTTGTTCACATTTAAATTTCTTCACAGGAGGAAAAAGAATTTTTTGTTTTCAGTAAGCGCACATACAAAATACAGAAAAATTTCTCCGCATCGTACAGAATGGCAATCCCACGAAAAAGTAAAGTTGCCATCGTCTTTGCAACATCCTCACACCTCCATCAAGACTCAATCGATTCGCTCTCGGGGTCTGTGCTGAAGAATCTAAAGGAGGTAGAAAATTAAATTTCTTGATTTGTCAGACTGAGTGCGAGAAAATAATTAATTTAAATCAAAACAATTCGGGGAAAACGTCAAATGCTGCTCTGGAGTGGGAGAGGTCTTCGAATGCCGAACTTAGGATCCCAAATATCTGGACTGGATGCGGCTGCGGCTCACTGCTTTGCTTCCATATCGACACTTCGATCCGTGCTGATGATCCCTCCAAAGTTGAAAATACTTAAAATAAACTTGATCTACTTTGCAACTTATTTGACAGTCGTTGCTGCAGTCTTCTCCATGCTCCAATCTCTAAAATAATAAGTAAGTTAAAACACATCTTTAATATGCCTATAAAACGTGGAGGTTACTTACCTAAAAAAATTAATTTTTTTGTAAATCGCTTACATTTTCAGAACTTAGAGACTACCACGTGTACAGACGGTTTTGCAGGTCTCAAATGCTACGACATGTGGCTTTTCTAGTGGCAACCTCAAAATGTCTTCATCTCTGGACAGATGCGGGACAAAATTGAGTACAAAATCAGCCATGAAATTTACGGATCTTCTTTTTAGCAGAAATCGACTCGATCGCTGATCGGTGCGAAGCAATGCAGACTGCGGGGCGGCTTGACTCGTTCCTTGTAATAAATTAATTTCATTTCTACTTTTCAAGCTTTGAGGTTCTCAATTTTAAAACCTGTCTTGAAAAACCGGGCGATTTGGTTTAAAAGTGGCTGAATAAAATCTTGGTTTCTTAAAATTTTGGCAAAATTATTGCAATGTGTTCAAATAGAAATGACGAATTGGGGGATCGTGGCATTTTGTTTTGTTTTTATATTCGCTCAAAGTTTGCAATATGCATTATTGACGTACGTAATTTAATTACACACATGCACATGTTTTACCCATCTCTATACATTGTTTTACAGTTTTACATGTATGTGCATCTTATTAATTAGTATACAGTTTTGAACCATCAATATAGCAATTATTAAACACACATTATGTAAACGTAATCTTATTATAGGGTGTTTACAGAATTTGAATACTTTGGAACTATACATTATGAATTGGTAATTAATTAATTACGATCGATTGTCATTAATTGTTGATAGTTACGCAAGCAGATTAGTGAGTAGAAATTGGAACAGAGTTGATTGAATGAGTTGTGAAAAATAAATGAGGTTAATTCACACTCGACAATCTGCTGGTTTCATTCCTTAAAATTCAATTTAGGTGCACAAAGCATAATACTTATAAGTGCGGGTACTCATCAGCTATTTTGAGTATTCATTCAGAACTTAAGTGTCATTAGGCTGCTTTCCCTATTTTAATGTACTGAATAATGTCAAACCGATTGAAATTTTATTAATTTTGAATGATTCAGTATTGGGTCACTATTGACCTCATGAACTCTATTGAGTACGTTTTTAAATGCTCGATATTATTCCATGTATTACTAAATGGCCAATGGCTGTTTTGCGTAATCGTAAATAGGAAGATTTGTTACATATGAGGGCCTTATGTATTTGTGTGTGAAATTAAATATCATTGAATTGTAGTATTGCATTATGAAACCTACCTACGTATGTACGAATATAAATAGAGTAGCGCAGCATTATTAGGTTCTGGAAATACGCATTCGAATGAATTTAATTATTACTAAATTTAATTTGCTACTCTTTCTTTTCACGCATGAAAAATCAAAATTTTATTCAGCAACATATTAAACACTAATTACATCATTCGTATTTTAATTTTTAGATTCGATTTCCAACTAATTTGAAAAAATATTTTTTAAATTTTGCATTTAACTCACTTCCAATTCTCAGACTAAAATTGAACAGTCTTTTTTATTTATTTTATTCCTCCAAATTAACGTTTACGCAGTAGGAGCGTTTCTATTTCGCAGTAGTTTACTAAAGATTTTGGTAAAGTAATTGTATATTTAATAAAATTCGAAATTTGGTTAAATTCAAGAACTTTTTTGAGGTTTATGCTCCATTTATATAGGTGTCGATTGTCGATTAGCAGTATAAGGAGATTTAAGTTTAAATAATTTGATATGTATCATTGGCAGTTAACATAGCCATTCAGTATTCAGTTAGAGGTTGTCCACAAATGAAGTTATCAAAATTTCCATATTTCTAGGACCCTATTACCTTCCTGCTGGTTTTTAACATAACATAACCATTGCAAAAATTCCTATCTTCAACCTGGCATGTCATCAATATCTACAAGTATATGTCGTTTCGCCATACCCTTGACATCATTTACGGACGACCCCTAGTGAACTTAATGTGCCACGCCACCTAATGTTTTAATAAGTAGGCCAGTAGGTTTGCATGAGCATCTCTATACTGCTGACAGGTTATGGGGAAAGGTGCAAAACTAAATACTTTTGTGTTGAGATATACTTTCACAACTTTAAATAACGTGTAGATAGAAAGCTTTGATTTTTATGAACACTTTTGTTAGAAATCACTTTATAGAATTACTTTGTTCTTTAGGGGCTTTTTAATGTAACTGCCACCTACGCTTTTGATTGTATGTACCGTAAACCTTCAAAAACTAATTATGTATCTTGTTGATAACAAATGAGACCCGAGTTAATATGCTTTCAATGTTGTTCTTATGTTAATTTGTCACATAATGGTTTTTTTATGAATAATTTCAATATTATTCGAAATTGAATGTCGAATTTTGTCTGCATATACTTGTGCATAGATTTATATATATATCAATAATTAATACGAGTTTGAAAATGAAAACTACCGTTTACATATATCTAATTAAGAAATTTAAATATCCTATTTTAAATATTCCAAAATTTGAATTTGAGTTTGAGTTTGGCTTCATTAAAATGTCGGATTTTTTAAGTAGATAAATACTGATTTTCACAGATGGCCACAAAATTCTATCAATTAATAAAGTTATTAAAATATCTAATCGTAATCAACATTAATTTAAAGTACGTATATAGGTATATCCGTGGTACACAAATACTAAGGACTAGTATGACTTGAATTATGTAGCTTAAGAGCCACAGGCCACAGAAGCCCACTTTTAATGGCAGGGTCCAGCAATGACGTAATCTAAATTTTCACTATTTTATTGGGAGGGTCCATATCTTTTTTTAATAGCAGAGTCCATCAATTACGTCACCTTAAGTACCGTATATGCTCAAATGCAACGACCTGCGTTGTATTAAAACTCCGACCTGTACCCCCCGCATTCTATTAGAGACCCGCATTGCATTAGAGACCCGCGTTGTATTGAAAACTTTGCATTTCCAACCGCATATACGCAATGTGAAAACATAGAAAAGCCCGGCGTTATATTAAAGACCCGCGTTGTATTAAAACTGCAAGGTTTATCCCACGTGTTGTATAAGAGACCCACGTCATTTTACAGCATTTACGGTAGTAATTTTGTATTCTGATGATCTATAAAATCCGCCCAAATCAATACTTTCTGAATAGCAAGGTCTGTAAATGGGGTATCCTTGCCAGTCGTACCCGGATAACTCGTATCCTTCCCAGTCGTACCCGACCCAGTCGTACCCTGACTACTCGTACCCTGGTCGCAGTCGTACCCTGACCACTCGTACCCTAATCCCAGTCGTACCCTAACCATTCGTACCCCGGAAAGAAAAAGTAATATATTATTCAGAACAATGTTTTTCATGTTCATGTTTTTTTAATTTTATTATGCATCACTATTGTGAATATATACAGGAAATGAAATCATTTAGCATTGTTGAGTGAGAATGTTGTGGAGCGAATATTAAAATTCTATCATCATCTTTAGAATCATACAGCAAAAACTTTTCATCCGAAAATGTTAATTGCTGATTCAAATCTAACTTTACTCCACTTCTATGCTTTGCAATTGGGTGAATTCCACTTTTAAGTCGAATTTTCATCACATAGTTACGAAGCGAGTTTTCTGTTCCTAACTGCACTGCAATACCCTCCTTAAAAGTCTTCAAAACTATATCAACGATTGTCGATGGCTTTTCGGTGGGATGCGAAAGGGCTCGTTCTTTTAATTCTCTTTTCACATTCTTCACAATCCTTATTAAGATTCCTTATCTCTGTGCCTTTCTCAGTTTTCTTGTTTAAGCATAGGCAAGATATCTTTTAACTTCCCTTAAAATTACATCGCTAGTGTACATACCTACATTTTACTTGCACTGCCAACAACCGGCACCAAAATTTTTCCTGCCCTGACAACAACCGGCACATTTTTGTTGCATAGTACATTGTGTTCCGAGTTAATATATCTTTCCAGGGTACGAATGGTCAGGGTACGACTGAGACCAGGGTACGAGTAGTCAGGGTACGACTGGGTCGGGTACGACTGGGAAGGATACGAGTTATCCGGGTACGACTGGCAACACAATCGTAAATGGCGTTACTCAGATTTTAACTATTTTATTGGGTTCGTCTATGAATAACGTCACTAGGATCATTACTCATTTGAATGGCAATGTCCAAGAATAACGTCACTTAAATGTTGACTATTTTAAAACCCACCCACCCCAATGTCATACTTAAAAATTTTGCAAATTATAATTTTTTAAATGGTTTTTCATCAATTCCCGTCTACGAATCACTCGTACCCTGCCCAGTAGTGCCAAATATCGTCAATATTTTTGTTTAGTAGTTTTGTCATTCTCAGAAATGAAAAAATAAATTGCCAATTTTAAATGCGTAAATAATTCTGTAATTAGTAATAACAAGATATTCAACATTGAATAAGAATCGGGAATTCTTTGAATGGAATCTGGGATTCTATCAAAATTAATACGTAAATGCTTCTGGGTTGAGGTTGGGTACACCAAATCGCTATTGGTACGGGAATTACCAATTAATTAAGTATTTTACGAATATTAGGACCACAGTATGACGTGTTCTATATTTTAAAGACACGTATTATGTGCATACATACCTAGGTACTTCTTTGCTAATATACGAACTTCCACTGTCGAACACTGCAACGGTGCAAAGCCGGCACCAATCGGAACCGTCTCGTTGTTCTTGACGGTGTAAACCCAAATATCTGCACTGTATGCATGCTTACCGGTACCGGTTGGTTGAAAAAAGACAAAACATTCTATCTACATGACACACCTTACAATATACATGAGTATATGTATTTGCAGTTTTCAAAATTTATTTATGTGTGTCATTAAGGCTATTAGCCAGGGGTAAAGGTACATATTATGCCTATGGGTACATAACTGACGCAAGTTTTAGATGTGTTTTTTTGTATTGCTAAAAATATGGTACTTAAAGCGCGGTCCCACATTTTAAGATGTTTTAGTTAGTCTATCTACCAATTATGAATAAGTTGATCCGTTAGATTAAAAAAATTAGAAATCAAAACCAAGATTTTATTCAGCCACTTTTCAAAATAATATTTTCCAAATCGAATCCGTATTGTAGAATCACGTATTACCAAAAAAGCTTAAATCTTACATGTTTAATTTGCGTATTACAAGTTTACAGATTCAATCAAATTTTAAATTCCTGTCACGATCTCAGCTACATAAAATGTATATTATTAGACATTTAAATTCCTTCGCAGAAGGAAAAATAATTTTTCTTTTGGTGTCAGCGCTCATACAAAATACCTACAAATTTGGTTTTCTGCATCGTACAATATGGAAATTCCACGAAAAAGTAAAGTTTCCATCGTCTTTACAATGTACTCACACCTCAGTCACGATCAAGACTGACTCGATTATTCGCTCTCGGGGTCTGTGTTGAAGAATTTAACGGAGGTAGAAAGTATAAATTCCTGATTTTTCAGATTGACTGTAAGAGAATAATTAATTCTATTCAAAAATATTCGGGAAAACTTGAAATTCTGCCCTGGAGTGGAAGAGGTCTTCGAATGTCAAACTTCGGGTCCCAAACATCTGGATACTGCATCGAACAATTGCTTCGCATTGATACTGACACTTCGATCCCTGCTGATGTTCCTTCTAAAGTTGAAAAACTTGAAAAAAACGCATCTACTTTGCAACTTATTTGGCAGTCGTTGCTGCAGTCTTCTTCATGCTGCAATCTAGCAATGAAACAATTAGTAAGTAATAACATATCTGTAACATGCATATTAAACGTGGTAGTTACTAACCTAATTAAAGAAATGTATTTAAAATTGCTTACATTTTAAGAGCTTGCAGACTACCACGTGTACATACGATTTTGCTGGTCTCAAATGCTATAATGTGTGGCTTTTCTAGTGGCAACCTCAAAATGTCTTCATCTCTGGACAGATGCGGGACAAAATTGAGTACAAAATCAGCCATGAAATTTACGGAACTTCTTTTGAGCAGAAATCGACTCGATCGCTGATCGGTGCGAAGCGACGCAGACTGCAGGGCGGCTTGGCTTGTTCCGTGTAATAAATTAATTTCTCAATTTGTAGAAAATATCTTTAAAAACTGTGCTATTTTATTTAAAAGTGACTGAATAAAATCTTGGTTTCTTAAAATTTTGGCAAACTTATTCGATGCAATATGTTCGACTAAAAATAACAAATTGGGGGATCGTGGCATTTTATTTCGTTTTTATATTCGCTCAAAGTTTGCAATATGCATTATTGTCGTACATAAGTTAATTACATATACTTTTATGTATTATCTCTATACGTATAGTATCTTACATGTATGTGGGTCTTATTGTCGAGTTGTTTTGACCCACTAATATAGTAATTAGCAATTATTAAACATATATGTGAGTAATCTTATTAGGGCTTTTAATAAATTTGAATGGGCTCTGAAACATGAATTAGTAATTAATTGCTGACGACCGATTCAAATAAATTGTTGATAGTTACACGGGCAGATTAGTGAGTAGAAATTGGAACTGAATTGATTGAATGAGTGGCAAAATAAATGAGGTTAATTCACAATCGACAGTCTGTTGGTTTTATTCTTGAAAATTCAATATAGGCACACAAAGCATAAATGCTTAAGCTTAAGTGCGGGTATTCAAATTTTAAATACAAGCCTACATACATTTGCCCACAGTGCAATACGCGTTTTTAATAAATTTACATCGATTTTGATTTATAAAGGTACAGGCAAGTGTGGCGCACATAGCAAATCCCATTAAAATATGATTCACAGTACCAATTATCGGTTGACTAAATAATATCTGCAAAAGAAAAAATCAGTTTAATCTCGCGGTCCTGAAAGAATGTAAAATAGATGATTATGTACCTTTTAAAGTCATGTAAATAGAAGATTTTGCACTTTTCCAAATCATGTAAATAGAATATTTTGAACTTTTCCAAATCATGTAAATAGTACATTTCACGCTTTTCCAAATCATGTAAACAGAAGATTTTGGCCTTTTCCAAATCATGTAAATAGAAAATTTTGCGCATTTCCAAATTATGTAAATAGAACATTTCACGCTTTTCCAAATCATGTAAACAGAAGATTTTGGCCTTTTCCAAATCATGTAAATAGAACATTTTGCGCATTTCCAAATTATGTAAATAGAACATTTTGCGCATTTCCAAATTATGTAAATAGAACATTTTGCGCATTTCCAAATTATGTAAATAGAACATTTTGCGCATTTCCAAATTATGTAAATAGAACATTTTGCGCATTTTCAAATTATGTAAATAGAACATTTTACGCTTTTCCAAATCTTGTAAATACAAAATTTTGCGCAATTCAAAGTCTTGTATTTAACGTTATAAGCCTTTATACCATTTAGTGATTTTAAATAGTTTATTTTAATTCTACCTCAAAATGGGAATGGACTATTTTGATACTTCATTCATACTAATGTGTAAGTGTCATTATGTTTTGTTTCTATTTATACGAACGGAGTGATGTAAAATGTAAAGCCTATTGAAATTAAATTCATTATGTATGATTGGGAATTGGGTCACTGACCTCGTAAACTCTATTATGTTTTTAAATGCTTAATATAATTCTATTTATTTCAAAATGTGCTTTTTCCTAATAGTAAATGCGAAACTTTGGTAGTTCGGTACCGAGGGCCTTATGTATTTATGTGGGTGTGAAACTAAATGGCATTGAATAATTGTACCGCATAATGAAGCCTACCTATGTACCTAAGTAGGTAGGTATCTCTATAAATTGAGCAGCGCAGCATAAGTTCTGGCAATTGGCAATACTCATTCGAACGAATTAAATTATTACTAAAGTTAATTCTCTACAAACTTCTTTCCTTTTCAAGCATAAAAAATCAAGATTTTATTTAGTCCTATATTAAAACACATCATTTGTATTTTAAATTTTAGATTCGATCTCCGACTAACTTTAAAAATATTTTTCAAATTTTGCATTTAGTCCACTTATTATGGTCAGATTAAAACTAAACAGTCTTTTTTATTTGTTTTATTCCTCAAAATTAGTTTTTACGCAGTAGGAGCGTTTCTATTTCGCAATAGTTTAATACAGAAAAAAGAATTTTTCACAAGCGCAATAAATGAAAAATTCTTGTTTCACTACAATTTGCAAATTATCCAAAGCCAGGACGGCGGAATCGCATCTTTTATTGCTGTAAAAAACAAACTTAACATTTTCGATTGAGCCTCCAATCAATCCGAGAGTTACAATGTCCATCGTTTGCTTGCTGTCGATCTGAAGCCGCTGTAAAGTAGACAACCAAAGACCATCTGCGGCTACTGGCTTTTGCTCGCTGCTCTCATCCAGTCGCCGAATTCTTGAGACATGTGGGGAAATTTGGAAAGGTCATCTGAGAATTTACTTGAGTCACTACCGCAGTCCAACTACTGCAGAATCGCCAGCTGTAATTCGAGGAAAAGTATGTAATTTTTAATTTTGTATATTTAAACAAAATATTTTATACAAGAAGGTGGATCATTTTTATTTTTCACAAAGTGTGTGGTGAATGAAAGGGAGAACATAAAAAATACAGAATTAAACAACTTTCAATTTTTTAAATTCCAGGAGAAGCATTGTTGTAAATCTGAGTTCAGCCGAAAAACTTGCCAAATTTTTCCGTTGGACTTTTAAACTTGCAGTGGAATACGTGTCAATATTTAAAGTAATTTGCAGTTTTCTCCTTCCAAAACTCCAGGCCCCATTTTGAAAGCGGATCAGCTATTGACTTTTAGCAATGAGAAGAGTGGGATAAAGTTTACGGACACAAAATTTTCGTATTCTAACGTTTAAGAAGGATATGCGCAGACGCCGAATTTCTCATATATTTTCGTTGGAATTCCAGTCATAATAAATAGGAATTGAAATATTTGTAAAACTCTTTAAGTTGCAAAATTGGCAAAATAAAATCTTGATTTTGTATGTTTGAAATATTTTGGTAAATTAGTAAATAGATATTATATAAAATTTAAAATGCACAATTAACTTGACGAAATGATTTCAGGTTTATGCTGCATTGATAAAGGTGTGGATTAGTAGTGTTGGCCCTACCCGTGATGTCGTTTACGGACGACCCCTAATGAATTTAATGTGCCACTTAATATTTTTGAATTTCTGTAAAGCATCATGGAGTAATAATTAAATTTACATTATGGTTTTATCATTTTAATTTCGATTAAATTAAAAAATTCCAGACGTATTTAATAATGATGCGGATGCGATAGATAACCAATTTACAAAGTACCTAGGTACATGTTGATTTTTCGAGCGGAAAGTATAAGTTACGTGGTACGTACAACTGAAGCTACGTACGGTAGATAGCCAGTTTATGTTGTGAACTAGTTGCAAGGTTATACTTATAAAATTAAAATATATATCTAGTTTACATTTGTTGTTGGTATTGCTAAGCTGAGGTCAACAGCGATGTCACCGATTTCGGGGAATTTCTTGCATCTACGTAACGTAATCGCATTAAGTTTGTATGAAGCATGAAGCTTTTAATAGGTACCTAGGCAGGTCTGTAAGTTTAAATTAGCTTCTCTATACTGAGAGTAGGTCATGGGGAAACGTGCGAAACGAAATACTTTTGTGTTGAGATCTACTTTTACTTTTATAACTTTAAATGAGCAGCGTAGATAGAAAGCTTTGATTTTTATGAACTTTTTTTAGTCTAATTTAACTAAGCAAATAAAACACCATTAATAACTGCTTGAAAGCTGCAAGTTGGAAAACGTACCAATTTTATATTATGTATTGCACCCAGTTACCTATAATGAATTGTTCTTTATTAATTAATCGGAGATACGGTAATTTTATTTCAGTGAATTGCAACTATGCTCAGTTACATTATTACTTTTTTTTTTTATTTTTGGATATATTCGAATTGCACACTATTACTATCGGATTTAATTAAGATTCAAAGATACATATAAAGTTCTATGCGTCACAAGTCACAAACAACAATGATGCTATAGATTACAGATGAGTAATTTGCAATGTATTGGTTTTTAGAGCGTAAAATGGTAAGTACAGCTACTGCAGGTTTATGCCATGAACTATCACTATAATTATTATGTACATTTTAACGATTTTATTCTGCCATTTTTCCGTATCTACACCTGTACCTATGGTTGAATTGCTTTTCAAAATCAATGCTAAATCTTCGGTTGACATCAAGTCTACATTTTTGTACAGTCGTTTTGTGTGTTTTCTACATTGCGATTAAGTATTTTTATGTATTTACTATTTTAACCTATAAAACTCCGCATATTGATAGTATTTATTCTTTAAAACAAAAATGCGAACGAAAGGCAAGACTTATGGAAATATAATAAAACTCTCTGAAAAGAAAGGGCAGCCCATTCTTCCTGGTGAAAATCTGAAATATTGGGTGGTAGTAGTACTTACATATTTGAAAAATAATTTTTTTATGAATTGATCTTTCTTTTGACCATTTTGTTGTACCCTTTCAGCTTTAACGTGTTCGATTCCCTTTCGCTTTATTTCCTAAATTAGAATTAGGGGCTAGGGGTCACATACATGTATGTAGAATGTCATATTGTGAATAGAGAATTATTTTAGGTTAGTCTATTATACTGCCTGGTATTTAGAAAATGCCATACATTTATAACGTCTTCAAAAGAGGGAAGGAGGACTTTTGGTTGCCTATCCTTTACAAGATGCATACTAAAAACGGAGAAGGGGGTTTAACATTTTCAGTTTCCTAAATATTAGTAATGTATGGCCCCATAGTTTGAGTAATAAATAATTTGAATTTGAGATGAAAGCTGAGTAGCCGAGGCTGAGGGTTGATGAGGGCAAAATTTTTCACTATAAGCTGGGAAACATCCATCAGTTAAAGTTAAAGTTAAAATCAGTTATTAAGCCGTTGAACGAAAAGTGTGGTAGTTTCTGATCCTTGCACTGGCAACTGCACTGACGACTGACGCTCCCAAATTCAAATTACTCTAAAAAGAAAGTTATATTTAATTTATTTATATTATTCTATTTCTATTCGGCGGTTTTTCTTTTCAGTTTTTTCGGTCCTGTCAGATACAAGCCAACATACACACGTTACTATTTATATTATAATTTCTGCGTGGTTAAATAAAAGAGGTAAGTAGAATTAAAGAAACCGAGAAAATAAATGATAAAAATATATTTCAAAAAACAGTAATTATTAGCATAATTTACTTTTGCAGTTGCAACAACCATCTTGAGTTTTTTATTTTATTTTACGCTTCGTATTCAAGTTGAATGTTTCATGAATGATTCAAAATCATTAATTTTCTTTGACAGAGTGAACTATAAAAAAGAATCAGAGCTGAAATAGATTGATTGCGTAGCTGCCAACTGCGAAAAAATGGAATCGAAACAATCAAAAGAAGTCGCCTGCAATGACAAAGAAAGTAACCATCAAGATATTCCTACCAAAATCCGAAAACCGGACAACGGAAACTGTGATTCAAATCAAGGCAGTGGAAGTGATAACGGAATTGCGAGGAATTTTGATAATGTCTGTGAAATAGCTGAAGCAGAAGAAGTTAATCCATGCACTTCGCAAACTCCAGAAGATTTTGTATATTCTATTGACCATGTAAGTGCTACATATTTTGATATTTTACTAGTATTTACTTTAGAAGGTCAGTATTATTCTTAAAAGTTAAAAGTCAACGTCAACTACCCACTGATTTCTATTCATTAGGTTCTTTAGATCTCATCCGTATTGGTTTTTTATTGCAGAAATTGTATCATTCAGATATTTGTTTTCCTCTCAACTAAAGTTAATTGTTCAAGGCAATATAATTGATAGTAGTTTATAATTTTAAAGGTAGCGTCCATATAAAAGTATTATTATTAGGTGATTAATAATTACCTACATTGCTTGAATGCGTTTACATTAATTTTTGGTAATTACATATTTCAGATATTGGAATCAATATTCTCGGACTTGGATCAGGATCGAAACACGTTGCTGAGCTGCCGTCTTGTCTCACGTCGATGGGCATACTTTGCAACTCAGGAATTGCAAAAAATTGTTACGATCACATTTACAATGAGCGATGTGCTCGATCAAAGAAATGGACCTAGATTCTGTAAATGTGACAGGTATGGCTATAATCCAAGCCTTAATTACCCAATTGTAGATTTAACTAGACTAATGAATAGTTCTACCCAATTTCCCTGTACTTCATTTTCGTTCAAACGTCCAAACCTGATTTATTCTTTGGCTTTGCCTTTCTTCAACCATCATATTATTATGAGCACAGTTAAAAAACTTCGGCTTGGTGATTTAAGCTCTGATTGCAGTATCTACTTTGAAGATTTAAAGTGGCTGTGTTTATCTCAAGCACCAAATCTTGAGCATTTATGTCTCGAAAGTGACATCGTTCCAGGAAAATCCCCAGCGCAAATTTATTTTTTATCACATCAAAAAGAAAAATTTGTGAATGAGGAAGAATCAAAAAATGTTAAAACTAATCTCAAAGTTTTAAAAATTAAAAAACTGATTTCTATGAGTTTGTTTGCTGAGCTCCTAGAATTTTCACCAAGATTGGCGAAAGTGCAACTAGATAGAAAAAGGCACTTTTCCTGTCTCCTAAAACCTCAAAATCGCCTTCACCTACTTTCAAAATTAAAAATTAGTGTCGATCCTCTAGACATGTTGCGTCTTAACACGATTGTTAATGATAGTAATTGGGCGCTTCAAAAACTTGCTATTGACAGTACGGACGTGAGCTCCAGAGCTCGTGAACTTGCTCATCCACAATCTATGTTATTAGCAATTACAAATGTTTTGAGCAAATTACTACAAGCAAACTCAGCTTCCTTGAAGAAACTAGTTTGGGATCAAATGGAGTGTCTCAAGAGCCTTGTGATACCTCATATGCCTGCTGTTACCGAAATTGAATTCAGCATTCAGTACAACACAGAATCTGATTATGAAATTGATGAGGAGGAAGGCTACAGGCAAGATATTGCTTATCAGGGGAAGCCAGGAAAGCTATTTCCTATCGGAGTAAATATTCAGGCCACATTCCCAAATTTGAAGAATATCCACTTTTGTTCTAAATTAGGTACAAGAGTTTCTGTAGCAAGTCTTTTCCACAAGTTGGAACCAATCCCAAGTGTGGTGTCTTGTTCTTTCTCTGGAAGTTTTCGGCCGGATTTCGAAACTTTCAGGGCGCTAATGCCTAATAGTAAATTTAATTTATCTTGAAGTTGTATTAAAATTATAGACTGAAATCATTATTTTAGGTAACAAAATTACAAAATATCTAAATAATTTAATTTGATTTCGTTCTATGACGAACAAGACAACTTAAATAACCTGTCTAAAAAGAGTAAAATGTATTTTAAACTCCAATGTACAGTGAATTTTGTATGAATCTCACACTTGACTTAATTCTATTGCTTTTTAATTCATCTCAAGATTTTTTAACTTTACATTTATGCAGAGGCAGCTTATGACACATTATAAAGGGTAACAGTAACGTATGTGTACTACCAAGTATTAACTTCCCAATTCAAAGCTATTTAGGTTTTTCCACAGTAAGCCTGTCATTTGGCAGTTTAATTCCACCTTAGTAGGTAGGTTAGTAGGTACTTTACTAAATAATCATTTAAGTGCAAATTTGAATTTCAAAATTATAGTCCAGCCATTTCTTTATTATTTATGATTCTGATGTTGTTTCCATAACATTAACAGCATATTTTAACTATGTATACCTATACATGCTTGCCTACACAATAGTTTTACCCGTATTTTGTATTATTTACTTATACGTTTCATTTCTTAACAAGGTAATTAGCATAAATTACAATTTTGTATTAGTTAAATGGCAGTATAATATGCTTTGGTTGTTTTAATCGGCCAGAATTGATAATTTTGTGGCATACACTTTTATAGCACAAATTGTTACGTTTAAAATGCATTACAAAGTAATTAACATTTTACGTGAAAGGTGCAGATGCGTGCGTCATGTTAGGGCATAAATACATTTTTTCATTGCTATGTACCGTATTTCCTCTAATAGTACGCGGGTCTCTAATAATGCGCGGGTCTCTAATAGTACGCGGGGGTATCCGCCTCAGTTTGGATAGTACGCGGGTATATTTAACTCACTATTAGAAGCCAGTGCGCGGGTCTCTATTAATGCGCGGGTCTCTAATTATTCGCGGGGGGTCGAAGCTCGAGTTTGGATAGTACGCGGGGCGTACTATCAGAGGAAATACGGTACTTAAGTAGATTTTGAATTCCTTCATGTTATTGCAAAGAAGTATAGGAAGATGTTACAGTTTTAAATTATGCATTATTAATATAGTTATACGAGTCCTGACATACCCCAAAACTCAACTTGCAAATATGTCTAACCTACAGGTACCTACCTCACCTGATTATGATTTGTGAAATATAATTCGTGAGATTTATATTTTTTGTGAAGCTTTGGAATGGGTTGCGAGGCTGAATTACCTTTTAATAAATTACTTACCTAGTTACGGTCTTAAAAATATTCTTGATAATAAATGTTTACTGAATTAAATGGTGCTAAATTGAATTAATGAATTGGATTCATTCAAAGGCGTCTGTTTTTTATTCATTTAAAAATTAGGCTGGGATTTAATATAAAATCCTATTTGGTGTTGACTTAGAATGAGCATTGTTTGCTGAACTTGTAAGTACCTAGGTACATACACAATGAAGAATTTTAGTGGTAGCTGTAAGTATAGGCACACACCCGAAATAATGATAACTTTGTGTACTAATATTCGTATTCACAAGTTTAAATCATCAATGAATTCGATTGTAATATGAAATTTATATAAATAAAGAAACTCTTTGAGTCCTGCTAATTCGTAATTCACATTAATATATGCAAAGTTAAAAATCATTCCATTTTTAAAACAAAAAATTAAGATTTTATTCAGTCACATTAAGACACATAGTAAGTTTAAAATTTTTTTAAGTACTCTGCAACTATTTACGAATTATTTTTAATATTGAATTTACTATCAGTTTGAAATTTGCCACTAAATCAGTGATGACCTATGAGTCTGAAGGAAGTAATTTTTGCCCAGCCTATACTTATGCAGTCGCAAATTAGTCACTAAAGAAAAAAGAATTTTTCTCGAGTTCAATAAAAGAAAATTCTTGTTTCACGTGTTGCGAACTATCAAGGCAAGTTTGGTGGAATAATACTTTAAGAAAAAGAATGTACAGAATTTAGCATTTTGAATTGAACATCAGTCCGTTGGAGGAATACGATATCCGTCGTTGACCTTCGTTCTGATAGAGGCTTCAAATGACTGTTCCACAAATGACTGCTTCTCCGAAACCCCGTTGCTCTGTAGAGACCTTCGTACTTGCAAAAACGACCACTGCGATCGAACAAATCACCAACTGTAAGTTGATACCATGTAAGTTACCCGTATTAAGTCACATTTTAATTTATTTAGGAATGTACTAGAATTAATTAAAACTGTACCAAGTACCAATCATGATATCATAAAAAATAAAAACACATATTAAAAATGCTGTCACATGACTTACAATAATTTTGTATATTCTATAGGAGAAGCATTAGTTTAATTCGCAGTTCCAGTGAAATTCGGTATGGAGGTCCAGTGAAGTCAGGTTCCAGATTTCCAGTTGAGTCGACGCTTAAAGTGACAATAATCAATTCGCCATTGTTGCAAATTGAAGGTCACATTTTGAAAGCGGATCACATTCTTTTTTTGCAGCTGTGACACTGAATTTCAAGAACACGATGATTGGGGACAAGTTTCTTGTGTCAACGCGTAGTTTTTTTTGACATTTTCATCTTGACGTAAATAATTACTTAATTATATAATTCGAGACATCTGTAAGATTTGGTGTGACTGAATAAAATCTTGATTTGTTGTTTAATAAATTGTGTAAAGATAAAAAAATGTATTAATTGAAATTTTAAAAAAACGAATTGCAATCGACAAGGTGCATATCGAATTACTTTTAATAATCACCGTTTATATATTACGCCAAGCGCGGGATCGTTCACTAATGATGTCACAGGATGGGTTTAGTCGTGTACTGGTACTGATGACATGTCATGCTGAAAGTAACCATTTATGCAATTGTTTAGCTCATGCCAGGGGGGTTCTATATAGTGTCCTTAAAGCGTTTTTTTTGCAATAACATCATTTATGGATAACCCCTGACATATTTTTATTTTTTTCAATTTAATTGAAGTGGATTAAATTCAATTACCTAATTAAGAACTTGTTCAATAGATGAATATATTATTGATTAAAAGTAAAAAAGTTTATAGATACCTTTCAAACTTAATGCATATTATTAAAATGAGAATTATTTTTTAATATTATTAATGAATAAATACGTATGGGATCGCCCATAAATAATGTCATGGGTATTGTCAGTGGGTCTAGTCCTCTAGTCTAGTACATATAAATGACACCACGTAATGTTAAAGCATAACAGACCCCCGCGTTATATTATAGGTCAGCGTTCCAATAATAGAGACCTGCGTAGTATTATATGATATACGCTAATTCTACACCTTCTAAGAAGGTGGGCCCATACATACATTTTAGGGTAGGAAATAGGGTAAAAAGTAGGGTGGAAAAATGTTTTTGAAAAAAATAGGGTAGGGTGTAGGGTGGGTTACATCGGTAATAAAAAAGTAGGAAGGGTAAAAGGGTGCGGAAAATAAAAAATAGGGACCCTTAAAGGGTAACAAATTTAACTGAAAATAATTTCTTTGATTTCCATGGTTAGCATAATGACTAATGACCAGGGCTTATTTCATGTTGAGACGATTACTTGCTTTACTGTAAATGTAATTTGGTAAAAAAGACAAACTTGTATATTGTATCTAACCAACATATCGTCCGTCAAGAATCATTTTGTTATAGTTATAAGCCTAACGGAAGTTCACTAGACTTCGACAAAATAATTCTTTCTTGACTGATAGCAGACTGGTCCGGGTGTTTCTACCTACCTGCACGTAGTCTCAGGCAGTAGTCTCTCAACCAAGTCACTTCTTGCGATAAACCCATTCTAGTACATTATTGTCGTTTCCGTCCTCTATTTTTATCGTAACCAATTCAGATTCTTTAGAGTAGTTTATGACCTAGGTTAAGTCAAATTACGATTTCACGAACGCAAGTAACTATAGTTTTCTATTTAGTTTTGACTAGCACAGATAAGAGTTCCGATGTAAATTTTCAGTGTGAAAGTAATACTTGTAATAGTTTAATCTTTAATACTTTAATAAATAATTTACTAGCTAAATCAAAAATAGAATATTTGCTGCAATAGTTACTGTCTAGTGATAGTGATTATTACTGCTAAATTTCAAGTTCAAAAGCAGCTAAAAATAATTAACATAGGTACGTACATTTAAGTAAATCATTTCTTCAAAAATTGTTTTTGGCTACGGTAAAAATAGAATAGGGGCAAAGTTACGTTTGTCGTTAAGCCTGTACTTAAGAATAAGTTCTGCGAAAGATGTTCAACAAAATTTGTAATGAAGTATGTAGTTTTAAGTTTTATTTTTTGATTGAATTTGTTTTTTAAATAAATAAACTCTACTGCGTAATAAAAACATTCTTGCGCATTAGCATGAATTTTGACATTATATAAAAATGAGGGTAATTGTAGAATAGGGTTATTATAGGATGGGCCTTGAAAAAGTAGGGTGATTATAGGGTTTGCCTCAAAAAAATAGGGTAAAGTAGGAAGAGTAATCTAGAAAAAAACAGGGTAGGTTACTGGATAGGGTGCGAAATTTATTTTTTATAGGGTCGATTACCCTTTAAGGGTGCGGCTTCAGTTTGCCCACCTTTGCCTTCTGTACTATTTATTTATCATACTAACGTGGGACATAATTGATGATTTATTCGGAATTCGGAACATGTAGTTATTTTAAACTGCACAGTAATAATTTCATTGTGCCAATCTCAACATTATTCAATTGTTTCCTGCATTTAACATAAGTTACGAATTGTTATATTTGCATAGAGATATAAAAAACAGGATAAGGCCGTGTTACTAGAGTTTATATTTGGAGCTGAAAGCAATGCATAAGAAAATAACAACAATCTTATCAGTCGACATTTAACTTGTCACTTTACACGATTATTCCACACTGGACCGGCGACAGACTTGACTACTAAAAGTACATAGCAGTTTATTTTGGCACCGTGTCGCTGCATTTCCACACCTCATTTTCTTGCATCCTGAACAGCAACGCAAAATCTGAAAGCACTGTGTGCAGATGGATTATATGTAAAAAGATAAAATGCGACGCCATTTGATTATCTGCTCTTGACAGGAATTAAATTTTATAGATTGTCGACACCGTAAAGTGCAAATACCTACAACCTGTTGTGTAATTACTTATGTAGACAATTTAGTTACACTTGGCATGACATAATTAGCACTTGACTTTGACCTGAAGCAGATACTCGTAGCAAAGTGAAGAGAGCCACGAACTAAATGGCAAGTAGCAATTCATTTAATAAATTGGAATTTCTAATGAAGTAGTTGCTCGTCACTCAGTTTCAGTTCAACACTTTTCCTTTCCAAATTACTACCTTCATCACCTTAACGGTTAAACCGCCATCGTTAATTAATTTAAAGTATTTCACACTCTGCGTTTTAATATCAAATTGATCTCACATTTCATTTTTGCGTAAAGCAAACGATTAGGGAAAAGACGATGACAGAGAAAATGTTGCAGAACAAAATACTACATACAAAATTATATATAAAATGTTATAAATATTTGTAAATGTATTTTGTGACAGCGAGAGGGACAGACAGACGTATTCGTCGTGAAAATTGATGGTAGAATCGCCAAAGGCGAAATGGTAATAAAAGCCGCAGACGGCTCGTCTAGGTATGTGCAGCGTACATACCTAGCCATGACCATGACCATGGCCATGATGGTTATCGGCATTAGGAAGAGTAAGATGATGAAATAAGGCTGTACACTGTACAGAGATGCGAGCATGGAGATGCGAAAGTAGATATTGAGTTAAAGCATGGACTGGTGAATCTTCATATTCACCAGCCCATGGAAAACAGTTCGGTCTGAGAGCTGCTCGAGTAAGCACTGAATCCAAAGACGTCTCCAGCTTGGAACCTACTGGGAGCTGCTGCTACTGCAGGAAATATAAGGAGCCACGAGGCCCAGAAGTTAAGGACCCAGAATTGCCCCATGAGGGAATTCATAAAGTCGCTATTGCGAAAAGATTTAGGGATCCAGTGTTAAAGCTTGACCCGTATTCGGGCAAGAAATGATTGTTGTGTTATTTGCTCTAAAAGAGAGAAACCCGGCTATGAGCCAGATTGAATAAATACCCTATTGGAAGTTCCCCGTCTGTCACTCTCGCTACTGCGAAATACAAGGTAAAAGAAAATACCCTAATGGGATTAATTGTTGATGCCCACGCGGCTTGAATTGTGAATTATTATTTGTTGCCCAAGAGGCTTAATATATTTTGGAAAGAATTATTATTTGTTGCCCAAGAGGCTTAATATATTTTGGAAAGGATTATTCTTTGTTGCCCGAGTGGCTGATTATATTTTGGATATATTATTATTTGTTGCCCGAGTGGCTTTTGATTTGAAAGTATATTAATTTAAGAGTTGCCTTTTTGCCCACGAGGTTTTTGGAACTCATATTTTGTTTGGCGTATTCGCCCTTAAAAGTATTCTTTATTTTGCCCACGAGGCCAGTTAAAAAGTAAACTAGATTTTGGCGTATTCGCCCAGTTAAAGTATTCTTTAAATTCAATAAATACAGGGCAAGGTTAAAGTCCCTTTATAACCGTATCATTTCTATAATATATTTTGTGTATTGTGATTGCATTCCCTCGATGATATTCATAAACGTGCATAATATAATAATTATAAAGTAATTATACATAATTCATATCGTTATATTTAAGTTTTAGTGGAACGCATAAGTAGATAGGTTTGGGAAGCATCTACCCTCCCCACCCATAAGTGCATATTAATCATTTAGCGAGTGCTCTATAATTTGTGTTGCATAATTCCTCCATTTACAGGTGCATATAATTTTATATCATCTCAGGCTTTGGTCTTGAGGTACGAAAGAACCCCCTCGTTCCGTACACTCAGCCTGTTCCCGAATCGGATTAGCGAGGACCCGCAATAAAATCCCTTTCATTAAGGTGCGGGGTATATATACATATATACCCCCCAAAAATTAGTTAAATATAATTAACAAAATAGTATAGTTCAAAGTAGTTTAGTTAGAGTTAGGATAGCGGTCATTGGGGTAACCAAAACGCTTGGGCCCATATTTTCCTATAGTGAACTATAGGGGACCGCGTGGAAACATTTTCTTGCATTAAACCTACTGGTTAGTTGACGCCGTCTACATAGTAGCGGAGCATTTCGGAAAACTTAAAAAAGTGAAAGGTAAAAGGGCGGTTGTTGGAATTGGTGCTTTAAAGCTAAGCCAGAGCAGAGTCCCTATATTGAATTGAATGAGTGCGTATCTTTGCAACTGAGTGACGAGCGAAGGCAAGAACGACTCAGGCTACTGCCCAGTGAAGACGTGTGGAAAATCTGCTCCAGCATCACCTTACTAGGGACTGGAAGAAAATCTAAGACAAAGAAGTCAAGCTCATATTTGAGAAAAGAAAAATTTAGAGTTCAAATAAGAAGTTCATAAAAGCTCATAATTTTGAGAAAATAAACGGATCAAAAGTGAAACCAAAATCAGCTCGTTATTACGAGGCAAGTAAGAAGTCAAAAGCCGATATTTCGGAAAAGAAGAATCCTAAAATTGAAGGAAATACTGGTCATCCTACGAGGAGCCGAAATCTAAAGTTAGCTGAACTCCAGCTGCTCAAAAAGGTATCGTAAAAGGCATAAAAGATATTGAATTTATTGTGCTTTCATTTTCAGAAAAGTATAGATTTCAGTGCATTTCATTTTGAGTCAAAAATACAATTTTAATAGTGATTTGTAAGTGTAGGTACTGTAGGTAGTTTAGCCGCAGACCAAATCCATAGTCAGGATAGCGCCAAAAGTGGCAACTGAAGTTTTCAGTGTCTTATTCCAATTAAAGAATTATTTTTGTCCATAATTCCAAAAGAGTGCATCATATTCTATGTGTAGGTGAAATTTCAGAAGTTTTCATCCATAATTTCGGCTGTAAAACAGAAAAGAATATAATTATTATTGTTGGAAAATATTTCCCATTTGTTAACCATAGGGACCGGCATGGTCCATTACTCAATATAGGAAACACGCCGTCCTCATAAGGATTGCATAGGAAAACCATTTGACATAAGTACCTACATGTAAAAGGGGGCATCCCACAGTTGTGTTACGATTCATTAAGCATAGTGCTAGGAATTTAGACCTAGGCTCGTTATTATTATAGATAACTACAGTTCTCAGATTTTCATAAATAAGAAACTTCGATTGTGATCAAATATTAGAAGTATAAATTTCCGTTTTGCCGAAAAACAGTAGAAATTCATACTTAAGTAAATTGCCATTTAGTTAGTGCTGGGGATTGCACCCAGGCTTCGAAAATTATAGTTTTGCATCAGACATTATCGGGGATCATACCCACGCCATTCGGTTGCTAGGCAAACTCAAGTCAGCTAGCAACAAGAATCATACAAGTGGCCGTGTACTCACTTGCCATTACTTACAGTGCCAGGGATAGGACCGGGACTTCATTATCAAACCATAAGAAAAGTGTTACATTTTCAAGTTCGAATAAAAGCCGAATTTCATAGTCGTCAAAATTTAAGTTTTCGAAATTCATACTTCATAATTTCACTTCGAAAAAGCTCACCGTGTGTTGGTATTGGTAGATCAGCATTTCATATTTTCAGTGCCAGGAATAGTCACCTGGACTTTTCAAGTTGCCAGTCAGCATAGTTAGTAGCCATCAGTCAGTACTTACTAGTTAGTAGGTACTTTGAAATTTCAAGTCGGAAATCTGAAAAAGATAATAATTTTCAGAACAATTAGTGGAAAATAAATATAGTGCATATTCATAAGGAAGCCGTGCAGACTTCCTCCGTTCATAAGTGACTTACAATTCTGTGTGTGTTCATTGTTACAACCGTAAGTTTTCGAAATCATAATTTTATTATTGTTGAATCGTTGATAAATGAAATTGTGTATGTTTTATAATAGTTCAAGTTGTTAATCATAGCTGGGGATTCAAATACCCAGACTTTTTCAAGTTCAAAATTTTGAGTGCTGGGAATTCAACTACCCAGACTTAATTTTCATTTTTTAAGTTTTTATTTTTTTTTGCTGGGGATCCATACCCAGGCTTAGAATTAAAAGTCAAAGTCAAAATTTCAGTTGCTGGGAATTCAATACCCAGACTTATTTTCATTTTTCAATTTTCATGTTTGCTGGGGATACACCCAGACTTAATATTAATAAAATCAGAATTTAGATTGTTTCGAAATCTTAAGCATAATATAGTTTACAAACTACAACTTATTAGTTGCATAGTGCCAGTCACGTAGTACTGGACTTATATGTATAGGTAGGTACTTACTTATTAATTAGTTAATGGTCAGATTTTCGCGTCGAAAAGTGCCTGGGATTCATAACCAGGACTTGTTAAAATTCCAAGTCAATCATTTTTAGATGTAATTCGGTATCCTTTATCTGAATAAATCGGATTCAGAAGAATCCGAAGTCAGAAATCTGAAATAAATCATAATTTAGGTTAAAGTAGGGTCAGACTGATTGTTAATGTCAGGCCGGAGATAGATGCGCACTTTCAGAATCTGAAAGTGACAACTGAAGATTATTAGGAAATCATAAGATTTCCTCTGCCAGGGATAATACCTGGGCTTACTGTATTCATCAATTAATATTGCGTACTGGGGATTAATACCCAGATTTGAGTAATTTTGCATTTGGTCATTTTTATATGTTTTCAGATTGTGGGCTTATAAGCCAAAATTTCATAATTTAGTATCAAGTGCCAAGTACTAAGCCTTGGACTTACCAGCTAGTAGTTAGGACACGGTCCAGAGTGTAATAATATTTCCAGCTAAGGAAGTTAATGAATTGTTGAGGGGCTTTTCATTAACTTACCTGACTGATTCGTACCAGTTAAAATTCTACGAAAATATTTATACGTATATATATAAGAAAATAATTTAATATATGATTCAAAGAAGCAAGTGGATAATTCCAGTAAGCTATTAATACTAATAATATAATTTCGATTAATTTGTAGAAACCATACGTTGGCTAATAAAAGGGTGTACTCACCACAAGAACGGATACTTCCGGAATTTTGATTGTTGGTTATATCGACTTACTAGTCGCCAGTGAATAAGACGAAGTATAAGGACTGACACGATCGTCCAGAGTATTGAAGATTTATAGGTAAAATACCTGAAAGAAAAACAAGCATTATTAAGAATTTGTTGACTATAGAAAATATATAAGAAAAATATAAGGTTTATAAATTCATGGCAACTAATGGTTAGCCAGATATGTATGTAAAAGGCAAAGTCAAAGTAAACTCTACTTTTGATTCATTTGCAGAGCTTCATTAAGCAAGAAAGGACTTCTCACTTAATAGTGAAGGCTACTGCCCAACGTGTTGAATTGTTCGGTACTCCGAAAGAATCCGAAGGAATCCGACTGGACCCGGATTAGTCTACTGACTCACTGCAGCCTGTTAAAGGAAAAATCAAACGATTAATAGAAAATTTCGGTAATTACACCAAAATATACAAATATTAGTACGTGAATAAAATAGAATTGTTGAATTAAGGTTACTACCCATTTGAATATTTTAAAAGAAAAGAGATTTTGTTTTTGAATTGAGGTTATTACCTACTATCTACATTTGACTGAGAAATAATTTTGACTTATGAGGTTACTACCTACGTATATTCATGGTTAATACCAGTTTGTTGAATTTGTAAAGAATATATTTTGATTTTGAGGTTATTACCTATTTTAAATATTTCGAGAAAAATAGATTTCTGTTTTGAAATTATTACATTATAAATACATTGAAAAATAATTTTGATTTTTGAAAGGTTAGTACCTACTTTGATTTTGTTTGAAAAATATGACAGTTTGATTTAAAAGGTTATTACCTATTTTGATTTCATTAAGTAAAATATCTGTTGATTTTGATTTTGGGTTATTACCCATATTATATTTAAATAAAAATTTCAGAAGTTTTCGAATTCATGGCGACTACTGGTTAATGAGACCAAAGTAGATGCGCAGTTTAAGTGAGAATAAATCAGCTTATATTAAGGAAACAAAAAAGATGGTAACTAATAATTAGCTCTACCATATATGATAGAAGGTGTATTGATTCAATTAAATTGATTTTATAGTACAAAAAGCCTTACTAGGCAACGAAGACCAAGAGACTAATTCTTGTTCAAAGCGGATCCAAGGTTGGATATTTCCACTTCTTCGGAATCCAGTGAAGGGACCCGAGGTCGAAAAGAATTACCCGGTGTCCAGAGAAGTCCACGAGACTCAGTTTAAGTCGGAATTTCCCACGAGGATTTCCTTTCAATTAAGTAAGAGCACCTTACTAGAAAGATAGAACAAAAAGTAAAATAATTTATGTGGATTTACTTAAGTTTATCTGATACAGATATCAGAGTTATATTTTCGATATTTTTGATTTTGAGTTTGTTGTATGTTTTGAAAAAGTACGTGGTTCATAGGTTCCACGAAAGATTAAGATAGGAAGGAAAGTTTTATGTGGATATTTCTACAAATCACAAGTTCAGAAGCTAAATTTTTGTTTCTAGCATTTTTGATTTTGATTGCTATTTATGTTTATGGAAAGTTTTTGATTTATCGTATGAATGAACGCATGGCAGGTTTACGCCAATGATATTAATCGTAAACACTACAAACTACGATATATTGTGCATTATTGTTATTTTGATAATCATATTAATTAACAAATTAAGATTGAAAATTGTTCGAAATAATCGAAACAGAGAAGCTAGAGTTGCTTGGCAATTAACTGAAGATTCTTCTTAAATTGCTAATTTTAGAGTTGGGTTACTACCCGAAATAAAAAGGGGCTTACTAGCCATACAAAAGATAATTGACTGAAAGAAGACACCGTGGTGTAAAAGAAAGAAAAGATTTTATTTGACTGACTATTTTGAATTTTATTTTGAAGACCTGACATAGGTACATTTTGTTAATTTTCGTTTTTGATTTAAGTGCTTACGCTTATTAGCTTGCTTCTTGGAATCAAAACTTTTGGGTAGGTTGTTGCGCGTATATATGTACCCCCGTCCTGCATCACAAAGCATAAGCATACATTAATTCACCCACCATTTCATAAAAATTAAGAAGGAAAAGAAAAATTATCTTACTATTAACAGAATAAATTATTGTCAGTGAAGTATTAACAAGCATTAAGTAAATAATTCAAAGGTTGAATTTAAATAAATTTTGTGAAGGTACGAACCAAGGCCTGAACACTTTAAAAGTAGTATTCAGACTTGGGAAAAATAAAGCAAGAACTGATTCGGGTCTCTAACGAAGACACGCATCGGGTTCACACTGCTAACGTCAGTGTGGGCTTTGCTTTACCACAAATCTACATAATTCGAGTAAAAGGCAGTTACTACTGCAGCTTAATAAGGAAGTAGAAAATAAAATTGTTGCTCTTACTAGAGATATAGACAGTCAGCCATCTTCTATAATCTTCAATTTCCCACGAGGAACACACCACGCCGTACTAAAATAAATAGAAAGTCATTCACTCAAGTTGATATTTCAAGCTTGGGTCCATAAAACATTTCAAATAAAGCACGTTACTACGTGATAAGTAAATAGAAGACAGAAAGACATATGTACATGAGGACTCCTCATACTTAAGCATAGGATTGCATTGAGAGCATAGCAGGTTATTACCATTGTAGAGTAAAGGCGAATTTAAGTCAAATTAGACTTCGAGTATTACTTCGAAAGCTTATTATTGTGTAAGCTCAATATATTGTCTACGTGTATAAGAAAATTTCGAGTTGATTGAACCTACTGGTCCTCAACAATCTATTGATTAATTTTAAATTTTGAAAATTTTGAGATTTTGCATTCGAGGGGAAACTATCCCAAAACCACTGGTGTTAATAACATACAGTTAAGTACTTATTAGTGCATTTTGTTCCTTATTAGGAAAGAAATTAAAAAGCACATTAAAAGGGAATTCTACGGAATTCCAAATTTGAGGAAAACTGGAATCAAAAGGCAAAGGCGATACGATCGATCCTCAGCCAACCACATCCGAGATAGAAAAACCAATAGAAATAAAAATATTAGATAAAGAAAAGGAAGTTATTGATCTAACAGATTCATTTATTGGTGGTAACGATACTACACTTGAATCTGAAAAACAATCTCCTGAATTCAAGGGACTTGATAAAAATATCACTCCGGAAAAGCTAGAGTTGTCGTGGGACGAAGAAGTCCAGGAATACGAAGAGGAGGATAGACAGTATAAAGAAGTATATCAACAAGTAAATTTGTGGGAACCACCACAGAATTGGGCTTTCCTACCGTTTCATTATCATTACTTATCGAAGGTCAATAGTAGATTAGGACTAGAAATAATGAATGAAACACAAATTAAGGCTCTGATTGAGCCTCTGTTAGCTAAGAATAAGGGCTTAGATGTTGACCAACAGCTGGTCATATCTGAAGCGAAACTTATGGCGGGTATTCCCCCATACAATGGAGAAAAAGAAGCTCGAGGTTGGATCGAGGAATTTAAGGATGAGTTAACTCGTAGGAAGATATTAACGCCAGAGAAAATATACATGGCACTGGACAAAGTTCTGACCGGTACTGCTAAAGCTTGGTGGAACATTGAGAAGCCACGCTTTATTGCTATGTACAGCAATATTACGGATCAGACATCTAAGGAGAACGCACAAAAAGCCACAATTGATAAAATATATCAGGCACTCGAACTAAAATTCGATCGTGCGTACATGAGTAGTAAGGCCGCAGCTGAATTGAATTCAACTGTGTATAATAATAAGATGAGCGGTAACGAGTATGTTAACAGGCGTTTACAATGTGTAACGCAAATTGATCCCAATATGGATGAAGAGGGGAAAATAGTACAGTTGCTCAACGGACTTCCGGATTGGCTCCGGACTCCTATGATGTCAGTGAGCGATATTGACAACTTTACGAAAGTTCTCAATCGCCACATCTCTCGCCATACAAATAATTTGCTCACTAGTCCAGTTCAAGAAGTTTTTGATGGGGCACAAAAGAAGCCTGTATATATTAGGGGATTGAACGGTAATCCGGGAAATAACTATAACAATAGGAATGGGAACCAGCCTAATGGTGGTCAAGTTAGACAGGGAGCTGACCCTGGTCGATATAATGACAAGGTCAAACAAAATAGTGTTAGGAATGGACAACCAACGTGTTATGAGTGTGGTGCTACCACGCATTTCATAATTGACTGTTGGCAAGCTATGGCAAAACAGTGTATTCCCTTACCACCTCAGGCGGCGGGTTGGGCCAGGGCCCGGAATAATAATACCCCGCGCCCCAACTCCTTCCAACAAAATAGAGGAAGGGGGGGTGGCCGATTTAATGGTAACCGAGGTTACAGAGGAAATAACAATGGATTCAATAATAGAAATTATAATAATAATGGAAATAATTATAATCAAGGGGGGAATGGTGGTTATTATAACCACCCCCAAAACTACAATAACAGTCAGGACATCGTTGCACCGATGAGGCAATTACAACTGGCAGATCATAATTACTATTATGATCAGCAGAGGGACCAAGGTCCAAGGAACAATTATCCAGCCATACAGCAAGAGAATGAAAACGATCATTCTCAATCAAGCCAACCTTCGTTGGAGCAAATTAGAAGCCGTATGTCTCAGAACCAACCCCAGGTTCCTTTAAACGGGTATGGCCGGGCTTAGGTAATTTGCCCGGCGGTAATCGAATCAAATTACGAATGTTAAGATTGACGGAGTCTACTGACTCAGATATGCCAGAATTAGAGGATCTCCCTAAGGCAGTTTCACTTACTAGTGATGCTGAGAATACAGAATTGGATACCCACATGAGAGAGTATGAGAAGAAGCAAGAGGCTTCACAAACGGCTTCCACATCGATACTTCGATATAAAGAAACGAATAGTAAAAATAAACCGACATCGAGAGAAGTGAAAAGGATACTTCCTTTTCAGACATTCTTCGGAGGGAAGATGGATCTTCCTGTCCTTACCGACACTGGTGCATCTGTGAGCACAGTCAGTCTAAAGGTAATTAAATTATTGGGAGTAGCCCCAATAATAGTTAAGTGTAAACCCAAACCGGTAGACCTAATGGTACTGCCACATCCACTAATGGAAGCAAATCGGAAGGTAAAATTAATATTCTACGTTGACGAAATAAAAGAATGGGTGCATTGGGAATTTGTTATTGTGGAAGGTATAATAGCAGATATTGTTTTCGGCATGGATTTACTTAAACGTCACCATGCCACAATTGATTGTAGATCCGGTTTAATAAAATTTACTACAAGCAGCACCAAATTATTTCAAGAGAAGGTAAGAGCACAAGCTATGCAATTACCTAGTTCAGAGTATTCTCCGAATAGTAGTAAATCAGACGAATCTGATCAAGGGAGACCTATTGGCTCCAAATCCAAGGAAATTCCAAATCTAATGGATCTGAGAATCGAAAGTAAGGAGGAACAATCCTTCCGATTGTTCACAAGGGCTGAGGTACAGTTACCCAGCAGAGGTGAAAAGACAATAGAGATATACATAGATAAGTCAGAATTTACGGGTGATATTGTGACATCACCAAATTATGAGTTATTTCATAATACGAAAATAATGCTACTACCAGAAAAAGTAAGGATAACTAAAGGAATAGGATTAGCTAATTTGATTAATAGAGGGTATCAAGAAAATGGCCTACAAAGTAATGAAGATATTGGAAGTTACACTATTGTACCTAATTTGAATAACGGGAGACCTACTGGCTCCAAAACAATAGATAGTGCAGACATAAAGGATCTCAAGGATGAGAATCAAAACAAGCCAGGGAATATATTATATACAAATATTGAAGTTTACATAGCAGCTAGAGGAGAACGGGAAGTTACGGTATTCACTGGAAACCCTAACTTCAGCGGTATAATAGTTATCACACCCAATTATGCATTATTTGATGTAGAACAAGTAATGATTCAAGCACAAAATTTACGCATCAAAAATGGGAGAGGCATTGGAACTCTTTTGAATAAAAGCTACAAGCCTAGATATTTTGCAAAGCAATCTAACATAGGTACGTATGTTACACTAGTACAAGGAGAGCATCGGCGTTTACATAGTATAACGCAAAACACAGCACCAGCTGAAACTATTACAACACAGGCACATGATGCAAGTATCAGTTCAGTTTTCGAAAACTTTAAGTGTGATCCAAATAAAGCTACATGTAAGTTAGACTTAGAAAATTCGTATAAACAAATCGATATAAGGAAATTACAGGCATTACGATGCAAAGATGATAGCCCACAGGGAAAGGAAATGTTTCATGAACCATTCCCAGTTCATGAGAAAACGAAAGAATTCGAGGACATTATAAAATTTTATTGGGAGGATCAGCACGTTGAAAGAATAAAGTCAATTGTTTCTCTAAAATATCCTACTACTGTAAAAGAATTGTATAATTTTGTGGTGTTAGTTGACCCTTATCATCGTACGGTCTTGGGATATTCTCGGATGATTGCTCCATTATATCAGCGCATCCAGAGTACATTGCCTTTTGAAATGAATGAGGAATGCAAAGTAGCATTCGATGAATTGAAATATCGTATTTTATCCATACCTATGACTCGTCTCCAAGATCATATGCTGTCCTTGGAATTGTGGTATGAGATCCGCGACGAAAGTATCGTGGCGATATTGGTACACAATAATCGTGGTACCCGACGGCAATTATCACGTTATTCCTATTGTCTTGCGAAGACACAGGAAGTCTTCACAACATTGGATAAGGAGGGCATTGCCCTTATCCAAGCTTTGCGAAATTTTCGCAACTTCACACAGGGTCGAGTGGTACATGTGTACACCGACAACCGGGTACTCCCGTCACTGCTTAAGGTAAATAATTTACCTCCACGTTTGCTTCGATGGAATATCAAGTTGAATGAATTTGATATCAAGTTTTTCGTTATTGCGGGAAAACCACATGAAATCGCTGACAATCTACTGATGTCACCGAGAAACAACCCTGACCGGGAGATGATATTTTCTTGTCGTATTGTTACAGTAGTCTCAAGGAATAAAAGAGACAATGAATTTATTCAGCATTGTGAAATGTTAAAAGCTAATTTAGGAAATTTACCAAAGCTTCAAAAGGAAGATGAGAAAGTATTTAAGATTATTCAAACTTTACATTTTGATAAAGATAATGATATGGTTGGACGTAGTAGATACAGTCGGATTTATACAATATCCGAGAAAGATATATTAGAAAAACGTATTAACGACCCATTGGGGGATCAATTGGTACCCGTGATCCCAAAACAATTAGCTACTCATTTTATACAATATATTCATCAAAAATTTCATTACGGTTTAGAAAAATTATTCGCTGTATTCAGGGATAGTTATCATATGTTCGACATGGCGGCAGTAATCGCGGAAGTTATTAAAAGTTGTAATCGCTGCCAACGTGGGCAGAAAGAAGTTACTACCCCACAGATCAAAATACCTGCTGTCATGCCAATAACACAAATATTCTCGGGTATTCCCGCGAAGTACCACAATATGAGTAGAAAATTAAAAGATCAGGCTTCTCTTCAGTGGAATAGGAATTCCACCTTTCCGGGGGGAGAAGAGGATGGTGAGTTACGAAATGTAAGATATAATGATGAAAAAGTGGCAAAGAAATCAAGCATCCTATTGGATGACAAAGACAAGGTAAAAGTAAATAGAGTACCAGATAACAGTCCTGAAAGGAAGTTATCAGATGAGGAAATGATGGGGATATTAGGTCCCATATATCAAGTTATTAAATCACCCATAGATATAACTCCACGGAGAAGTGATACTAAACGAGCAGAAAGTGCTCAGCCAGAGCTCCTCACAATCGAACCGGCTCCCCCAAGAGACGGCCCGGCGGTGAGAAGGTCAGCACAAAGAAGTGTCCCACCACTTCAATACGGAGACGACGACGATTTGTATGCACGTCGTATTAATCCCCCGAGTTCGTTTGCACACGAGAGAGAAAATGCACAAAACTCTCTCTCTGAACTGCAAACAGAAATAAGAAATTTGAAAAGTTGCTTAACCGCTTTGCTTGCACCGCCTAAACAATAAGTAATTTTAGACCCATACAAATATAAATGACAGATCTTTGCATTCTTACTAGAATGGAGATTGATGGGATAATTCTCGAAGACAGTGAAGGGGAAGAGTTACAAGTTCCTTTGAGTGAAGAAGATCGTATTCTTGAAGAGTGGGAAAACGATTCGGATCATTCAGAAGGACGATTAGAAATAGTAGAGAACGAGGAAGAAATAATGTTAGGGGTTGAGGAGACTGTACAGACGATTCAAGAGTCGTCGGTAGAGCCTCGCCAGCTGATTTCTACTGAAATTGTCCGTGAAATGCTCACTCCTCCGCCAGAGGTGGGAGAAAAATTAGATGCATTAAATAAAGTTAGTAAGGAAATAGAGTCTAGTGATGGAGAGCTGGAGGATCCAAAACCGAGAAAACCTAAGTATCGTCGGTTTGTGGACCCTCTGGATAATAAGGATAATGAATCTAGCGGGGATGAACCGGAGGAGCCACGGACTCGAAAACCAAAGTATCGAATGTTCGTGGACTCTTACGAAGAAGGAGAGATAAGCTCAGATGAAGAAATTCTCCCTGAGATTGTGCCTCCTCAACTTAGCGTAAGTAAGAATGTAAAAAGTGTTAATGAAGCTGCGGGATCTAAAATCCCGGAATGTAAGTTGTGCCGAAATTGGGACAAAAAGCCAAATGAACGTCACTTAGAAGACGATTGTCCAATTCGTATTCGGCGTTTGCATATGGCGTATCGCCGCGGAAGTCAGAGATTATGCTTTAGGTGTGGAGGTCCACATTTGAAAGCAGAATGTCGAGATTTATGGGAAAGATCTCGACGGATGGGTGAAGCGATGGCCAAACGGGGATCGCGAAGCTCATATAATTAGAGCTGGATTAAAACCAAAACGGTATTCAAAAGAGAGTAAAAGAATGACCCGTAGAATTATATGAAATGTTGTGTTTTCAAATGAGTTAAGAGTTCGTAAAATATTGACCGGTAAAATGAGATATAAAAAGCTACTGCTTGTGATGAGAGTAAAATGTTTTTGATGGCATGATGCAGTTTCGACGATAAAAACATAGTTTTAATATATAGTCTGAAAGAGAGTATAGACTGGTCAAAATAATACGGGTAAAAGGAGTGATTCTACGTCAGATAGAATGTAGAAGTTAGGAGATAGTTCGTAATACTTGCATTTCTTATTACGAAAGTAGTAATGTCAAAATTTGAAAGTTAAAATATATATTTATAGTATTAGAAAAAGTTTCCTACTGGAAAAGATGATATATGAAATGACTATGCATTTTGCTGTAAGTTGAAAGGTATGAATTATAAAATTTGATCTCATTAAAAGTGTCAATTTCAAGAGATATGTTGTTGCTAAAATAAAGGTATGGGATACTTCCCGAAAATAAAATTGTGCGTTAAAAATTGATTTATAAAAATATAAGTTACTACTTATTTACTTAGGGGTACTCCCCATATAAACAGATATACCAAAAATTTTGATTCAAAAGAAGTTAAGTAAAAAGGGTAAAATGGTTAAAGTCGCGAAAATGTTAGTGTCAGTAAACTAGGGTTTTTGGATTTTTTTATTTTTTTATTATATTTCCCTTTTTCCTCTAACATTTATTGCAGACTCATAATTTTAAAATGGCTTCATTGAGTTGGATGGAGAAATGCGAGAAGCTCAGTAAAGAAGAGCCCATGGAGATTGATGAACCTCCATTGAAAAAGTTGCGTGTTGGACCGTACTCGGCCCTACCAAAATTGATTATGGTTCCAGACGATTTCCCATTGAAATCGCCTGAGAGAAAAGTGAAAGCGGGTATTCCCGAGACGAAAGTTGAAAGTCCCGGCATAAACATTAGCGCTGGGGAAATGCATAATGTCACCTTCCAGATAAATTGTGTGGAAGAAAGTAAGGTCAAAGAAAAGGAGCCGCTGAGAGCCCCCGTCCCACTGAAACGGAGACTCTCAGACAAATTTGAAAGTTTAAATATAAGTGGACTAACGAGTCCACCACACTCACCTTCAGCAGTGACTGAAAATCCGTTCCAAACCATGGGGAGAAAACGTATGAGATCCCCACCACCGTTACTTGATTCGATATAAAAAGGAGATAGGAAATTCAAAGCATTTAATTTTTTTTTGTTAATCAGTAAATATCCCGTACGAAACTTGAAAGTAAAATAGTGTATAAGTAAACAATACCCCACACGGTACACAGAATCATAAAATCGAATTGTTATAATATTTTTTTTTATACGAGCAAAATTCATGTGAGTTAAAATTTGTTAGAGTTATTTTTACTACACACAATACATAAATCGTTAAAATCAGACGTTCAGTATTTTTTTTTATATATATGAATTTTTGTAGTACCCCGCACGATACGTAAATCATAAAATCAAATGTTCACTATTTTTGTATGTAAAATTTTCAATACCCCGCACAATACGTAAATCACGAAATCAAATGGTTATTATTTTTATATGTGCGATTTTTTTCTTAGTAGTAAAAACGATAGTAGTCCAATAATACCCGCACAAAACGTAAATTAGAAAATGAAATAGTTATTTTGTTGTTTGTGTGAGAATTAATACAAGTAGAAATAATAGTAGTGTAGAGTCAAAATAGAAACACAGATTATTATTTTGATATTATTTTATAGACGTGAAATATATATTTACCTGTAGGGATACGGTCCCAAAATTTTGAGAGAAATGAAAAAGACTCCTCTTGTGACGAACGAGAACTATAAAAGACTGATTATATGAATAAAAGGCAGGTTTAATATAAAATGCAATGTGTGTGTGTTTCTTTTCTTCGCATAAGTTTCTTTTCAGTGCATATTCCGGCAATAGCTGCAAATGCTAAGAAGGAAACGTTCTTGAAGAGATGAAAAACTACCCCGCATTGGCTGTTACTAAATTGGAAGATTTACCCACCTACCCCGCATTGGCTGTTACTACAGACGGGGAAGAAAGAAACATTCGTACGACGAAAGTTGAAAAGCTTGGAGTAGGAGATACAAGAATGTCCAGGAGTTTTGTCCAGGAGTACAAAATCTTGGAGTAGGAGTTTTGACAGAGAAAATGTTGCAGAACAAAATACTACATACAAAATTATATATAAAATGTTATAAATATTTGTAAATGTATTTTGTGACAGCGAGAGGGACAGACAGACGTATTCGTCGTGAAAATTGATGGTAGAATCGCCAAAGGCGAAATGGTAATAAAAGCCGCAGACGGCTCGTCTAGGTATGTGCAGCGTACATACCTAGCCATGACCATGACCATGGCCATGATGGTTATCGGCATTAGGAAGAGTAAGATGATGAAATAAGGCTGTACACTGTACAGAGATGCGAGCATGGAGATGCGAAAGTAGATATTGAGTTAAAGCATGGACTGGTGAATCTTCATATTCACCAGCCCATGGAAAACAGTTCGGTCTGAGAGCTGCTCGAGTAAGCACTGAATCCAAAGACGTCTCCAGCTTGGAACCTACTGGGAGCTGCTGCTACTGCAGGAAATATAAGGAGCCACGAGGCCCAGAAGTTAAGGACCCAGAATTGCCCCATGAGGGAATTCATAAAGTCGCTATTGCGAAAAGATTTAGGGATCCAGTGTTAAAGCTTGACCCGTATTCGGGCAAGAAATGATTGTTGTGTTATTTGCTCTAAAAGAGAGAAACCCGGCTATGAGCCAGATTGAATAAATACCCTATTGGAAGTTCCCCGTCTGTCACTCTCGCTACTGCGAAATACAAGGTAAAAGAAAATACCCTAATGGGATTAATTGTTGATGCCCACGCGGCTTGAATTGTGAATTATTATTTGTTGCCCAAGAGGCTTAATATATTTTGGAAAGAATTATTATTTGTTGCCCAAGAGGCTTAATATATTTTGGAAAGGATTATTCTTTGTTGCCCGAGTGGCTGATTATATTTTGGATATATTATTATTTGTTGCCCGAGTGGCTTTTGATTTGAAAGTATATTAATTTAAGAGTTGCCTTTTTGCCCACGAGGTTTTTGGAACTCATATTTTGTTTGGCGTATTCGCCCTTAAAAGTATTCTTTATTTTGCCCACGAGGCCAGTTAAAAAGTAAACTAGATTTTGGCGTATTCGCCCAGTTAAAGTATTCTTTAAATTCAATAAATACAGGGCAAGGTTAAAGTCCCTTTATAACCGTATCATTTCTATAATATATTTTGTGTATTGTGATTGCATTCCCTCGATGATATTCATAAACGTGCATAATATAATAATTATAAAGTAATTATACATAATTCATATCGTTATATTTAAGTTTTAGTGGAACGCATAAGTAGATAGGTTTGGGAAGCATCTACCCTCCCCACCCATAAGTGCATATTAATCATTTAGCGAGTGCTCTATAATTTGTGTTGCATAATTCCTCCATTTACAGGTGCATATAATTTTATATCATCTCAGGCTTTGGTCTTGAGGTACGAAAGAACCCCCTCGTTCCGTACACTCAGCCTGTTCCCGAATCGGATTAGCGAGGACCCGCAATAAAATCCCTTTCAACGACAAAAGTGCATTGCACGAAATCGAATTGAAATACCCACGAATAAAATAATTATTTCCGTGGAGAATACAAAATAGGAAACATGGCTGCCAGCAATCAAGTAGAGAAAACTCTGGGGGAGCAGATGGCAGATTTGCTGCGAAGAAAACCGAAGAACTTTGACGTTGTATTTAGCGTTGGTCCTAGAAACGTGAAAGTGGAGGCGGTGAAATTCGTTCTGAAGGCAGCGTCACCCGTCTTTGAGGCGGAATTTGAGCAAAACTGGGAAAACGGAGTGGTGAGAGATGGCGACGGAATTCCTCTCCCTAATTTCGATCCGATTGCATTTCAGCTGTTCGTTAACGTACGTACTAATTACTACCACGCACATAGTTTCACGATAATTTTATTTTATTAATTATAATTAATTTCAAATATCAGTGCAGTTGGTGAAAGTGAGAGTCGCAGTTGTGATAATTTTAGTTTTAATCATTTAAGAAAGAGTCATGTCACAACTGAATTTCGTAAATTTGTTTCTTTGCACTCACAGCTTCTTATTCTAGATGCGTGGTCACTGGATTCTATAAATTCGTTAAATCTGTCGCCAAACAATTTACTGGGTTTACTTGGCCTCTGTCGACGTTACGAAATTACAAAAGCGATAAAAAATTTAGAAGAGGCAGCCGACGATTTCATACAGTATGTTCATGATGATTTTCAAGTTTTTTTATCAGTAAAAATGTCTATGTAATTTTAATTTGTTTATGGTCTGGAATACTCTGGAATTAATTTGAATACAATGAATTAGATCCTTTGACGACTACAAAAACACAGATGAGTTTTTGGAAATATCGCGGGAAAACTTGGAAACTATCTTTTCTTTTCAAAAATTCCCATTGGGCGAAATAGAAATATTTGATTGTGCTCTCAGGTATTTTCACTTGCTTTTAAAGTCCTATTCTGAAAGGAAATTAATTATTTAAAGTTTGCTACATTTTTATTTTCTCAATAAGTCTTCTTAACATGTAGGTGGGCTGAAAATCAATGCAGAATTAAAGGACTGGAACCCACAGGAGAAAATTACCGGGAAGTTCTTGGTGGTTGTTTATTTGAAATTCGTTTCCCTACAATGTCCACAGAAGAATTTACTGATATTTGCATGCTGAATCAAAATGTTCTTAAAAGAGATGAGCAGTTTCCCATTCTTTTATTCATCGGATTAAACATTGACAAAAAGTGAGTTTTAGTTTCAACGGAATTTAAGTATAAAGATTAATCATTTTATGTTGGTTGAACTTTGTCTCCTTGTAATTAAGTGAATAATTAAAAATGCTCAAAATTGTATTTACAGAGCCAAGTTTGACAAGACGCAGCTTCAGTTCAAAACAAATCCGAGAGAAGTCAAAAGAAGTCCGACGTTTGGGTGCTCAGTGCTTTCGCTGCCGGAGAAATGCAAATTAGAAACCAGTCCATTTGTGTGTGATGGCGGACAATGGAGAAGTACGTAAGTAATGAATCCTCTGAAAATTACAATGTAATGACTAGAGTATAAGCGATCGAGCCAACTCGATCGTCTAGTGTAAAGGGTTTTCGTGTCTCATGGTTTTATATAAAAAATGGGGTGTTGAAACACACAGGTCACAGGAGTTAACCACTGACCCATTTAAAATTCATATTTTGTCATCATCTTCTCGAGCATACAATTAACAGTATGCCTGATACCCTTCTAATACGCTTCTCTGCTTAGCGCCGCTTTCAATGTTTTCACAATAACCTTAGCTGTATAGTCCTAAAAAATGTATACATAGCAATTCATTATAATTTCGCGATTTCCTTACAATTTCGTATCGTTTTGTTTATATTATCACTTATTTGGGACGTCTGTTTGATGGTCATTTTTAGACTACTCAGTTTTAAAAGCAACAGTAACGACTATTTAATGATTAGTGTTGATATGTTTCTATCCAAACAATAGCATTAGGCCAACGCAGCTTTAATGTAGTGTTGAATAACTGCAGTATTGTCAGTTTACAGTTTTACAGCTGAAAAACATTGCCACAGGTAACAGAATTTCTCCCGTCAAAAAATAGGGTTCGTTCGTTTATACAAATGTGTGGTAATACTTTTACGTTGGATACTGACGCGACAACTGTTATCAAAGTCTTCCTTGACAGTAAGTAACAAATAATTCGTTCTCCTTAATTGACACTGCAGCCTGCTCTAGCGATCTTGAACTGCAGCGAGGAATTAAATGGCTTTCTTGATCAGATCCACGCTACCAAACCTAGACTGCATTGTAAAGTTTGTAAAAATCATAACATTTATGTTTTGATTAAGATTATTTCTACTTGGAATAATGGCTACTACTCGAGGGGTTTACCATATCTAAGACGCTACAGCGCTGGCTGGAAATATCCAAAGCGCTGTTCCAAGTACTGAATTTGATGGAAGTGCTGGTATCTTGCATGATACAATGAGACCATGCAACTTCGAATCCGCGCATGCAAGCATCGTTATGGAAGCTCGTCTCCTAAAATGCCAATGTTATTTATTTATTAGTTCTTTTCGACAGACACTTCAGGAGGTCCAGAGGTTAATATGAGTTAGAAGGCTGATTTACAATTATGCAGCCGAAACTTAAAAAACTAATTACAGCATTATTACTAATATTAATATTATTACTATATTAATTAGCTAATTAGTTGTAGGTTTGAAGAACGTAAGCTCAGGCCTAATTCAGACAGTTGAAAGATCTCCGAGTTGTAAATTGTGCATACTATTGCATTCGCTGAATTGTGGATCCTGTCCCTTACGGAGTATTTGGCTTGGGTGACTAGCTCATCCAAGTTGTTGGTCTCGTTTTCCATAAACATTGCTCTGGCACTGCAGTCTCGTTTGTACCCGCAGATGATTCTGAAGGCATCGTTATACGCGACTTTAATCCCTCGCAGCTCACTTTTTAACGGAGCCCACAGACTACAACAGTAGATTGTTGATAAGTAGGTCCGAAACAGATATATTTTTACTGGGAGGCTGCAGGAGCTGAACCTGGATTTTATCATATTGGCTCTCTTATACAGGTCCCTGGTTCTTTTTGCTAATTCCTCAGCATCACTGACTACGTCATTTTTGTGGATCATTTTTTTCTGGATCTCGTACCCAAGGTATTTGACAGTCCTTTCATCTCTTAGTTTCACTCCCTGGAAAATAACTTCGAAGTCCAAGTTGCACTGGTTGATCCATGAAGGTAGATAGGTCTGGGTGTGTGTCTTCAGGGGATTGAAGGATAGCAGATGAGATTTAGCAAATTCCTCACAGATGTTATATATGTTATGTTATATTGAGTTTTGTTTGAGTGACAATTCAGAGATCAGTTTAAATTATTAATATGCAGCATCGAACGCAAATGACGTCAGGCGAAAATTTCTTTTAGACACCCCCACCCAGCTGCTGTTGCATTCACATTAGGTAAGCAGGTTAGGGGTGACGCGCAAATGATGTCAGGCGAAAATTTCTTTTAGACACCCCCACCCAGCTGCTGTTGCATTCACATTAGCTAAGCAGGTTAGGGGTGACGCGCAAATGACGTCACGTGAAAATTTCTTTTAGACAGCCCCACCCAGCTGCTATCGCATCCACATTAGGTAGGCAGGCTAGGGGTGACGCGCAAATGACGTCACGTGAAATTTTTTTCAGACAGCCTATTTCAGCTGCTATCGCATTCACATAAGGTAAGCAGGTTAAGGGTGACGCGCAAATGATGTCACGTGAAAATTTCTTCTACATGTCACGGACTGACCTATATGTGTTATAGATGTTCAGAGATCGTCCATAATAACGTCCTTCAAATACCATAGTTTCTGATATCCCAAGTCTCAACTTTAAATTTGTTTCCATCTTATTTTAACTACATGTCACGTACTTACCTATATGCGTAACAGATATTCAGGGATTGTCCATAATGACGTTATTTGTGAATGGCGCAATTTATGAAAAAATTTCAGCTATAATAAACTACATGCTACGAACATTGTTATATCGTGGGCGCAGTATCAAATCCGCTTCCTTCCAATTTTCGCTGGAACCGAATCCGCTTCCTTCCATTTTACCTTAAAAACAAATCCGCTTCCTTCCAATTTTGATTTAAATAAGCATTTTTGTAGACCAATTCAAAATTACATACATATGAAAAGTGCAAATTGCTCTAATTGCATCAAATCCTAAAACGCAAAAAGTTCTAACTACATGGATTTTAAAACTGCGAATGGTTCTAACTACATGATTTAAAAAAATCAAAATCCACTAAATACATGATGTTATAGTCACAAACTGTTCTAACGACATGATTTCAAATACAATTTGTTCTAACTACATAGGCTTAAGTTGCAAACTAGTCTAACCAGGTACATAATTTTAAAAAATACAAAATGTTCTAACTACATTGTATTAAGTTGCAAAATGTTCCAACTACATTGTATTAAGCTGCAAACTAATCTAACCAGGTACATGATTTAAAAAAGTACAAAATGTTCTAACTACATTGTATCAAGTTGCAAACTAATCGAACTACATAATTTTAAAAAGTGCAAAACATTCTAACTACGTGATTTAAGAGCGCAATTTGCTCTGACTACATGGTTTTAAAAAGTTCAAAATGTTCTAACTACATGATTTTGAGTGGCAAACTGTTCTTACTAGATGATTTTAAAAAGTGCAAAATGTTTTAATTGCATTATATCCTTAAACGCAAAACGTTCTAAAAACAAGGATTTTAAAACTGCAAATGGTTCTAACTACATGATTTAAAAAAATCAAAATCCACTAAAGAACAGTTACATGACGTTAGTAAAAAACTGTTCTAACTGCAGAGTTTTATGTTGGAAATTGATCTAACTACATGGGTTTAGGTTGTAAACTTATCTAACTACCGTATTTCCTGTTATAGTACACGGGCCTCTATTAGTACACGGGCCTCTATTAGTACACGGGCCTCTATTAGTACACGGGCCTGTAATAGTACACGGGTCTGAGAGCGAAGAGTTTGAATAGAACACGGGTCTATTTAACATTGTTTTATATGGTAGTACACGGGTCTGTATTAATACACGGGCCTGTAATAGTACACGGGTCTGTGAGGTCGGAATTTGAATAGAACACCCCGTGTACTATTACAGGAAAAACGGTACATAATAAAAAAATTGCAAAATGGTTTGACTACATGATTCTAATTGCAAGTTGTACACTGATAGAAATACATAGATTTGAAAAGTGCAAAATGTTCTTATTACGTGGTTTTGAGAATTACACGTAGTTATAGCTTTTTGCACTTCTCAAACGTTGTATTTGGATCATTTTGCCACTCAAAATCATGTAGTTAGAACATTTTGAACTTTTTAAAACCATGTAGTTAGAGCAAATTGCGCTCTTAAATCACGTAGTTAGAATGTTTTGCACTTTTTAAAATTATGTAGTTCGATTAGTTTGCAACTTGATACAATGTAGTTAGAACATTTTGTACTTTTTTAAATCATGTACCTGGTTAGATTAGTTTGCAACTTAATACAATGTAATTGGAACATTTTGCAACTTAATACAATGTAGTTAGAACATTTTGTATTTTTTAAAATTATGTACCTGGTTAGACTAGTTTGCAACTTAAGCCTATGCAGTTAGAACAAATTGCATTTGAAATCATGTCGTTAGAACAGTTTGTGACTATAACATCATGTATTTAGTGGATTTTGATTTTTTTAAATCATGTAGTTAGAACCATTCGCAGTTTTAAAATCCATGTAGTTAGAACTTTTTGCGTTTTAGGTGTTGATGCAATTAGAGCAATTTGCACTTTTCATATGCATGTAATTATGAATTGGTCTACAAAAATGCTTATTTAAATCAAAATTGGAAGGAAGCGGATTTGTTTTTAAGGTAAAATGGAAGGAAGCGGATTTGGTTCAAGCGAAAATTAGAAGTAAGCGGATTTGATACTTCGCCCACGATATGTCTTATTGATTGTAGGGGAGCTTCCACAAATCTTATATCATCTTTTTTCGTAACATAAATTGTCTTGTGCCTTTGTTGAAGCTCAGCATCTACTTCGGGCCAGCCCACGGTCGACAAATCCAGCGCAAAGCGCCGGATGTTTTATATATATAGCGTTTCAGCAGATATTTTGACTGAAAACGTAAATTAAATAGTTGAAATTAAATCTTCTTAAAGTTGCTTTCAAAAAAAAGGTTTATTATTGTTTGTACAGACACAGAGAACGTAAGTGTGATCTGTGAAATCTCCCAATTACTAGGCAAATACGCCACTGTCTACCAATCTGAAGTGGTAGCAATATCACTAGCAGCCAAGTCACTGATAGCACGGGGCTGTATCAATAAGTCCATCAATATCTTCAGCGACAGTCAGAGCGCCTTGAGATCTCTGACTAAACTAAGTACAGACTCAAAGCTTCTCAAGGACTGTTGTAATGACTTGACGGAGCTGGCGACCATGAATGAGGTCAAACTCATTTGGATACCTGCTCACATGGGCTTTGAGGGCAGCGAGATTGCCGATCAGCTAGCTCGTAGTGTGCACATGAAGTTGGAAGTAGGTACCAGGGTCCCAATCGGACCCGAACTAATACTTTCCATATCAAATAGCGTTAAGCACAATGAAATTCGTAAGTGGCAGCGTACGATGCATCTGCGCAGTTGCGATGAAAGGAAAGACTGCAAACTTGCAAAACTTCTTTCTGTAAAGCAAAGTTACATAACGGGCTCTAACTCGCTTGTGTCACTATCGAGGCGGGCAATGCAGTTACTGACGTACATATACTCAGGACACTGCCCGCTACAAAAGCACCTTCACTGTATGGGCGTTGTCAATTCCCCACTATGCCTAGAGTGTGGCGAGGAAAACGAGACGGTACTACACTATCTGGTAAGGTGTCGCACTTATATGTATCATCGCATGCAATGTTTGAACTGGTTCTTCGGTCCCAGCACAGATATGCATGAAATAATCACTGAGGCCCCTAGAAGAGACGTGTTAGCATACATTATTGCTACAGGTCGATTCGACAGGGGCTAAATTAATTATTAGGTTAAGTCTTAAATAGAGACAGCAATAGGTCAGCAATGGCCTGCGCTACCTTGGTGCTGTTACAATAATGGTACTCAAGACCCTAAAGATACATACATACATTGTTTGTAGACTGGATCATTATTTAAAATTAAACTTTAGTTGTTTGTTTTTTAAACCTACAATTTGTACAGTTTTCAGGTAAACGAGAAAATAGCGTTGCAGGGAATTGGCTTCTTGGGACCCATCGATGGTGACGCGCACTTTGATGCCACTGTTCAAATTAGGAGATGGGTTAATAGTTCCTACACATTTGACAGTGAAACGTTTACAAAAAATATTTTCGGCCGGAAAGGGGAGAACATTTACTTCTTGTTGGACGAGCCCATTGTAATAGAACCCAATTCATACGACAGCAGCTGGAGCAACTATTATGCCATATTTTTCAGTTTGAAGGTAATGTTGGACATAAAAATTTTGTTCTCTTTTTAAAGCTGCAGTAAGTTGTTTTTGTTTAATTGAATAAATGCATAGCTGAGGTGCTGGGCTTAATTGCTGGTGCATCTTCAAAGGAACAAATAACTCATTTGTTTCCATGTGCTTACTTTCTCATTAAATGAATAATAATAATAATAATAAATGTTTCCCGGGAAGAATCTTATAGAATTTGAGATACGTCTCTTGTTAAAACCCGGTGGTCACTGTTTAAACACTTTGAAGCTTAAGTCACACAGAAGATTTTTCAAAACTCAACCCTTTGAACTTATCTAATTTATTTTTAAATGAATTCACTGAATATAAATCTAATTTGTCGTTTTTCACATCACTTTGAAGATTATTCCATTCTGTAACTACCCGTCGGGTAAAGAAATGGTGTCTAGAGTTAATAATCACAGGTTTTTTCTTTAAAAACTGTGCATGTCGACTCTGCATGTCGATTTAAAACAAAGCAGAGCGATCAATATCATATTTCCTATTGATCAGTTTGAATGTTTCAATCAGGTCTCCTCGTTTTCTTCTGTCTTCAAGCGAAAGGATTCGAAGCTCCTTCAGCCTCTCCTCGTAAGACAAGTTCATAAGCGATGGAAGAAGACGGGTGGATAACTTTTAGACTTTTTCGATCTCATCACGGTCACTCTTTAAAATAGGGCAACAAATACTGTTGCAGTACTCCAGCAGTGGCCGAATAAATGTTACAATGAGCGTACGAAGCCCGTACTTGTGTAAATGTTTAAAAGTTCTCTTAATTTGTAAGCACATGGATTTGGCCTTTTTTATAGCCTGTTGACAGTGTTGCGAAGACTTTAGCTCGCTGTTAATATAAACCCCTAAGTCTCTTTCGCAAGTTGAACTTTGCAGCTCAGCATTATTGCAGAAGCATATAGGATTTTCACTTTTTCTCACACTGAAATGAACAATATAGGTTTTCCCAATATTCATCTCCATTTGATTTAAGTTACACTATTTTACTAGGTTATTTATGTCCTCTTGAAGTGCGCGGAAGTCGCCGTCAGTTTTACAGGCTTTATAGATTTTTCAGTCATCGGCGTATTGTTTAAGTGAGCTGTGAATTACGTCTCCCATTTCATTTACGTAAAGTAAAAACAGGATTGGCCCAAGTACAGTCCCTTGTCGAACTCCACTGATGACTTTCATTTTCTTCGAAACTTTGCCATTTACCACCACTGGATATGATCTGCCAGTTAAAGAACATCGCAACCATTTTATCAAGTATGGATCAAGATGGTGACGTTGGCTTAACTTGTGAAGCAGCTGCTTGTGAGGAATCCTATCAAAAGCTTTAGAAACATCAACGTAGATACAGTCCACTGTGCTTTCTTTATCCACAAATCTTGTGACGTCTTCATGAAACTCTAGCAAATTAGTGAAACACGACCTCCTTGGAAGAAAACCGTGTTGTGGCTTTGCAATTGTACATTTAGCAAATATCTTCTCACGAACAAATTGTTTCACGAGTTTGCAACATATCGACGTTAAACTAATTGGCCTATAGTTTTTTGGGTCACATTTGGATCCACTTTAGTGAATACATGTTACGTTTGCACTCTTCCAATCCAGAGGAAGCTCAGATAGATCTATAGATGCTTGAAAAATTATTGAAAGTGGGAAGCACAAAACTGTAGCACATTCTTTTAGTACTCTGGAATGAATTTCGTCAGGACCGGGGGCTTTATAGGGGTTAAGTAGTTTTAGCCTTTTTAAAACACAAGTAGGACTAATTTGCAAGGGACAAAGACTGATTAATTTTTCTGGGAATTGTGCGTTGGATGTATCACTTGTTTTACTTAGACTATCACTGTCACGCACAAACACCTTTTCAAATTCTTCAGCTAACGTGTCAGCTGCTTCCGCATATGATGTAGTAACTTCACCATTGTGTTTGGTTAACATTGGGATTGGAATGCGGTTCTTCTTAACACTACAGTATTTATAAAAGGCTTTAGGATTCTGTTTTGCACTTTCACACAACTTTCTTTCCAAGGCAATTCTGTTTTGCAGTCTAAATTTGATTAACGGTTCCAAAAGTGTTTGTAGGCTAGCCACATTTTGTACTTTTGTGACTGAAGAGAACTGATGTATCTGAAATAGGAACACTTCTTTTTGTGCTATAACTTTTGTAGTTTTCTATGGATTTTACGAGATGACTCTGAAGTAGAACACGGAACATAATTGTTAACACATGAAATCACTTTTAATTTAAATATTTGCCACTTGGAACTGGATGCTCCTGCGAGTTCTTGCTCCCAATTTATTTGGCCCAAGTCTTTACACATACCCTCATAATTGCCTTTACTGTAGTTTAATTTACTACTACCTGCAGAACATTAAGATAAAAGCTGGACACTACAATTAATTATTACGTGGTCACTCTTACCAAGCGGGGGCAAAGATTCGATGTCAGATACAATATGACTCTTACATATTATAAGGTCTAAGGCACTTTCTTGGGTTCCTTGAATTCGAGTGATGAATGCATGTATTTTTATTGGTTTTCATTACAGGGAACCATCGATATTTCTCAGTATTTGGAAAATTCTGAGGATGAGTCGATGGAGATATCAGGTGTTCAGTTCCACCTTGACAGATATTTCTATGGTGGAAAAGCATTGGCGGAGCTTCTTTTTAAGAACATTTGAGTTTTTCGTTTTCATTTTAAAACTGAAACAAGCAACGTTTTCTTGAAATGAGATTCAACACAGAAAATTTGCCAACCTGACATCATTGGAATATTTTATTTACTGTTTATTCTACAACTAACACTTACTGTAGTATTCAAGCGGAGACAATAAACTGTACAACTGATTTCTCAAAAACAGCAATGAGAATTAAAAGCAAAAAATCTGCAACTTCTTAATTGTTATTTGCTGTTGAATTATTTCATGTCCATTTCCATTTGATGTAATTAATTTGCGTTGCAAATTCTGATGAAGCAAAAGTATCCATTTTCATTATATACTTGACCAAAAATATTACAATATAAACCTTGTGTATCAATAATCAATAAAAATACCCTAAACAAGTAATCATTTACCACACAGTGTAATACTTGTAGTAATGTAGTTATTAGAATTGTTGTGCATTTGTGCAATCTGTTGGATACACCCGTGGTTTTACTTTTGGTAATTTTCAATTTAATTCTCCGCTTTAAAAACTAAATATTTCGATCCATAATTTATGCGGGTTTAGATTTTTCTTTTCTTAAATACTAAATTCATTCAAAAATTTATTAAAATTTCAATTTTAAACTTGACTTCAATTAGTGGATTATAAAGTCTTCTCATATTTAAATATTTGAACATTATTGAAAATCAAAACTAGCAGAAACTAAAGTAAACATAGTAAAAACTAATTGTTTCTGCCAGATATCGAACCTGGGACCTTCCGCGTGTTAGGCGGATGTGATAACCACTACACCACAGAAACTCAGTTAGTAGCACTGTAAACATGTTTAACAGCTGACTTCTTGTGGGCATTGCGCTTACGATTAATACAGTTATATAATTATATGCATTATTAATATATTTATACGAGTCCTGGCATACCCCAAAACTCAACTTGCAATGTGAGAGGCAACTTGTGAGATTTATATTTTTTGTAAAGCTTTGGAATTGGCTGCGAGGCTTAATTACTTTATAATAAATTACTTCCCTAGTTAGGGTTTTAAAAAATATTCTTGATGATAAATGCTCACTGAATTAAATGATGGTAAATTAAATTAATGAATTGGACTCATTCAAAGGTGTCTGTTTTTCATTTATTTGAAAATTAGGCCGAGATTTAATATAAAATGCTATTAATTGATGTCGACTTTTAGAATAGGCATTGTTTTGCTGAACTTGTACACAATAAAGAATTTTACTGGTGGTTGTAAGTAAAGGCACACAACCTAAATAATGATAACTTTGTGTATTCACAAGTTCAAAATCAGCAATTTGATTGGGATATTGTAATATAAAATCTATATAAATAAAGAAACTCTGTGAGTCCTGCTAATTTGTAATTCGCATTAATAAAAATGAAGACTTAAAATTTATTCCATTTTTAAAACATACAAAATCAAGATTTTATTTAGTCACATTAACGCACATCAATTACAAGGTTTAAATTTTTTTGAGGTACCCTGCCACCATTTACAAATTATCTTTTAATATTGAATTTAATATCAGCGTAAAATTTGTGATTAAATCAATGCTGGCGCTGGCCTATGAGTCTGAACCAAGTAATTTTTGGCCATTATACCTATGCAGTCGCAATTAGTCACTAGAGAAAAAAAAATTTTCTCGAGTCCAATAAAAGAAAAATTATTGTTTCACGTGTAGCGAACCATCCAGGCAAGTTTAGTGGAATACTTTAGGACAAAGAATGTTCAAAAATTAGCATTTTGAATTGAGCATCCGGCCTTTAAAGGAATGCGGTATCCATCGTTGACTTTCGTTCTGATAGGGGCTTTAAATGACTGTTCCACAAATGACCGCTTCTCTGAAACGAAACCGAAACCCCTTTGCTCTGTAGAGACCTTCGTACTTACCTAAAACGACCACCGCGTTCGAACAAATCACCAACTAAAAGTTGATACTATGTAAGTTACCTGTATTCGCTCGCATTTTAATTCATTTAACAATTTACGGGAAGTGATTATTGAAACTTTACCAATGATGATATTAATAGAAATAGAAACATTAAAAATACTGAAACGTGACTTACAATAATTTTGTAAATTTCAGGAGAAGCATTGCTTTGATTTGCAGTTCCAGTAAAATTCGGCATGGAGGTCCAGTGAAGCCAAGTTCCAGATTTCCAGGGGATTCGATGAAAGTGACCATAATATTTTCGCCATTGTTGCAAATTGAAGGTCACAGTTTGAAAGCGGGTCACATTCTTTTTCTGCAGCTGTGACACTAACTGATGTCAAGGACACGAGTAAGTTCAAGTTTCTTGTGTGAACGAGTAGTTGCTTTTGACATTTTCATTTTGACGTAAATAATTACTTATATACTTGGAGACATCTGTACGATTTGCATGTTGTGACTGAGTAAAATCTTGATTTGTTGTTTAATAAATTGTGTAAAGGTAAGAAACTATATATTAATTGAAATTAAAAAAACAAATTGCGATTGACAAGGTGCATATCGAATTACGACTGTGGAAAACAATCACTATCATATATCAATGATAAATGCATACATTCAATTCCTTGTATAACACATGCATGGAATTTTTGCTTGCTATTTACGAAAAGTAAAGCACTAGGTCAATTTATTAATATCAAAATACTTACACACCTAGATATAGGTTCGCGTGCATTAACTAAAGGCATTAATGAGAAAAATAATTGATTGTTTATAAATTGGGAGCTTTAATAGTCACCGGTTATGTATTGTGATTAGTGCGGGATTGTTCACTAATAATGTCATCGGGTTGGTGTCACTGGTCGTCTACTGGTACTGATGACATGCCACATGTTGAACATAACAATTTATCAATGTTTTAGCTGAGGACAGGAACCCACAAGTGTCCTCAAAACGGAAATTGTTCGATGACATCATTTATGGACAACCCCTTACTTAAATTAATTCATCTAAGTGCAACTCAAATGGATTAAATTCAACCAACAATGTATGCACACTTATTTGATGGGCTATAATTATTGGTTGAAAGCAAAGAAGAATAAGAAGAAGTTCATAATTACCTTTCGTCCATAAATGATGTCATAGATATGGTCAGTGGCTCTAGTCTGGTATATGAATGACACGTCATGTTAAAGATAGCCGTTTACGTAATGTTAAAGTGATGGCATGGGTATAAGTGGGATCTCCTGAATAACAGAGCGATAATTCGGGTGACATCATTTATGGACACTCCCTATTGCACTTCAAACAGAAATATTGCTCTTTCATGATGTCACACTTTTAGAGTTTGTAAATTGTGTAAGTAGGTTGTCGAGAGATATAAAAAACACGGAAAGACCGAGCCTAATCCGATGCACATGAAGACCAAAATAACAACAATCTTATCAGCTGACATTTACATTTACATTGCCACTTCACACCGGCGCACAGAGGCTCACGGGAGCTGAATCTTGCTCGAAATTACTCGACAAGTTTTTTCAACAAATTCATGTACATATGGAATTTACTCGCAATGGGTCGGACACAAAAGGCGTCATCAAAGTTAGGGGTAGGTTATGTTAAAAAAATATGACACCCCCTGTTAACGGTTGTCCTTTAAGCAATGTGTAAGAGGATGACAGAGTGGGTGGGTAATTCCCAAAATTTACGTTATAAGTGGTGACGTTATTTGTATACGGCTCCTGTAAGTGATCAGAAATAAACTTTAAAAATAGATTTAACTACTTTCGCGCAAAAATGCGCAACTATTCTTTACATGAAAATGTAGCTAATTTATGGTATTATTTTTCATAAAAATATCAGACAAATAATTTTGTACTATTTTTTGTTATTCCAGTTTTAACATTTTGCATTTAAACGCATGTCGACAAAATTTAGCTATTCAACCGTGTCATTACTCATTACACATGGACACCTTTACAATTCTGAACAGCGACGCCAAATCTCAAAGCACCGTGTGCAGATGGCTAATTCTAAAAAGATAAAATCCACTTTGATTCAGTTCGATTTGATTATCTGCCCTTTGCAGTAATTGAATTTCATATAATGCCGACGCCGTAAAGTATAAAGTACAGATACCTACGACCTATGTGACTATTCACACAGAAAATAAATTTAAATGTGACATGACACAATCAGCACTTGAGTTTGACCTCAAGCTGGAGCTGATAGCGTAGTGAAGAGAGCCACGAACTAAATGAAAAATAGCAGTTTATTTAATTAAATGCAATTTCTAATGAATTAGTTGTTTGTCATTCATTGTTGTTTTCAAGCATATTTCTCTATTTTTTGAAAAAAAAGTCTACATCATTGCACTAAGTTCAAATTCAGTCTTACAGTTAAACACCTTTGCTTTCCACAGTGCAATTATTACCTGCATCCACCAAACAATAAAACTGCCATTGGTAACTAAATCAAAGGTGTTTTCACCCTATGCGTTTTAATATCAAAATAATTTCAAACTGATCTCACATTTAGTTTTGCTTAAAATAAACGATTAAGAAAACGACGACAAAATTGCGTCTCACAAATAAAACAATAATTTCTGTGAAGAATACAAAATAAAAAAGAATGACTGCCAGCAATCAAGTAGAGATAACCCTAGGAGAGCAGATGGCAGATTTGCTGCGAAGAAAACCGAAGAACTTTGACGTTGTGTTTAGCGTTGGGCCTCAAAAAGTGAAAGTGGAAGCGGTGAAGTTTGTTCTGAAGGCGGCATCGCCCGTCTTTGAGACGGAATTCGAGGAAAACTGGGATAATGGAGTGGTGAGAGATGGCGACGGAATTCCGCTCCCTAATTTCGATCCGATTGCATTTCAGCTGTTTGTTAACGTACGTTCTAATTATTATTAGGTACTTAAGTGATAATTTGCATTTGAGTTTAATTTTACTTGGTTATAAATATTACATTTGGTGATGGTGAGAGTTGAAGTTCTGATAATTTTAAATTTAATTATTTTAAGAGTCATGCAAAAACGGAAAAATTTCATGAATTTTTGATTTTCACTCACAGCTGCTGATTCTGGATGCGTGGTCACTGGATTATCTACATTCGTTAAACCTGTCACCAAACAATTTACTCGGTTTACTTGGCCTCTGTCGACGTTACGAAATTACGAAAGCGATCACGAATTTGGAGGAGGCAGCAGATAATTTTATACAGTACGTGCATGCTGCTTTTAAAATATTTTTTTCCAGTAGAAATACCCATGTAATTTGTGTTTGGCCTTAGGAATTAAATTCAATCAATTAAATTAGATCCTTTTACGACTACAAAGACACGGATGAATTTTTGGAAATATCACGGGAAAACTTGGAAACTATCTTTTCTTTTCAAAAATTCCCATTGGACGAACAAGAAATATTTCAATGTGCCTGCAGGTGCATTCACATTTATTTTTAAGTCCTATTCTTAAAGGAAACTGCTTTAATAATAGTTAATAAAAGTTTCTTTTATTTTTAATTTTCTACAAAAATCATTTCTATAAATCGGTATTATGAAGGTGGGCTGGTAATCAGTGCAGAATTAACGGACTGGAACCAACTGGAGAAAACTACCGGGAAGTTTTTGGTGGTTGTTTATTTGAAATTCGATTCCCGACAACGTCCACAGAAGAATTCACGAACGTTGGTCTATTGAAAAAAAATATTTTAAATGCATATGAAAAGCTAGCTATTTACGAGTACATTGGATTGAATAATGAAAACAAGTGAGATTTAGTTTTGGCAGAATTTAGTTATATGGAGATTAAGCATTTAATTTTGATTGCACCTTGCTTCTTTGTAATTAAGTGAGTAACTAAAAATGCTCAAAACTGTATTTACAGAGCCAAGTTTGACAAGACTCAGTTTCAGTTTAAAACAAATCCGAGAGAAATAAAAATAAGTCGGAAGTTTGGCTGCTTAATCGCTTCCTTGCCCGAAAAATACAAATTACCAACCAGTCCATTTGTGTGTGATGGCAGCAAAAGAGGTTGTCGGTAAGGAAAGCATCTTCTAAGTTCCTACACGTAAATCTCAATGAATATGATATAATTGTGCAAATATTTTTTAAATAAGTTGTGTCTTTTCTATACATAGCTTTTGACTTTTGACTGGAACCTTAAATATTAAGAATTGAAATTCTTCTTATTAATCTTCTTAAAGTAGCTCTCAAAAATTATGAATTTTTTAAAAACGTAATCATCATTTGAGATTCAGCTTCAGTTGTTTGTTTTTGAAACCGACCATTTGCATAGTTTTAAGGTAAACGAGAAGATAATATCGTTGCATGGAATTGGCTTCTTGGGACCCATCGATGGTGATGCGCACTTTGAAGTCACTGTTCAAATCAAGAGACTGGTTAATGGTCGCTGGACATTTGACAGTGGGACGTTTACGAGAAATATTTTCGCCCGGAAAGGGAAGAACTTTTATTTTTTGTTGGTCGAGCCCATTGTAATAGAACCCAATACATACGACAGCAGCTGGGCCAACCGTTATGTCATATTTCTCAGTTTGCAGGTAATGTTGGACAAAGCAAAATTTTTTTATTTTTAAAGTTGAAGTAGGTTTTGTTTATGTTCAATTGAATGATTGTGTAGCTGAGGCTGAGGTGCAGGTGTAGGTGATGCTGATAGTTTAGTTACTGGTGTATCTCGATCTCAATGGGAACAATTCGCTCACCTGTTTCCGTTTGCTCAGTTTGCCAATAAATAAATGCATATTTTTTTTGTTTCCATTACAGGGAACCAACAATATTTCACAGTATTCGGAACATCCTCAGGATGAGTTGATAGAGGCATCAGGAGTTCAGTTTAACCTTTGGCGTAGTTGGAATAATGGAAACGCATTGGCAGAACTTCTTTTCAAGAAAATTTGAGTTTTTCGTTTTCATTTTAAAACTGAAATAAGCAACGCATCACGCAATGTCACGCAACTCACGCAAGCGGAGACCAAATATGAGAAATATGCAACACAAAAAGTCCGACAACCTGACACCCTTGGAATATTTTATTATATAATAAGAACTATATTATAAGTAGGTAGGCATATCAATGCCTTATTTGTTAAATTCCTACTGTGTACTTACTATACTATATGATTTTATAATACATATAGTATAGCTATATGCCTATGAATGTATATTTTGAAAATAATTATTATCATTCCACTGGAAATATTGATATGAAGAAAAATCCTTATGACTTTCACCAGCCCACTATCTATAAGGTGCATACTGAAAATCGAGTATACTGCCCCAGTAGTTATTTGGATATGATTTCTAATGCAACTCCGAATTGTAATGCCATAAGAAAGGGAAATGGACTAATAAAGCAAAGTGAGTGAGTTACTAAAAAATATTGTGTAATTGGTGGTGATAATATTACAGTTGTTCATAAATCGAAATCAAAAATAATTCGCCATAAAAATCTAATAACTGTGTGTAAGGAAGAACGTAAATAATTAGTGTGAGTGAAAGCAGTAGTGCATATGTAGTGAAAAGTAGGATTAATTATTCATATAAAATTATTTGATTTATAATGCACACTGTGTACATATGTGGTGTATGATATGATACTGTATTGACGTTGGCATATTATTTCATGCTATCTAGATAATTAATAAATGGTCTAATTTATTTCTCTATAAAATCATTATGTAGTATATACCTCCCTACGTAAATTCTTTCAGCCACGTCACCTTTACTAAAATATTAGCTTAACTCTGCCTCAAAAATCACAATAATTTAAATACTAGTGCAATATTATCTTTATTATTTTTCTTGAGTAGTTTTGGCATTCTCCGAAATGGCAGGATGAATTGCCAATTTTAAATATATAATAATTTTGTAATAATAATAATTATTAGTAATAACAAGATATCAAACATTAAATATTGAATAGGTATTTGAATAGAATTTGGAATCCTATCGTAATTCCTAAATGCTGTTGAGTTGGGTACTCCAACTTCCATAGTACGGGCTTGGAAACTCATTAACAATTATTTAATTTTTACGAATATTACTGTATGACGTGTTCAGTATTTTAATCACACACATGTACATACATATCTAGGTATTTCTTTGTTTATTAAACTGCCACTGATGAACACTGCAACGGTGCAAAGGCGGCACCAATCGGAACCGTATCGCTTTTCTTAACAGTGTTAAACCAAATATCTGCACTGTATATATACGCTTACATGTACCCATTGGCTGAAAAGAGGCAAAACATACTATCTACATAAAACCTCACAATATACAGAAATATGTTTGAAGTTTTAAAAATTTATTCATGTATGTAATTAGGAGTATTTGAGCCCTATGTAAGGTACATCTAGTTATATGACCGACGCAAGTTTTAGATGTGCTGTTTTGTATTGCTAAAGATACAGTCTGACAGTATATAAAGACACCGTCCCACATTGCAAGATGCCTTAGTAGTTAGTCTATCTTACGATTATGCATTAGTTGATTCGTTAGATTAAAAAAATTATAAATCAAACCAAGATTTTATTCAGCCACTTTTCAAAATAATATTTTCCGAATCGAATCCGTATTCTAGAATTACGTATTACTAAGAAAGTTTAATTCGTATATCTTTAATTTGCTTTTTACAAGTTTACAAATTAAATCAAATTTTAAATTCCTTGCACGAGCTCAGCCACATAAAAGGTATATTTGTTCACATTTAAATTCCTTCACAGGAGGAAAAAGAATTTTTCGTTTTCAGTAAGTGCACATACAAAATACAGAAAAATTCTTTTTCCGCATCGTACAGTATCGCAATTCCACGAAAAAGTAAAGTTGACATCGTCTATACAATGTCCTCACACCTCCATCAAGACTCAATCGATTCGCTCTCCGGGTCAGTGTTGAAGAATTTAATGGAGGTAGAAAATATAAATTCCTGATTTTGTCAAACTGAGTGAGAAAGAATAAAATTAATTTAACTCAAAACAATTCGGGGAAAACATCAAATGCTGCCCTGTAGTGGAAGAGGTCTTCGAATGCCGAACTTAGGATCCCAAATATCTGGATACGGCTGCGGCTCACTGCTTTGCTTCCATATCGACACTTTGATCCGTGCTGATGTTCCTTGCAAAGTTGAAAAACTTAAAAAAAACGTATCTAGGTACTTTGCGGTTTTTATTTGCCAGTCGTTGCTGCAGTCTTCTCCATGCTCCAATCGCTAAAATAATAAGTAAGTTATAGCACATTTGTAATATGCATATAAAACGTGGTAGTTACTAACCTAATTAAAAAGATGTATTTAAAATCGCTTACATTTTCAGAACTTGCAGACTACTACGTGAAACCGAGTTTGTAGCGCTGAAGTGCTACGAGGAGCGGCTTGTCTGGTGGCAACCTCAAAATGTCTTCATCTCTGGACAGGTGCGGGACAAAATTGAGTAAAAAATCAGCCATGAAATTTGCGGATCTTCTTTTCCACAGAAATCGACTCGAGCGCTGATCGGTACGAAGTTGCGAAGCGACGCAGACTGCGGGGAGGCTTGACTCGTTCCTTGTAATTTTCTTTTCTACTTTTCAAGTTTTGAAGTTCCTAATTTTAAAAACTGTCTTAAAGAATCTGAAAATTTGGTTTAAAAGTGACTAAATAAAATCTTGGTTTCTTAAAATTTCGGCAAAATTATTGCAATATGTTCGATTAAAAATAACGAATTGGGAGATCGTGGCATTTTATTCCGTATTTATATTCGCTCCAAGTCTGCAATATGCATTATTGTCGTACATAATTTAATTACATACATGCACATATATTACCCATCTTATGTCTTATATACATTATCTTGCATGTATGTGCAGCGTATTGTTAAGTATACAGTTTTGAACCACTAATATAGCAATTTCTAAACACATTATATGTAAGTAACCCTATGAGGGCTTTTCAAGAATTTGAATAGGTTCTGGAACTATATACAATAATACACATCAGGAATTAGTAAATAATTAATTACGATCGATTCTGATAAATTGTTGATAGCTATATGAGGTTAAGTCACAATTGACAATCTGCTAATAATACTATTAATGTATAACGTTAGTGAAGAATCAAAACGAGCCATTTCCATTTTAAGCTAAACACAAAATGTACTACTGCTGAGTGCTGAGGCTGAGGTAACTGAGAAATGGTACGGGCAAGGATGTCGCAGCATAGAAAATGCCATGACATAATATGATTCTTACCGTTGTGGCCCGTGGCCGCACCAATTCTTAGTTGGCTCGGTAACATCTACATGATGAAACAATAAAATATCGTGAATCTAAGAGTGTAAAATGGGAGATTCTTTCTTCACATTTTTAAGTCACGTAAAACGAAAATTTTAGCACTTTTCCGAATCGTGTAAATAGAACATTATGCGAATTTCAATGTCTCGTAACTCGTATGAGTATGTAAAATTTTAAACATCTGTACCATGTAGTGTTTTTTAAATAGCTTATTTTAATTCTACATCTAAATGGGAATTAGCTATTTTGAGTCTTCGTTCATAACAAGTGTCATTATAGGCTGCTTTTACTATTTCAATGAACTGAATAATGTCAAACCTATTGAAATTTTATTAACTATGAATGATTGGGTATTGGGTCACTGACCTCATCAACTCTTATGTGTACGTTTTTGAATGCTCAATATTATTCCATGTATTACTAAATGGCAAATCGTTATTTTGCCTCATCGTAAATAGAAAACTTCGATACATATGCTGGTCTGACTGAATAGCATTAAATTGAATTACATTATGAAACCTACCTACTTACTTATATAAATGGAGCAGCGAAGCATAGGTACTGGCAATTGGCAATACGTATTCGAATGCATTAAATTTTTACTAAATTCAATTCTTTACAAATTTCTTTCTTTTTCAATCATAAAAATCAAGATTTTACTCAGTCACATATTAAAAAGCACATCATTGGTATTTTAAGTTTTGGATTCTATTTTCGCAATATACATTGACCAATTTGAAATTTTTTTTTAAATTTTGCAATTTACCCCACTTCCGATTTTGATTCTAACAAGCAAGAGTCTTTCGTATTTGTTTCACTCCTTAAAACTAATTTTTACGCAGTAGGAGCGTTTCTATTTCGCAATAGTTTAATACAGAAAAAAGAATTTTTCACAAGCGCAATAAAAAGAAAAATTCTTGTTTCACGAGATTTTACGAATTATCAAGAGCCAGGACGGTGGAACTGCATCTTTTATTGATGTAAAATAAACAAATTTAACATTTTCGATTGAGCTACTAATCAGTCCGAGAATTGCGATGCCCATCGTTTGCTCGCTGTCGATCTGAAGCCGCAGTGAAGTAAATAGCCAAAGACAACCAGTGGCTGCTGGATTTTGTTCGCTGCTCTCATCCACTATCCGATTTCTTAAGACATGTGGGGGAATTCGGAAAGGCCAACGGAGGACTCACTTGAGTCACCACTGCAGTCACACTATTACGGAATCGCCAGCTGTAAGCTAAGGCAAAAGTAAGTTCAAATATTTTAATGTATTGTTTTTTGTTTCACATTTAAATTCAACTACAAAAATATCATCAGTGAAGACACAAAGCGACCGATTTCTTATTAAAACTGCAATCATATTGTTTTTGAAAGCGCATAATGTTCTATTTACATGCTTTTCTGATGACGATATTTTATTCTATGGTGCAGATAGTGCATTTTTGTTAGCTAAAATTGGAGATGGGTCATATTGATTCTTCACCGGTGTTAAGGGTCCCTCAGTAGTAATTATGAGTTACTATGAGAGGTGCTTGGCTAATATGAGAGGTACTATATATAATGTAATATGATGACTGTGTAACTGTATGAGTGAGTGGATGAGTAAATGATAGAGTGTAGTAAGTAGTAGTAGACAGTGTAACAGTAGTAAGTGTTTATTACGATGTAGTTTACTGTGCCAATGTGTGGCTGGTTCACTCGAGAGTTGGTACTACACTAACTATTCTAAAGTGTGAAAGGAGCTGAGCCTCCCTCCGTCTCATACTTCCTATTGACATTACATTGAATGATAACAATAACATTACTATTAGGACATCGTATGTACGATGCCCTAACATACCCCCTCTCCGCAAAAGGAGCGAGAGTACGTCTACTTACTGTTAAATGACGTGGCTCATTTGCCCGTCGTCTATACTATTACACGCTTACGTGTCTAGTATTTTATAGCTGACTTGCATTAAATCGTAGCCATATTATAGCTTTCCCATGTTGTACCAGAAAACTGCATCTTAACATTATATATGACAAATACATATATTCTCAATACATTAAATCATTCATCCAAATTCTTTACTCTGGACGGACGGCCGGGACGGCCAGACCATCCCCCCTCCCGAAAACAACCTGAAGTTGGAGGAGTGAAATTTCATAGTAAGTATCATTCGACGCACAAAAATTTGCTCTTTCAAGGGCCCCTAGTTACATTTCCAAAGAATTTTTCCCCAAAAGAGTTATAAAAGCTAATAAATGTTTAAAAATATTTTATCATGGCCAACATGGCCCATTCCAAAAAATATTACATAAATCGATCTTGTTGGGTTTTCTACGAGGTTTTCGACTATGGAGAATCCGAATAAGTGTATCCGGACTAAATACAGTGTGACCCAAAATTTCCGGACTCGCAATGGATCCGAATCGGATTTTTATCTTACTCAAGGTAAATACTTAAAAGTTAATATTATCTAATTTAACATATGTCTATGGTCTAAAATCAATGCATTAAAGTATACGTATGGTGAATTACACTATTTAGAAGGAATTACAGTACATTTGAAATATTTCGTAAGTCTATTAAAGTCAAAATACATAGAATTAATATTTTTGGGCTCCGTACGGAGTTTTTGTTTAAATGTTTTCAGAGTATACTGTCTCGGAGCTAAAATCACCGTAGACTAAAATAAATAGTAAGTATAAAATCATATTCGCAAAATTCAAAAATTATTACATAACAATATAAGTAGTGATACATACATGAAAATCAACGGTACTTTAAACGTCTTACATGACTATGATTAAAATGAATTATCATAAATTATTATAACATTGTATTAATAAAATTGGTCTCCTTTGGAGTTTTGTTTGAATGTTTTTAGGGTGAACCGGAACCTGAGCGGGTGGGGCGGACATCTGGCCAGACTGTGCGACCCAACATCAGGCGGGGAGAAATTATTCCCCTTTAATCAGGTACATACCTTTACAATGATTAATTATACTAACAATCCTATTCCTATTAGAATTTATATAACTATACATTATTATATTTATTACCTTAGATTATAATATTGCAAAATAGTTTATTAATTTTTGTTTCTTCCCATAGAAGTTTTTGGATTATGGTTTTTCAGCTCAAGACAACAGTAGCTGAGGCAAATAGATTAAGTACTATATTAAGATATTGTTACGACAGTGCTGAAGAAATCAGTCCAAATCTGTCAACATCACTTGTTCTCAACTGTTCCTAATGTTTAGGATTTTAAATTAAATAATTAATTTTTCTTTCAAATCGCATAATCTTGATATAAGCAAAAATTTGATTCGTATACTGAGTCCATTGGGCTATCCTTTGTGTAGGACAGTGTCAATTTTATTTTTTCTGAATAAAGTTGTCTTTATATATATTAAAATTCAAAATATATCATGATTATGAAAATGTATGAATATTATGTGTATGGTATCTATCTCAAAAATTGTAATGGTGCCGGGCCCCTCAGAGGGTGGGTATTCGCTGCTGGCCGACTGGGCAGCTAGCAGCGTCCTAGCTACGCCCGTCCATTACACCACTCTAAAGCTAATTTAAAATATTTCAAAAGGGCCTAGCCCTAGAACGTTACGTACATCGAGTTTTCAAAGTCAAGGTGGCGACCTTGCACTTGTCTAGTTTATATATCTATAATATGTATTTACAATTGCTTCTTATGGCTAAACTCAATAAAATATTAAATACTTAAATAATTTTAACAATAATGTATAACAATAAAATAAACACAGTTCAGGATATTTAGAATTCCCTGATCGTAAATGATTTCTACACTTATAACTAAAATATGCCACAGTTTTGTGGACTTCCAAAATAATGATTAATAAGGATAATAGTGGAATCTAACCGTCTTTTTGTTTTGTTTTGCTTTGTTTCTTTAAAATTTATGGCACACTACCATAAAACTTGAAATAAAAACAAAATTATCAAATATGAACCGCGTTCATATTTGTAAACTAAACAGTGAATTGCTATTTTAAAATAAGCTTAATTTGACGTAAAGTATTTTACTGGAGAAAACCCTTCCCAAAGAAAATCACACTAGATTAGTACTTCTGGGGTCAATTGTCCCCGCTAGTGGGATAAGGTTCAATCCTAAGGCGTCCAACGACCTGTGCCTCAATGGCACGTATAGGTCTAGGGGCCTCCCAGGCGGTACCCCGGCAGGTCCCTGATTGACAAAGCACCGTTCTCTCAGGCGTAATCGTACGTTATGATAAATTTGATATGTTGGCTATCAATAGAAAATACTAACTTAAAATTAAAATTAAAATTATAATAACTAATTTCTATCGTGGGACTACCCACAAGTTCTAGACCTTAAATATCGTATGTTATCCTTAATTATTATAAATTCGTCGTTAATGGTAGCTAACAAGTCCTTATTCCTAGATCCTTTCGGGCGACCAGGTCGCCTTCTAACTATATCACTATAACTAGGGTTACCCATTACCGTAGATTGCCGTTGCATTATGTGTAATGAATCTTGCATTGTGGTAGGTCTTGCTTGTTGCTGACTGAGGACAGGCATTTGCGTAGGTGGGTCAAGTGTACATTGTGGTGGGCCGATGTCAGGTGGTTGGGAATGATCATATGATCCTTGAAAATTTGTTATATTGGTACCTGTCCGTTGTTGACTTTCCTGGTCCACGGAAATGGCCCTAGGTTTTCGACCTGATGGTGTCAGTTCACCCGGACGAACATAGTATGGTCTTAGACGTTCGATATTGACATTAAAGCGAATCAGCTTATTCTTATTCCGGCCCTCGAGTTTCATGTTATTCATGCCAATGTCCTCGATGATTAAATACGGTCCTACAAAAATAGAAAGTAATTTTTTAGACGTGCCTTTTTCACGTTTCATATTGCGCAGTAGAACCAAATCTCCCACTTCAAATTTTTTCTCCGTTCGTGCTAGATTAAAACGCTTGGCCCATTTGATGCGTTCTCGCTGAATGGCCAATTTTGCCATTTCTCGGGCATCCCGTCCTTGTTGATGGTAATCTATAGTCTGCTGTTCTCGTAATAAGGGAAGCTCGGCGTCAATGGCCAGTCGTGGTTCGCGGCCGTGCAACGCAAAGTAGGGCGTATACCCAGTTGTAGAATGCACTGATGTATTCAGTGCAAAAGCTAAAGATGAAAGTCCTTGATCCTAATGGCGTTTATTTTTCATAGCGTAGGTACGGATCATGTCCATAATGACACTGTGAGTCGCTTCTATGGCGCCATTTGTCCGAGGCGTGTAGGGACTGCTAGTGATGTGAGTAGTCCCGGTTATTTGGTTAAGTTCTGTAATAGTACTGTTGATAAATGACCGGCCATTATCGGACTGTAAGTACTTAGGGACACCATGTATGTCCAAAATCTCCTCCCTAATACACTGTGCCGTAGCTTTAGCGGTGCAGTCTTTAGTAGCTTTTAAAAATACTGTCTTAGTACTGTTTTCTATGGCTGTTAGTACATAACAATTTCCTGCCGCTGATCTAGAAATAGGGCCACAATAATCGATTTGTACTAGGTCAAATGGGTCTTCGTGTAATTCCTGGAATTGAAAAAGTCCTGCTGGTTTTTCCCGTGGTTGTTTATTGAGTTGACATTTCGTACAAGTCTTGATATAATTTTTAATATCCTCCTTCATTCTTGGCCAATAGGCCCGCTGTTGAATCTTGTGGAATGTTTTCTTTTTTCCTAAATGACCTCCAATTTTGCTATCATGTAATTCATGTAATACTTTCGCCCGTCTAGATTTAGGTATAACTGGTAAAGAGTGAGGGCCCCGTGGAGTCTAGTGTCTAAAATACAGTATATTGTTTAATAAAAAGTAATTGTTATAGCTGGAGAAGCCGTGTTCTAGTTTGTAAATAATTTTAGTTAATTCGGGATCTCTCTGTTGTTGGTGCATGAATTCTTGCTCTTGTTGAGACAGTGGTTGGGTTGTGATGTTCCAAATGGATAAGTCCATGTTGGCTACCGCTGCCCGAGACAATAAATCCGGGATGAAGTTTAGTTTTCCCGCTATATGGCTCAGATTGATGATATTAAATTCGGCAAGGACCATTGCCTGTCGAAATAGCTTAGGTGTCATGGGTTTTTTCTTTGATGATAGTAACGACGGCAATGTGCTATTATCTGTTTCAATTGAAAAGGGGATTCCCTTTAGAAAGTGGGAAAATTTCTTTAGTGCCCACACTATTGCTTCCATTTCCAACACAGGCACCTGATAGTTCTTCATTTCTTTAGTTAAACTCTTTGAGATGCACGCAACTATTTTTTCCATTTTCTGTCCATTAGGCAATGTGTGAGTTTGAAAAAGACAAGCTCCGAGGCCTCCTGTCGAGGCGTCTGTGCGTAACGTAGTGGGTAGTTCTGGGTCAAAATGGGCCTGAATAGGTGCTGAAGTAAGCGCAACTTTTAAATTTTCGAATGCTTCCTGACATTCAGTGCTCCAAATATATGGAGTATTTTTTGTCAATAGCGCGTTTAAAGGTTTCGCCATGCTGGCAAGATTGGGTACGAATGATGTGTAAAAGTTCACGCTGCCTAGGAAAGACTGAAGCGACTTTATCGACTTAGGGGGTTTTATCTTTCGAATGGACTCCACATATTCAGGGATTGGGCGGCGTCCTTCTTCATTAATAAGAAACCCCAAAATCTCTATTTCTTGAAACCCCAACTTACACTTGGACGGTTTGAGTCGTAAGTTGTTCGCTATAAGTCTCTTGAAAACCTTGTCCAACGTTTTGATGTTTGACTCTACATCTACACTAGGTGCAATAATGTCATCTAAATAGTGGAGTACCTCTGTGTACTGTAAATTACCCAACATCTGAACCATCATGCGGCTAAAAAATCCAGGTGCATTAGCCATACCAAAACTTAATTTAAGATGCTCGAAGTGACCGTGTCTAGTGGAAAAGGCAGTGAGGTGAATAGCGTCCTCTTCCAGAAGTATTTGGTTGTACTCGCTCTGTAGATCGAGCGCGGAAAAGATCTTCTTACCTTGAAAACGATGTATGATATCGCTTATCAAAGGTAATGGAAAAATTTGGATTTTAGTTTGTGAATTCAATTGGCGGTAATCGTGTACGACTCGCCATTGAGGGTTGGATGGGTCAGGTGATTTTTTCTTTACCAAAAACGATGGGCTTGAAAACTCCGAAGTAGATTCTCTAATGATGCCTTCCTTCAACATCTCTTTAACTTGTCTATCGGTCTCGATATGTTGTGCCTCCGATTGGGGAATGTACCTTATCTTAAAAGGTGTAGGATCTTTCAACTCAATTGGATATCTTGCATGGGGATAGGAGCCCAAAGGAGTTTTCGAAAACATGAATGCCTGTTGATTATTTCTTACTACTTCCCTGTATTTTTCTCTGTCTTTGGGACTTAAAGTGGGTGCGAAAGCGACCTTGTCTACTTCACTTTCCAGTTCGTCGCCCGAATAGATTGGTACGGATTCTGGTTGATTCTTCGTTTCTGACTTTGTCGTTTTGTCGAATGATATAGAGTTTACTTGGTACGTGTCGAGTAAGTCGTAGTCTGTTAGTTCAGCTACTGATATGACAGTTCTAGCTGGAAGGACTACTGAGTTTTCGGTAAAATTTAAAACTTGAAGGTACTCAGTGGTATCTGAAATCATGAAATCTGGTATGTCCAGTCCCTTATAATTCCTATCACCCCGGGCAATTGCGGTGAACGGAGTCTGTCCTAACTGTTGTGACCCCTGCATTACATAAATGGGTATATTCTCCGCCGAGTATGGATCTATCCGAGTTTTAGCAGCCACATGTACGCGTAATACCTGCGCGTGTCTCTCTCTCTGAGTTTTAATAGTTGCAGACGTGTGTGTTGCTGGCGTTTTAAGGGCTCCTAATCGAGAGCAGTTTGGTTGTGAGTTATAATTTTTCCTATGGTAGTTTGGGTGGGGTGGTTGTTGTTGAGTTTGTTTATGTAGGTAAGCTGAACGTTGATTGTGAACCGAGTGCATTTCGAACTGCGCTTGGTTCCTGCCAAACTGTTTGCTGGCGTTGTCCATTTTGGTTTCCCCAAAACAACTAGACGACATAGTGAGATTTTTATAATCTAAAGTTACGCCAAATTTGATGAACCAATCCGTGCCCATCAGAATTTGATGTTTTGAGTCTTGGACGACTACATAGTCGTGTGTGTTTGGCCGTCCATTCATGTATATGGTGACTAAAGCCATTCCCATTGTATGAATGGGGTGTTGGCCGTAGTCGCAGATTGTGGCGATGTTTTCCTTTCTAATTTCAGCTCCTAGTTTGCGAGCTACGTTTTCCCTAATAATTGAGCAATCAGCCCCGGTGTCGAGAAACAAGTGTAAAGGGAATTCCTGGTTCATCCTTAGGGATGTAATTAATTTGATAGCTGTTTCAGGGATGGTTTGTTTACTTAAATAATGTCTCTGTTTACCAACTATTTCCTGTTGTTGAGCTATGGGATTTTTGATTTTGATAGATGCCATTGAATTTTTGTTTTGGTTTCTATCTATATTACTATCTGTGTTTGTGTTTACATTTCTATCAGGTGGCCTACTATGTATGGTAGAACGGCTCGGCCCGGCTGTTCTCTCTAGTAGTTTAAATGTTGCGAGGTCGTGTTAGTTGTGTTGTTGCGTTGTGGGAATGTCATGTTTTGCCTGTTGGCATTTCTGCCCGCAATTGAATTAGGATGGACGAAGTTTGGGATGAAATTTTGCCCTTGGTAGTTGGAATTGTTTGGATTTGGGTTTCCGTTTTGGTTACGTGTTGTGTTGGGAGTGGAATTTCCTGTTTGACTTTGACTTTGATTAGAGTAAAAATTTGGTTGACGTTGTTGTTGATTTCGATTGAAATTAGCATTTCTGGGATAGGGCTGTTGGTTGATGAGTGGTGCTCTTGGGGAATTGTTTTGGTAGTTGTTTCCTTGTTGTGGAAACTGTAGTTGAGGGCACCGTTTGGCGCCATGTCCCAACTTGCCACATAATTGGCAACTTGTTTGTGACCAATCGGTAGGCTGACGAAATTGTTGTTGTGGATTCTGAACTACGTTCTGGTTTGTCTGGGGTTGGGTTGGGTTTGGGCGTGGTGCCTGACGTGTACGTAGTTCGGCTACCTCAGCTGATAGAGACGCAATGGTTTGTTTAAATGCTTCTAAATGATTATCTGACGTCACTGATGCTACTTCTTGTTTGATGCTTGCCCTAGCTGGTTTTAAATGTTCTGTCGCGTCATATCGCACAAGTAAAGTGCGTAACTGTTCTAGGGTAGTTGGAGCTACAGGCTGCATAAGGACGAAATTCCGGGGCCCGTCTAGTAACCCGGAAACCGTAGTTTCTAACTGTTGCGCTAGGCCGATATCCGCCCAACGAGTACCGAAGGAGGTCTCGAGTCTGATTAGGAATGCATTTGCCGTCTCTCGGCATTGTTGTCTCTGCTGAAGTAAATCAGCTAATGGAATTTGTGGGTCAGGTGTGGTTGGAATTCTTAGTAGCAGGGCTGTGAAAATAGCCTCCAATGTGGTGGCCTCATCGTTAACTGTGGCCTTGTTTAAAACTAACCAATCCTGTACTAGTGGAGTTGTAATAGCTTTCTTTAGAAGCTGTTTACTTGGTGTAATTCCGGACTGAACATCCGCAATGTATGCGGTGTACTCCGTTTGAAATTCCGTAAATTCGTTAGTATATAGAACAGGCTTAGTATAGGTGGGCATGGGAAGCTTCGGCTTTTGGTAGGCCATCTTTCTTATTTTTGGGAATATCTGCCTTGTTTCTATTTCTATTTCGTTTTCAAATAGTCGAAAATGACCCTCTTCGTCCTCTTCTAAGTTAATATACAGTTGTTTTAATAATTCCTTCTGAGCCTTGCGTCTTTCTCTTTTCTCTACTTCGGGTGACAATGTTAATTTGACTCTACTAGTTTTAACTATTTCCGGAGATACTACAGCCCGCCTACGCTTTTTAGGGTTTTCTGGATTTGGGTCAATTAAGTCTTCTAACTGATTAGTTATAATTTCTAACTCGGCCTCAAGTTCCTCTATTTGGTGCCCGGAATTATTTAAGAAAATGTTTTGTACCTTTGTTGGCGATGAAATGGCATCGGCTAATATGTCCGGATTTGTAACGGGTAGACTCTCGAGTTGATTAGCAAGTAACAACTCGTCCCGCAATGGTGTGCCAAAGAGCTCCGATGAGGACTCCTCCGCTGAAGACTCGACAGGACGGAAATCCGGCTGAAGAATTGAGGGTTCTTCTATTTCGTCTGAAAATGTCCCGTCCGAGGTTAAAGTTGATTCAGTAGGTTTAGTAAAAGTGTCGTCTGAGTAATCTACCAGGTTTTCGTCCTCGTCTTTGATTCGTTGATCTAGTTCTTGTTGTTTTCTGGTTTGCCTCCGATGCTCATAATTCTTTGGAGTTTCGGCAAAAAGTTGTCGTGGTGACGGTACTGGTGCTGGCGACGTCAGTAACGGCGGTGGTAGATTCAAGAACGGGTAGGTTTCTATGCTTTCCGTTCGTGGAACTGTTTCTTGTTCGGTGTAAGTATTGAAGTCCCAATATATTAATGTTACGTACTCTGGGTCGCGGCAAGGGATTGCTGTTATTGTTCTGCCTGGTATTGGCGTATCTTGTGCGTCTTGTGGTGTCGTGAGTGGTTCGGGTATTTGTTCGTTAGGGTATCTTTGTTGGAACTAGTCACGAGTGAAAACTGTTGTTGTGTGGGTCAGACAATCTTTACTAGTGTACTCGGCTCTAACGTATTTACGGTCGTGGCTTGTGTTGAATTTTGGTGAACTGCACTTAATTTTAACTTTTTGCACTTCCACTTCGTTTTTGGGTGAGATTTTGTCTTTTTCACTTTGTATATTGTTTTTACTTAAAAATCTGTTCATTACTGTTCAAACGGTAGTTGTTATTAAGTTTACTAAACTTATTATATCCTAGTCAGTGTGTTTCGCCCATAGCGCACTGTTTTAATAGTTATTTTCACTTAACTAAATAATGTTAGAAATTGTTCAAAATTATGGGTCTCGGTTTCCAACTGAAAAGCTGAAACCACGCACCCCACCAGTGTTAAGGGTCCCTCAGTAGTAATTATGAGTTACTATGAGAGGTGCTTGGCTAATATGAGAGGTACTATATATAATGTAATATGATGACTGTGTAACTGTATGAGTGAGTGGATGAGTAAATGATAGAGTGTAGTAAGTAGTAGTAGACAGTGTAACAGTAGTAAGTGTTTATTACGATGTAGTTTACTGTGCCAATGTGTGGCTGGTTCACTCGAGAGTTGGTACTACACTAACTATTCTAAAGTGTGAAAGGAGCTGAGCCTCCCTCCGTCTCATACTTCCTATTGACATTACATTGAATGATAACAATAACATTACTATTAGGACATCGTATGTACGATGCCCTAACACCGGTGAAGTTTGTAGTAACTGAGAAAACAAAAATACAGAACTAAACAATTTACATTTTTTTTTAAATTTCAGGAGAAGCGTTGTTGTAATTCTGAGCTCAGCCGTAAATCTTGCCTAATATTTCCAGCGGACTTTTAAACTTACAGTGAAATACGTGTCAATGCCTAAAGTAACTTGTAGTTTTCTCCTTCCAAAACTCAATGCCCCATTTTGAAAGCGGATCAGCTGTTGACTGTCAGCAATGAGAAGAGTGGAATAAAGTTTACGGACATAATTTTTCTTCATCTGACTTTAAGGACGATGCGCAGATGCCGAATTTCTCATCTAGTTGCTTTCGAATTCCAGGCATAAGAAATATGAATTTAAATAGTTAAAATCTTTAAGTTGCAAAACTGACTGAATAAAATCTTGAGTTTTTATGTTTGAAAGATTTTGGTAAATTCGTAAGTAGATTTAATAAAGTTCACAATTTACTCAAAACGAAATGTTATGAGGTGTATGCTGCATTTATATAGGTATCGATTAGCAGTATAATTAGATTTGAAGTTTAAATAATTTGAAAGGTATCATTGACAGATAACAGCCATTCAGTTAGATGTCGTCCACAATAATGAAGTAATCAAAATTTTCAGATTTCTAGGATCCTTCATTATCTCACGGTCGTCAGCTTACCCATTGCGAAAATTGCTTTCTTTAACATAGGATGTTATCAATATCTATTAACATGTTGTTTCTTGTTTGGCCTTCATCATTTACGAACGACTCCTATTGAATTTAATGTGCCACCTAATGTTTTAATAAGTAGGTGAGTAAGTTTAAATGAGCTTCTCTATACTCTATACTGCGGGTATTTTATAGGGAAACTTTAAATTGGACCCTTTAAAAACTTGCTATTGACAGTGAAGAAGTTGCTTTATCATCTTATATTGGATGTACAAGTGGCTTGTTATACATTGTAAATCAAGAAAATGATATATGTAACCTAATGTGTACTCTCCAGTATTTTTAAGTATGCCTTTAAAGTAATTTAAGTTTTTCTATGCTATATGCAATACCCGTCATTTGGCAATTTAATTCCACTTTTCCAGAGTAGGTGCCTCACTAAATAATAGTTTTACTTATGGCAATCACTTTAGTGTAAAAATGAATTTATATTGGATTTCAAAATTATGGTCCAGCCATTTCTTTAATATTTATGATTATGATTTTGTTTGAATAACCTTTACAACATAATATTTTATAACTGTGTATAACATGCTTGCCCATTGCCCACTCAATAGTTTTACCTGTATTTTGTATTATTTACTAATTTATACGTTACAATTTTTAACATGTGAATTAGCATGAATTGCAATTTTGTGTTAGTTAAATGGCAGTATAATATGTTGTGGTTGTTTTTATTGGTCAGAATTGATAATTTTGTGACATTAACTTTTACAGCACAAATTGTTTCGTTCAAAATTTATTACAAAGTACCTAATTAGCATTTTACGTAAAAGGTGCAGATGCGTGCGTCATGTTAGGGCATAAATACATTTTTATTCATTGCTAATTGCTATGTACATAAGTAGGTTTTGAATTCCGTCAAAAAA
>OX461808.1:148726653-148765360 GCA_949802685.1 Dicyrtomina minuta | reverse complement strand
CAAAAAATAATACGCTGCTATTGCATAAGAAGTATAAGAAGAAATACAGTTACATATATGTATTACTAATATATTTATTTTACCTATAATTATATAGGTATTTTATATATATATTACGGGATTAGGCCGATGTCTCACCGGGACTGTGCTTCATGGTGGAATGTCAAGTCAAGTCTAATTATGGCTCTAAGATTAAACTATAAATTAAGTTAATTTTCGAAACATTCTGGCAAATAAAAAATCAAAATGACCTATATCCAATTTTAAGCTAAAACCAAAATGCACTTTCTAAAATCTTGAAAACGAAACTTATCAGGATCCTTAAAGCATATAAATAGAGTGAAGAGTATAGAAAATTTTAGCTTTTCAAAAAATCATTAGAAAAAATACAATTTTGAAAGTTTTAAAATCCTGTACACGATATATTTTGTACCTTTTTAAATGATCGAAATAGGAAATATTTAAAGGTTTTTTATATTTCCATAAAATGGAAACGGAAAGAAAACATTTGATGCCTTTTATAAAAACTAGTGAAATTAGAATTTCAAGCATGTGTCTGATTTATAGTTTGTTTCGTTGATTTGACATAGCTCATTTTTATTCTATCTTTATTATTGGAAATGGGTCATTTTGGCACTTATATTAGGCTTCACTTATATGGTACTATACCTATATTATGTATTGTTCGAGTTTTTTTTTGTAATGCGACTAAAAGGTTTTACATCAGAAATAATTTTACATTTAAATGGGATTTTAATTTTAAAGTTGCTTCTACCTCGAATTTTCTGGACGAATATAATCTCAGTCGCTGCATTTTTCTTCTTTATACCGCGTGTACCTGAGTCATTCTTTCCGTCATATCCATGTCAAGCCTATTTTCAAAATTTTAAATAAAATTCATTACATTTGCTGCAAAATAGTTATTGCAATAAAAGCATAATAAATTCTGCTTGCAGCTTGCCTCCCTGCTTTAGTACTGTACTGAAATTAAGTGTAAATAAACAGCATGTAATTACTGTAAATTGTCAAACTGACATTGATAGTCATTAGACTGTTAATGATACCAGTCATAAAGACAGCCAGCGCAAAATGTCACAAAATCTTTAAAGTTCTACCAGTTGTGATTGAATATTTAATTTATGTATAAGAACCAAAACACCAGATTTTTATTTAATATCCAAATTCCTAATGCACTTTTTTATTTTTGCGTGACTCACTTTAAATAATTTGTATTGTTTTTTATTTCGCATTAGATACATCAATATGTACCTAGTAATGTGAACACATTAAAAACACAAACTATCTTAACTATCCATGAAATTATAGTTAAAAGCATGCAGAAATAATTACAGTAAATATCCGAATAAGCGCAAGCCAGATTAACTACCGGGCACGGTTTCTCAAATCATCCCATCGCCTATCATTTATTTTATAGAAATTTGTAAGGCATTCTAAAATTTTTATTTTTTCCTACGCAATTAGCCTACCAGCCAAACTAAATAATTTACTGAAAGGAAATGTAAATTTTAACGCCAATGCCCAACATTGGGCTACGTACACTGCACTGCAGCTAACATGTAAGTTTTCAGCAGATAATAGCACAGCAGGTCTTCTATAACGTACGGGGTAATCCGCGGAGCAATAATGCGACGCGAGGCGTTCCATTTAGAGACATGCGGTAGTTGAAATATATGATATGCGTTAACTTATTTTATCCTAATTAACGTTCCAGGTGCAATGTTTACTAGCTATATTTTGTTACCCATGACAGTGGAAACAGTCAAAGTTAAACTACTCTTTTGCAAATTTAAATTTGCACCCATAAACCACCACAATTTTAAAAAAAACAAGAAATAATGTAGGCAATATAATATTCGCAGAAAAACTAGTTTGCGTCAAGTGTGAAATATTTGGATAGAAAAAGATGTTTCTTCCACTGGTATTCCATTTTATGATTAACCGATAGAATTTCAGTCCCATTTTAGAAAAATTACTAACAAAAAATTACCATGTCACCCGTATTCGGAATTGTGGTAGCGCTTCTGGTAGTTTTTGATTCACTTCATTCGTTTCCGCTGGCCTCAAACTCAAGCTTCTTACACCAAAGTAAGTTTTTAAAATTGAAAACTGATAGTATTTTGTGTGTAAAATATTTGTCTGTATGTAATTTAAAATAATTAACTGCTCAATCTTATTGTTTTTTTTTAAGTAACTATCAGCACCCGTGGTGTCCAAACTGAGGCTCCGGAGTCTTTGGGAAATGCAGATGAAAATGGCAATTTTTTTCAAGGGGACATCGTAGTTCATCCCAGTCAAATATCCCAGACGAAAACAGGATTAGTGGACGAAACCAAGCGCTAGTTAAACAATGAAATTGTTTACGTTCTGAGTGATGCATTTAGTAAGCGTAGAGCATAGTTGTTTCTACCTATTTATTTTTTTCTATAAATAAAATCCTAATTTACAAATATTTCTTATAAATGGTCGAAACTACACGTAGCAATATGACAATTTTTTAAGTGTTTCTAATTAGCAAATTTTTTATGCACTATTTTTTAAGCCACACGTGAAAAGGTAACCATCGAGGCGTCGATGAATATGATTGCCAAAAAGACATGTATTACATTCAAGGAGCGGTCAAACGAAATAAACTACCTTTCGATCGAAAATTCTTCCGAGGGTTGTATTTCTAGTGTAGGAATGGATGGAGGGAAACAAATACTAAATCTTGCCAGCAATTGCGTTTAAAAGGCAATTCCAGCTCATGAATTCATTCACGCTTTGGGATTTTACCACGAGCAGTCCAGAACAGATCGGGACGATTACGTCGAAATAAATTGGAAAAACATCCAAGAGGGTAAGTTTGACAAGAATACAAATGTGTTTTCTAATTACTAATTTCTAATTACTTATTTTGTTAATACAATATATTTGTCATTTGTAGGAAAAGAATATAATTTCATTAAGTATGAAGCAAATTATATTCAACCTTATGACACTTATTATGATTATCATAGTGTAATGCACTACGGTGCAAAGGCATTGAGCAAAAATCCAGAAATAAATACAATCACACCAAAGAAAAACGGCGTCGAAATCGGCCAAAGAGATGCTCCAAGTGATATCGACATTGAAAGAATTAACAAAATGTACACGTGCCTGTAAATGTGTAATTCAAATATTGGCAGCAATTGTTAGAGCACTAAAACATTTATTTTCTCGTAATGTAATAAACAACAAAACAAGCTCGCCTAAATTTATATAGTTAGTAAAATGTATGTAATTTTTAAATTGAGTAAAAATATTAAACAATTGCAAACCTAAATTAAAGCAAAAAATTGATTATTGTTAAATGTGTAATGATTAATTGTTCGTAGTCATTAATTTCAAATTTCTAATCGAATTAATAAATAAAATATCCTAAATTATAATGCTTGATTTCTGCAAATATGTACAATTGGTTTTGCAACGACTTGAATGTAACTGTCATATTAGCGATTTCTTCGTCTTCAATGCATATTTTCGTGTATCCACTTGACATATTTAGTAACGTCAGTGAACACTTTAGGGTAATCAGCACGCCCGCAGCCAATTCCCGCAGAAACAATTCCTCTAAGGACAAACGATCTGTTTGAAAGATGGAAACCAAAAGGTCCTCCAGAGTCCCCATGACACGCTCTCCTACATGCAACACCTATTTGTCCAACACATAACACTGTGTCATAAATTATTTCAGTAGGCTTAGATGCATAGGCTTGACGACACACTTCCAATGGTACAATTGCTAACGTAACTTTCGAAGGAACATCTGGTACTTTTTAGTCCCCTATTTTGTGATGCAGTCCCCATCCAGTCACAATGCAGTCCCCTTTGGGGACAAATTCAGGTGCAGGTAAAAGAGCAGGCTGAACTTCTGGTGTCCAGATTAATTGGCCTTCAAGTTTAATAAGGGCAATGTCATTCAGTGAGAATTTGTTTGGTATGTAGCCCTCATGTACAATAATTGATTTAATCGCTGGCTTTTGCTCGCCGCTCTTCTCATTGCTTAGGTTATGTTTACCTGCGTATACATAATATCCGTCATTTTTGGAATCCGGAACACAATGTGCGGCAGTAACTATGGTATTTGCATTAATAATCGTTCCTCCACAATTATGGCTATGAGTTAACGTCAGAAATATTGAGACCATGTGAGGGAATTCATGCGGCTCAGTAACAGTCCCTCCAACTATTCTTGAATTTTGTCGAGATTTTATGGTTTCAACTCCTTGAGGTGAGACACACTTGAATTCTGGGCAAGCAACACTAGGTCCTCTCCCTGACAAACATAAAAAATATTATTATTGTTGACGTTCTTATTAGTACATCTTAATCATAAACAGCTATGTGGGTTTCTAAAACTATAGCGCATACATAGTTTATTGTAAAATATTTAATTTAGAAGAAATTTTGCATGACAAATTGTTTCAGGGTTCTTAACGTTTCTTAATAGGAGAAAACAACACAATTTATTGGTAACTATTATTAAGCTTGAGTAACCAATCAATTTCCATTTAAGAAAGACACAATTTACTTGATCTTCATTACTTTCAGAAAATAAGGTAGAGTCCCGTAACGGAGGCTGAATTTGGGCTGACACGAAATAATTTTGAGAGTACGAACATATTCCTTTTCCAATCCCTTTCCGTAGTTTTATTACTACATTTTCAGTCCAAGCTGATCCTGTCAGTACATATACACAGTAGTGCAATAGACAAATTATAAAATAATATTGTAAATAGAACCTTCAACATTTTAATACTTTGCTTTGAAAATTGCTAGATATTCATTTTTAATTGAAATTTGACCATTGTGATATTTTTGTATTAATTTGAATATTTTACCTCCGATATAAAATGCAGTTAGAGAAGCTATCACAAGTAATGTATAGTTCAACTTCATTTCTGTGATTTTTTCTAAGACCAAATTTCTTGTGAATCGTGGGAAAACAAATTTTAGAAATGTGTTCGAGATCAATAATTATAAATGGTTTCACAAAGCGTTTAAGTTGTCCTTTTGCGCTGATGTTTAATGTCTACAGCAATGCTTGTACGTATAGGATGTGATAAAGTTAGTCTAATTTAATTTATTGATTCTTTAACAACAGTAATATAAGCATTGTTTAAGCTTTTAACACACATAAACAGGATTAAAAGTCCTTTTATTTCATAATTAATTGAAATTAATGTAAAAGGATTGGTACTTTTACTCATCACTTTATAATGTTTTGGCTTTTTTACGTCAGCACGAAGATAGAAAATACTACCTACAACGATGGTATAGAAACCAAATATGCTTCAAAGATTAATTATACTCCTATTTGAAGTTTAAATAAAATTAACTCAAAAAGTTAAAGAATCTGTTTTTGTTCCTCTAGTATGTTAGTCGATAAAACCGAACATTTGTTATTCATATGCAGTAAACTGCAACCTTAATTGCACGTGTATATATATGCTTCTAGATTCTAGATACCTATATTATGAGATAATTCTCGCCTTTTGTATTTTCACAAATTTTTGGGTAGGAAAGCTTAGAAAGTGAAACATAAAATTACAAAAAGAATCAAGCAATTTAATTTAATACGTATGCAACTGCTAATTAAATAGCTGTACACACACGATGGAGTATGGAGAGTTATATTTATTTCTTGGCTGCAGTAGAATTGGCAGTTTGAATACACTGATCGAAAGTATAGCAGCTTTTTAAGAATGAGCAGTACGGCCTAATAAAATACATTTACTTAACTATTAGTTAGTTAGTTACAATACACTTTCCTATAGGCAAAAGCCCCTGGTAGGATTGCATTTTTTATTGACCACAGTTATTTTTAAATATATTTTACAATTTAGGAATGCAATTTTGATTTTAAATACTTCTACCACATTAGTTGTAAATATGTATTGAGTTCCATATTGTTTTATTATTCATTTAATATGTACCTATTAAATATTATTACTAGTTAAAATTATTTTTTCTTAAATTTTAAAAATCGTCTTTGAATATACGATAAATATCTTATACTTATATTACTCCCGATTTAGACGCTATTTTAGAGTTTGTTTTCTTCGCTCGTCCTTCTATTCCATGTAATTTGATCATTGTTAAAGTCTTTGCATGAACGCTCCCTCGCTTTGCTTGTTTTTACAAGTTAACTTACTAGTTGTAAGTCATAAGTATAGGCACACACCCAAAATAATGAAAACTTTGTGTATTCACAAGTTCAAAATCAGCAATGAATTTGATTGTTTTGTTGTTTTGTAATATTGTAATATGAAATCTATATAAATAAAGAAACTCTGTAAATCCTTCTAATTTGTAATTTGCAATAATAAATACAGATTTAAAATTTATTCCATTTTTTAAACATAAAAAATCAAGATTTTATTCAGTCACATAAAAGATAAAAGTAGTAGTAGTGTGCGTATGTGTGATCACCCCTTATGTGTGATCAGTGGCCGCCGTTCAAATATTACCGCCTTTAAAAATCTGTCCATCTAATATTCATACAACCTATAGTCGCAACTATCTTCACTACTGATTTCAGCTTCTTTCCTTGAAAACTCTGGCTATGTAAAATTACGAAAGTTTTGAGTACTTTTTTGAATTGGTCACATTTAAGACCCTACTTTACCATTAACTTTAAATGTATTGATCACATTAAGGGCACTTGGGCCGTTGTAAGACTTTCCGCAGTTTTTTCGTACAATGACCTGTATCTCTTGCAACTTTTAATTTTCGACACTGATCATTTTTTTGTACATACAGTATTAATAGAGAAGTACAATGATAGCTTCTTCGTTATTGTACGTTGTCTGTGGAAAAAGATACAGATTTTCAAAGTTGATAAAAAATGAACCCGATCACACATACGCACTCCCCCACTACCTAATACCGAATTTTAAATTTTTTTGAGGTACCCTGCAACTATTTACACATTATTTTTTAATATTGAATTTAATATCAGCTTTAAATTTGTCACTATAAGTCAATGCTGGCCTATGCATCTGAACCAAGTAATTTTTGCCCTGTCTACATATACTTATGTAGTCACAATTAGTCACTAGAGAAAAAAAGAATTTTTCTCGAGTCCAATAAAAGAAAAATTCTTGTTTCACGTGTTGCGAAGTATCAAGGCAAGTTTTGTGGAATACTTTAAGACAAAAAATGTACAAAATTTAGCATTTTGAATTGAGCATCAAGCCGTTGGAGGAATGCGATATCCATCGTTGACCTTCATTCTGGTAGGGGCTGCTTCAAATGACTGTCCACGAAAATGACCGCTTCTTCGAAACTCCTTTGCTCTGTAAACACCTTCGTACTTGCGTAAAACGACCGCCGCGATCGAACAAATCACCAACTGTAAGTTGATACCATGTAAGTTACCCGTATTCAGTCACATTTTAATTAATTTTTCAATTTACTAGAATCAGCTGAAACTGTACCAATGATAATATCTTAATAAATAGAAACACACATTAAAAATTCTTATGTATGACTTACAATAATTTTGTAAATTCCAGGAGAAGCATTGCTTTGATTCGCAGTTCCAGTAAAATTGCGCATGAAGGTCCGGTGAAGTCAAGTTCCAGATTTCCATAAAGGATTCGATGCTTAAAGGGAAAATAATATATTCACCATTGTTGCAAATTGAAGGTCATATTTTGAAAATGGATCACCTTCTTTTTTTGCAGCTGTGGCACTGAATGTCAGGGACACGATGATTGGGGACAAGTTTCTTGTGTCAACGCGTAGTTCCTTTTGACATTTTCATCTTGAAGTAAATAATTGCTTATATATTTCGAGACATCTGTAAGATTTGGTGTGGCTGAATAAAACCTTGTTGTTGTTTAATGAATTGTGTAAAGATAAGAAAATGTATTAATTGAAATTAAAAAAACGAATTGCAATTGACAAGGTGCATATCGAATTACGACTGTGGAAAAAAACTATCATCTATCAATTATAAATTGCATTCATTCAATTACGTGCATAACACATCCATGATATTTTGGCTGCAATTTTTAAAAGTAGAGCACTCGGTCAATTATATGATATAAAAGTACCTACAACTAAAAGTATGTGTTAGCGTGTAATATAATTGAAGGCATTCATAAGAAAAATGAATCATTGTTTATAAATTGGGACTTTTAATAATCACCGTTTATCAATTATGCCAAGCGCGGGATCGTTCACTAATGATTTCATCAGGTGGGTCTAGTCGTGTACTGGTACTGATGACATGTCATGTTGATGGCAACCACTTATGCAATGGTTTAGCTGATGACATGGGGGTCCTATATAGTGTCCTTAAAACGAAGGTTTTTTAATAACATCATTTATGGACAACCCCTGACATAGATTCGTTTTCTTTCAATTCAATTGAAGTGGATTATATTCAATTACCTACATAATTAAAAACTTATGTAATAGATGAATATATTATTGGTTGCAAGCAAAGAAGTTTATAGATACCTTTCAAATTTAATGCATATATATTAGTGAAATGTGAATTATTTTTAAAAATCAATAATAAATAAATACGTACGGGATCGTCTATAAATAATGTCATGGGTATAGTCTGGTATATGAATGACACGTCATGTTAAAGATAGCTGATTACGTATTATTAAAATGATGGCATGGGGGTCGGGTAGTTGGATCTGGATCCTAAATGACAGACCGATAACTTGGGTTACATCCTTTATGGACCCTCCCTTTTGCACTTTAAACAGAAATATTGTTCTTCTATGTGTAAAACATTTAGAGTTTAAAAATTGTAAAAGTTGTAATTTATTACAACAATATGTCGCTATGTGACTGACGATGAGTAAAATCCTGATCCATTTAAATAAAAATATTAAATATATGAAATTTTGAGGTTTACCCCGCGTAGTATTGGAGACACATAATGTTAAAGCATAGCAGACCCCCGCGTAATATTAGAGGCCAGCGTTCCTCATGTGTTTGTTAGGGATTGTCCATAAATGGACTTCAAAGATAGGTCAATATACTTGTACATTCAAGACATCCCATGTTAAGGATAAACATTAACGCTGAATGGTTTAGGTGACGGCAGGGAAGTTCTGATTCCTAAAACTTGAAAGTTTCTATGACATCATTTATGCACGACCCTATTCCATTTAAAGCTTTTTGAGTATGTTCAGTTTCAGAAAGACGGTAATTATAAGCAAACATAATTTAAACATTGCATTTACTGCAAGTTGTAATTTTTTCGTTTTCACTAAAATTTTCCACTGTTATTTCCACTGAATTTTCTTGACTTTTCATTTCAAGAAATTTTCAAAAATTGAAATTTGAATAAAAAAGAGATAAGCCATTTTGCAGCCGAACGACTATACTAGCAGTAGTTACTAGTCACAGTAGAAGATGTTATGATACATTTCATTTGAATCTGTAGTTTCAAGTAAGGTAGGTTCCCATGTTAGTGACAATAATAAATTCGCCATTGTTGCAAACTGAAGGTCACATTTCGAAAGTGGATCACATTCTTTTTTTGCAGCTGTGGCACTGAATGTCAAGAACACGGTCAACGGTGATTGGGGACAAGTTTCTTGTGTCAACGCGCAGTTGCTTTGAACATTTTCATCTTGAAGTAAATAATTACTTAATTATACATTTGGAGACATCTGTAAGATTTGGTGTGACTGAATAAAATCTTGATTTTTTATTTAATAAATTGTGTAAAGATAAGAAAATGTATTAATTGAAATTAAAAAAACGAATTGTAATTGACAAGGCGCATATCAAATTACTACTGTGGAAAAAAAACTAATCAAAATACCTACACACCTAAGTATGTATAGGTTCGTTTGCAATTATTAAAGGCATTGATGAGAAAAATAATTGATTGTTTATAAATTGGAAGTTATAATAATCACCGGTTATGTATTGCGATTTGTAAGGGATCGTCCACTAATGATGTTATCGGGTTGGTGTGACTTGTCGTGTACTAGTACTGATGCCATGACACGTTAAAGATAACCATTTATCATTGGTTTAGCTGATGACAGGAATCCTCAAGTGTCCTTAAAACGGAAATTGTTGCGATGACATCATTTATGGACAACCCCTGACATAGATTAATTTATCTCAATGCAATTCAAATGGATTAAATTCAACTATGTACCTACACTTATTTAATGGGTTGTAATCATTGGTTGAAATCAAATGTAATCTACCTTTATTAATAAAATAAGAATTTTTTTGAATAGCTTCATTGATTAAATGAGAATAGGATCGTCCATAAATGATGTCATGGGTATGGTAAGTGGGTCTAGTCTGGTATACGGATGTCACGTCATCTTAAAGATAGCAATTTAATTAATGTTAAGTTAAAGTGATGGTGCATGGTGGTAGGTGGATCCTAAATGACAGAGCGATAACTTATTTTGTGACATCATTTATCGACCCTCCCTAATGCATTTCAAATGGAAATATTTCTTCTATGTAAACTTTGAGAGTTTAAAAATTGTGAAGATTTTCATATTTTTCTTACATGTCGCTGGCGCCATGTGACTGAATAAAATCCAGATTCATTTAAATAAAATCATTATAGACATGCACGTTATGGTATTGGAGTATAATAATATAACAACTCTGCATTTCCATTGCAACACAGTACAAGTTGTGGAATCACTCCTGTTAAAAACTGCATGAATAATTAACGCACTTATTTATATGCGCAGAGTTATCCCATTTAGTCCTCCGCAGTTCAATAAAACGAATTCTAAATTAATTGCGAGGAATCAGGCCGTACACACATCACTCACATACAATTCAGTGTGGAAAATAAACAAACGAAATACATGCCGCTAATTACCTGTACTAACCTACCCTACATACTCTATTACAACGAACCGCGTTGTATTAAAACTTGGAGGTTTACCCCCGCGTTGAATTAGATACACGTAATGCTATAAAGCATGGCAGACCCCCGCGCTATATGTATTCGGAACAACACGTAATTATTTGAAATTGCACACTGATAATTGATTTTGATTTGCAAATCCCAAATAAAAATATTCATGATTATTTTTCCTGGCTTGGAAATATCCCGGGAAAACTTGGAAACAATCTTTTCTTTTCAAAAATTCCCAATTGGACGAAAAATAAATATTGGATTCTGCATCCAGGTGCTTTTCACTTGTGTTTTAAAGCCGTATTTTGAATAGGAAAAGCTTTAATAATAATAAAAATTGAAAATTTCCTTTATTTCTATTTTCTAATCCAGTCTTTTTTTATATCAATCGTTATCATGTAGGTGGGCTGGTAATCAATGCACAATTAAAGGACTGGAACCCAAAAAAGGAGAAAACTTCCGGGAAGTTCTTGGTAGCAGTTAATTTGAAATTCGATTCCCGACAATGTCCACAGAAGAATTTACTAATGTTTGCATGTTTAAACAAAATATTCTCAAAGGAGATGAGCAGTTAGCCATTTTTTTATTCATCGGGTACGGGTTAAACATTGATTAAAAAAATTTTAGTTTTAACGGAATTTAAGTTTAGGGATTAAGCATTTTCTTTTGGTTGCACTTTGTCTCCTAGTAATTAAGTAACTACAAATGTTCAAAACTGTATTTACAGAGCCAAATTTGACAAGACTCAGGTTCAGTTCAAAACAAACGCGAGAGAAGTCAAAAGAAGTTCTTCATTTGGGTGTTTAGTTCTTTCGTTGCCCGAAAAATGCAAATTAACAACGAGTTTATTTGTGTGTGATGGCGGAGAAAGGGGTTGCATGTAAGTAAAGCACCCTCTATAAGTTACTTTGTAAATCTAAATTCATGAATGTGATACAATTCTGAAAATATTTTTTACATACAATTTTTATTTAATATATTTATATGGCGTTTCAGCAGATATTTTGACTAGAAACTTGAATATTAAAAGTTAAAAATAAATTTTCTTAAAGTATAGCTTTCAAAAATTATGAATTTTGGTTACTTAGACGGGATCATCATTTGAAATTCAACTTTTTAGTTGTTTGTTTTTGAAACCCACATTTTGCATAGTTTTCAGGTAATAAACGAGAAGATTTCGTTGCATGGAATTGGCTTCTTGGGACCCATCGGTGGTGACGCGCACTTTGACGTCACTGTTCAAATTAGGAGAAGGGTTAATGGTTCCTGACAGTGGGACGTTTACGAAAAATATTTTTGCCCGGAATGGGAAGAACTTTCATTTCTTGTTGGACGAGCCCATTGTAATAGAACCCAAAACATACGACCGCAGCTGGGCCAACTGTTATAACATATATTTCAGTTTGAAGGTAATGTAGGACAAAGCAAAATTTTATTCGTTTTTGAAAGTTGCAGCAAGTTGTTTTTGTTTCATTGAATGACTGTGTAGTTGAGGTGCAGGTGATGCGGTATAACTTTGAGCATTTGTTTATTTCATTTTAATACGCGATGCAATGGGAGGAATAATGTGAATTGATTGAATTTGAAATTTACTGAAGCATACAAATATCGTTACCGTCAATGCAAAGTGGCCGTTCTCCAAAATCTGCTAAAAGCATAATTGTCGTTCTCCACGTTTCAATATACTGAAGAAATTTGGATATCGGTCACTTTGCTTTTAGTCAAAAGTGGAAAACGGCCATTTTTCATTGACAGTGCTGATATCACCTGTGAGGACAACAAATGATTTAATTGGATTACTTCCGTAAGCCCTAATAATCCTCACTGATGTTTTCAAGTTTGAGCAGTACGCGTACGCGGGTCTTTATTAATGCGAGGGTCCCCAACTCCAATTGTACGCGGGGATTAAAAGCTTGAGTTTAAATGCGGGGGGTACTATTACAAGATATGCAATATTTCTGGTTTTCAAAAACAGGAAAACTAAAGATTTAGCACGATTCAAAACAATGTAAATGGGATATTTTGCAATTTTTAAAAACAAGTAAATGAATTGTTATGCTTTGCTCTTTTTAAAAATTGTAAAGGAAGCATTATGTTTATGTACCTTTTGAAACCAAAACTACTACAGTATCTTGCACTTTTTAAAACAATATAAATATTGATTTTTTCATTGGTAAAAACTTGTAAATTAAAATTATTCGCATTAAATTTTATTTCATGAAATCTCATTTACTGTATTGTTAGACATAATGCTTTTATTTCTAGCTTACAAAGATAAGCTAAACTTTGATTCTTCCCTCGTGATATACTGTAAAATTCGGTTATAAAGGACCGACGTTTTTAGTCCAGTTTAGCCGAAATCCCGTTTAGTCATTTAAAGGATTTCCCTATAAGCGAAAGCTATTTAAAGTTTTAAAATTTAATTTATTTATAGTCATAAAATGTCAAGTACGAGATATTTACAACGTTTTCAAAATATAATTAGCTATTGAGATACGATGACGAAGTCAGTTATTGTAGTTTGCTTTGTTTTGATTTACCTATGTACTCTGCTCTTTTTATTACAATATCCCTTGGTTAAAAATGACCTATGAAAGGGTTAAAAATCGTAAAAAAACAGTCCATAAAACTAAATATTTCTTATATCGCGTCCCTTAAATTCGGATAATTTTACCATTGTAAACATAGCTAGCCAATCAAATATTTTAAATTCGTCCCAAAATTTTACATTTTGGATTGAACATCAGTCAGTAGGAGAAGTGAAGTTTAAGAATTTACGAGAGTTAATTGAAACTCTACCAATGATTATATTATATGAAATAGAAAAACACATTAAAAATGCTGCCAAATCACCCCATAGTTCGGCTGGATTCAAACATGTCAAATAAGATGCTGAAAAAATCAATTCTAAACCCCATAGCTTTAAAGGTGTGAAACAAAATAAAGATCGAGTTGAATTCGATCTCTGTCGTTCATGTAAAAAAATATCCGGGACGTCAAGTGTGCGATTTTGAATTATGTAAATAAAGTTGTGAGAATCATTGTCACAGACAATTTTGATTATAATGGGCATAAGATTTTTATTAAAGCAAATCAGCTTAAAGCCCAGAGTCAAGACAAAAATCAAAACAGTAGTAGTAGAAGTAGTGGTAGTGATGCAAATATAACAAGTACATATTTCCGTATAGGTTAGAATTATAAACCTTTTTTACGTGATGTATACATATGTACTTTTAATAGTATTGTTATGTTAATTTGTTACATGAACTAATGTTTATTTTTAATAAACTATTTTTTAAAAATTGAATTACCAATTTTGTTTCCACTATGCACGATATACGATGAAAGTGAGTCGTAACCGTAGCCCATATTCCGTTTCTGTGTCGTTTCTATCATGAATCATGAACGGATGTAAATGCAATAGTAACAGTCTTTAAAAATACGCCCCATCTTTTCCTCAGGGATTTTGCTGAGAAGCTCCATGTTGTAATTTTTTTCATTCTTAATCAGAATTTTGTTCCCATGTTTAATTTTTTCAATCTAAAATGTAGAAAGTTTATAGCTTTTTTGTAATTATTTAAGTAGTGACATTCCAGAATTGGTTCATTTATAATCATGCACAAACTAGATTAGACCCCCATAGTAGCGTACAGTAGAAAAGGGATAATTTTTTAAATTACAATTTTTTAACATTGTTAAAGTAAGTAGGTACTTACACGTGGAATCATTGAGTCAAAATAAAGCCACTTATCGCCGCACCTCACAAACGCAGTGTAACGCAAATCTACCAAGCAGACCACAGCAATTAGTTTCATACGAGTCTCATCATGATTTGGAGGAACGATGTTAATAAAGTTGGGATTGTGTAGTATTGTTTGATGAAGCTTTTGTGCAATTGTGACACACTCTCGACTTGCACAAAAAGCAATAATATTGTCTTTGACGTGAGCACATTCTGAACAGGCACGTGTTGCATTACTCCCACAGTGAAAACATTTTCGACCATCTAAAATAAAATAAAATAATTCAGAAACAAGATTTATTACTAAATACACTAAAAATACTAGGTGATTAACGGCTTCAAAAGCGCAACATTGCTCAGATGTTTGAATAAAGTACAATGATTAACACCTTGCATAGCACTTGTAAGATCCAGACTCAAACTTGGAAGAACATATTGAAGCCGCCCCATGAGTTTCCCCTTCGACCGAGGTAGAAAAATGATGAGAGCGGGATTTGGCCTTTCGGCAAATCTCACATTTCCATTGTGACTCATGCTCTGTTCGAAAAGCTCCTGGACCGTCGCCACTTCCGTATTTAAATGTGTGGTAGGTAGAATTATCTGATAGAGAAAGTCACTCGCTCCGTTCACGTAGTGAATGAATGGTGGGAGCCGAAGGGCCTTTTTGAATAGTATGTTCAAAAACTCTTCCGCGTCTGTTAAAAAAATTATGAAGACATTATAATATCGTCTGGGAAGAACCAAAATGACCTACATCCAAATATATGATATTGCTAAAAACAATATCAACTACCTACAAAAATATTCAAATGTGTCTTGAGAGCATTTAAATAAAACATTTTGCACTTTTCAAAAATATGTCAGTAGAATATTTTGCCCGATTTTAAAAACATAGAATTAGAATATTTTACAACTTTTCAAAAACGTATAGTTAGATCATTTTACACTTTTTGAAAACGTGTAATTAGAACATCTGACACTTTTCGAAAACATAGAATTAGAATATTTTGCACCTTTCCAAAAACATGGAATTAGCACATTTTGCACTTTTCATAAACTCCTAATTAAAATAGGCATGTTTCTCATTTTGTTTTTATGACATAGCACATTTTGATTCCAACTGAAATTGGATATGACCTATTTTGGTTCTTCACCGACTATATGCATTTTGTAACATTTGCAATTAACTCTGCCTATACATGGACATTTGATCTTTGAGGTTGTATTAAGCATAAAATATTGTCATTACCCATGCAAGCATAAGAAAGTTTAGGTGTAAACCCGCGTTGAACAAGTTTCTCACGAAATCTCACTACTTGAGCCCCTCTAACAAACTTGGTTGAGCGGAGCGCATTCACGATTTCAACAATGTCCACTTTTATTTCCCGCGTGAGAGGCTCGTCCGTCTCTTTGATGCGAAAGACGAGGTCGTCAAGAATGTCAGTGCAGAAGAAGAATGAGAATAATGCAGTGTCCACATAGGAAGAATTAAAAAGAAACTCAATTCCCTTCTCGCCTAATGAAACATACAAAATGGTTTATATTATAAACTTGAAGAACTTATACCGTATTAAGAAAATGGCCGGGATCATGGAACTAGTTTCAATTACCATAAACACCACGTACGTCTTTTTGTGAGATGTGAGGGCATAATTTCATTAATCCTGGAGATATGGCAGGTACGTCATCTACAACGTATAAATTTCACTAATATATTTCTTTTATTTAAAGCTTTTTGAAGTTATTAGGTATGTCGTATAGCTGATTAAGTAGAGCACAGTTCTTTTTCGCTACTTACTTGACAGGATAGACTGATGAGATTGGCGCTCTGCTGCTACTTGTGAGTATGTCCGTTGTCCCTTTGCAAAGGATTGATTTTCATGACTCCCACTCTGCATGCTAGTTACAGCTGCGTATTAATATTAGGTAAAATTTTTGGTTTTAATTGACAAATTTAATATTCACGAATATAATTCAAGCAAGGCAACTAATATACAGTCAGTATAATACACATGCTATATTACGTCCTTACAATTACTGCAAGTGTATAATAAACATATTCGTAGTTTATATTTTGTTAAATCTTTCTATGTTTAAATTTTTATTACGTGAATGTTTTTGAGAATAATGATTACGGCCAGCAGTGGCATTATAATGTGACGCAAATTGTGAATTATCTCTCTGTTCGACATAATTTGTGCTCGGAAATGACGGAGGAGGTTTAGCCTTTGCATTGAATTCTCTCGGTGAAGTGACCGACCATGAACTGTGTAAGTCTTGCCTCGCCCCAATCATGGTTTGACCTCGCTGCAGACCCATCGATAGTGCCGAATCCCCTGGGGTAATTCTTCCAAAGGTATTTCCATCAAAATTTACCTTTCCTAAATTGATGATTGCCTTCTGGTCTACTGCAATGAAGAAAATATATAGAGGCTCAGCATTTAAATTATATTTCGAAATAAACTCTTTAAAACTTTAAAAAAAATTCCAGAAATGCCCAATATAAAGTGATTTGAGCGTAATACAATTTAATTTATTTACCAGTAGCGAATTCTTCAGAATTAGCGATATCCATTCCACGACTACATGATTCTAGGGCAGTTTGAACATTGCACGTTCTCGAGCCCTCCTCAGCTGATTGGGTTTTCAAGTAATTTTGTTGCATTGGCTCTGTAATCAATTTTAAGGAATTAAAATAAATGAGGTACTTGGACAACTCCGGTAAAGCTAAGAATTTAGTATCTAACTAAAGAAATAAATATTGAGGTTATTCAAATGACAAATCTGCAATAAAAACCTGTGAAAATATGTAGGTAGGTAGGTACCTACATAGTATATTTAAATACTTACCAAGTTTCTCCTGACGTGATACGCATGGAGTGATGTCCATTTCCTCTTGCTTAAAGAGAGATTCATCCCTATAATGAATTTGTTTTTATTGTAAATAAAACATAATGATCAGAATGCGTGCATGAATTTATGCGTATATTTACTCTGTATTTCCTGTAATTGTACTGTATAATATGTTGCTATATTGTGTTTGGAGCTTTAAGGTAGTTGCTTACACAGTCTCAGCGGTAGCGGGGACATAAATGCAATAATAACAGTCTTCAAAAATACGCCTTATATATCCGCCAGGACAGTAAATACTGCTCAGTTCATCCGCATTGTAATATTGTTCATTTTTATCAAGAATATCGTTTCCATCCTCAATTTTTGTTATCTAAAATGTTAAAAGTATAATTATGTTTAAAAGTAAGTAGCTGTCCTGTTTTTGATTTGAGCTTTCTTAACTTGGAGTACTGGTATAATAATGCAAAAGATAGAACAGTGCACATAATCATGTATGAATCAATAGGGTGGACAAATGGAAATTGTAATAAGTAGGTAGGTACTTACACTTGGAACCATTGAGTCATAATAAAGCCATTCATTGCCGCATCTTACAAATGCAGTGTAATGAAAAGTGGCCACACAAACTACTGCAATTAATTTCATGCGAGTCTCATCAGGATTTGGTTGATCGATGTTAATCAAATTGGGACAGTGTGGTAATTTTTGATGACGTCTTCTTTCAATTTTCAAACACTCTTCACTTCCACAAGTAACCATAATATTGTCTTCGTCTTGGGTGCATGCAGAGCATGCTAACGTCGCGATTGCATCACATCTTATACATTTTCTACTAACTAAAAGAAGAATTTAGGAATTTAATATAAAACTTCACTCTATCGTGATGCGCTTTCTAAACTAGTGCAGAACATAAAAACAGAAAAATAGTGATAAATCACTACCTTGCATCGCACTTGTAAGGTCAAGGGTCAAGCTCGGAAGAATACACTGCAGCCGCCCCATGAGTTTGCCGTTCGACCGAGGTAGTAAAATGATGAGAGCGGGATTTGGCCTCTCAGTTAGTTTCAAACGATTGTAGCTCATGCTTCGTTCAAAGAGTTCCTGAACCGAAGTTACTTCTTTATTGAGCTGGGTGACGGGTAAAAATATCTGGTGAAGCAAATCACTCGCTCCGCTGGCGTAGTGAATGAATGGTGGGAGCTGAAGGACCTTTTTGAATAGTATGAACAGAAATTCTTCTGCATCTGTTTAGAATTAGTGAAAAATCATCTAAATAATGTAATATTATTTGCAATTTTGTTGAATATAAATATACTTAATATACTATGCATTTAACTTTTATCACGTCGAACAAAATAGTGTCATTACCCATAAAAGAGCCTGACAGTTTTGGCGTAAAATTCCCCAGTTGAATAAGTTTCTGACGAAATCGCAACACTTGATCCCCTTTAACAAACTTGGCTGAACGGAGCTTATTAACTATGTCAATAATGTCCACTTTTATTTCCCGGGTTAGTTGCCCATCCCGCTCTTTGATGCGAAAGACAAGGTCATCAAGAATGTCAGTGCAGAAAAAGAACGAGACCAATGCAGTGTCCATATAGCAAGAATTTCGAAGTAACTTAATTCCTTTTTTGCCTAAAACAAAAATGTGCGCAGGTAAAACATTGATTTACAATAATACTGAGTACATGGCACATGGTATGGGGAGAATATAACATTACCACAAATATCACCAATGTGTCTTTGTTGGACGTAGGAGAATGATTTTCTTAATCCTACGGGGATCGGGACGTCTCCTACGTGACATAAAGTCAGAATATTTATTAATTATTTATTAATTTTTACAGCTCTTTAATATTTGCTTAATCATTATATACAGCGCCCATTACTAATTATTCAAGTTATTTACTTGTAGTAACTGTTCCAGGGTTAACTAAATCAGTAAGGGTTGACTTTGTAGCAATTCTGGAACAGTCAATAATTCTAGTGCCTTCTTCAACTGATTCAGGTTCAGGATAATTCTGTAGAATACGCTCTATAAAAAATTTAAGTTAATGAAATTAAATGCGGTACTTGGATCCTGTCAATACTGAGCATTTTAATTTTTAAAGTTTCGATCACTACAGAGGCTGTTTACGCTATTAAATGTGCACTTGGCGCTTATTTACCATTGTTCTCGTGAGGGGATGAAGAGATGTCCATTTCCTCTTCCTTAGAGAATAAAGGAGCCCTGCAAATTGGTTTTTATTTTGAGTAAATCACATTAATCAGATTGAACTTATCAGGAGAATTTTGTTTAATTTTAAAATATAGCCACCAATGTAATTTAATTACATATAGCTCCTAGCGATGCAGCCGGCATTCCGGACCCAATTTTCCACCTTATTGTATCTAAAAATTCAGTTTCAAGTTTTAATTCAAAAATACAAATTAACCGCAACAAAACAGGGTTTAAAAAATACACCCTCAATAACAAAAATTTTCAAAACACATATTTTACGGTTTTAGTAGCTCAAACTAAAGTAGCTATCTGGGCAATATTAATGTAGTTATCGCTGTATAGATAATAGCTAAAAATTAAACTGACCGTGTGAGCATAGACATCATTATGAGAAACCACATATTCATATTTGAACCGAGACACGGACAGTATTATGCAGGAGTGAGGGAAGTACTTAGAGGTAGATATTAGGTATGTCATTAGGTATGCTTGCTTACAGAGTTTTTCTCGGCGGACGAGGTACATAAATGTAGAGCAGGGCATCTCTGAAGAAGCGTCCAAATTTGGGATGTATGAAGTCTCTGCAAGACTGTGAACTATCGGGACTGGCAGCGTCTCTTAACATTTTGCTTCCATCACAGATGGTATGAATCTGTCCAGCAATCATAACATCCATGGTTGGTAATTACACATACGTATTAAAATGTAATGCAAAGTCCAATTTTTTTCATAAATGTTTTTCGTTAAGTACATATACGTTAATAATTTTCATAGGCTTACAATATGTTAACTTACATCTATAGGTACTACTTACCTTCGAACTGGAAGACTCCAAGCAAAGCCAGTCCTCCCCCTGATGCCCGCACCTCACAAGTGTAGTCAACTGACCTTGAGTACTGCATAGAATGGAGACCAAGTCCAGTTTACATTCAGTATTAGAGCAGTAGGTCCCTGAGAAAGAGACCATTTACAATATTTTACATATGGGCCATATTGTTTTTTTTAGTGCATAACTAACTCAATTTCTATCTACACATACTATACCATTAATTATGATCGAATAAGCGCCAAGTTGTCATTTTAAACTATTTAATAAACCCCGGCTCTCAAATAAGCACAGTCTATTTGTTCATTTACAATAATGATTATGTAGTTAATAAAGCTTAATATGTTTTGATATTGTCAATACCGCGAAAAACTATTCGCGACAAAAATTGAGCGTTTTTCGCACGGAATAATAAACACAAAACTACTTTAGGTGCTAATAAATTTTATTATTTGCAATTACCTCCACCCTCCATGAGTCTAGCCAAGTCAATCTCTAAGCTTGGAGTGACTTTGCTGTAGCCCTTGGCAATCCAGCCATGACGGTCTCGAGGAAGCTGAATTATCAAAGCAGGACTTGGCATGAACTTGAATTTCAACTGATTGTTATTGCTTCGAATGCTCAAGTCCAAAAGACGCTGGATTGTTCGGACTTCAAAATCATGCTGCTGGATACGGGGCAAGGTCAGTGTGTGAATGTACAGATGGTTGGCTGAATTATTGTTGGAGTATTCAAAAAATGACGGCAGCTTCAATGCGTCTTTTAAGAGTGTAGTTATAAATCCATTCACGTCTTCTTTTATATAAAGAAAAGAAAACAAAAACTGTGTAGTGTCGAATATTAATTTTAATAAATATATATAGTACTTCCTCATGCTAGAAGGTCAACAGTTCAAATTGTTTTTATAACATCAATTACCTTGAATTTGCTTTATTAATGAGACTTGTCTAAAATCTGCAATCACACGAAACCCTCCTTCTTCGACGGCTAAATCTCGACGTCGGAGTTTTTTTACAATTTTAGTCTCCAAAAATATTTTAAAGGCCTGTCCAGCTGAACAATCCCGATCTGCTGTATTCTCAAGTAGGGTCCCGTTCAAAATGGAAGGACAGGAAAATAGGGCAAAAAGTATATTCCCTTCAAAGTCTGAGACTAACATCTTTAGCTCTTATACTTTACTATCTTTCCCTACACAAAACGAAAAGAACGTGTCATATCAATATCAATATTACAGACAACAGATAATTTAATTATACTATGTACTACGGTCGCCGGTCGCCGGTCGGTACAACAACAATCATCAATGCCAATACCAATTTAAACCTGAAAGTACAGTCAAATAGCCCAAGTAAGCAGTAGGTGCTTGCAGAAAAAATAATAAGCTAACATTCGAAATAAAATGTACACTAACTAATAATAATATAGAGGCCCGCCCGCGTCTACTATAAGAAAAATACCGTGTTCATATAACATATAACATTTATCCTATTATGTATTTATAATTATTTAGTAGGCACCATAAATAAAATAGTAAAGTGAAACTTACACGGGAGAAACAATTAATTGTGCACCATGCACTGTCAACTGTCTGAAATAATAAAATGTCCAGCAATTTATGCTCGAAATACAGTCCACTTAGTTTCAAAAGCAGTGTTTGTCTAACGTTTTTCGACTGAAACTGTTCCACGACGACACGCGACGCTATGGTAGTTGGTAGTAGCTGTTAGATTCAGAGTTGTTTGAAAAAATACTAACAAGTAAGTACTGACAACTGATGAGGCATTTGGATTGAAAGTGGATACAGTAGTTTCTATTTATTACGGGTCGTGTTGAACAATATGTTTAACAAGTAACCCGGCCCGTCCTGCGGACGGAATTTATCACACTAACAAAAGAAACAAATGCATGTTGTTTAATCAACCCTGATAACGTCGATTTTCTAATATCGTTTTACAAATAGATGGAACTTTGAATGTTGAAATTGACAACGCAGAAACATTTTGGAATGAAAATTCTTATGCATCAGTTACTGTTTCATGACATTTTTACAGATTATTAAACCTACTCTAGATGTATATTAAAAAATTACTTGATGTTTGTCTTCAACTAATATCACGAAATTTTGACTTGCTTTTGACGAGCTTCAAATATTTTCAAAATTTCAAAAGAATTTCAAAAAAACTTTTCAACGAGAAATTTTTTAGTAGAAACCATATTATTGTAATTGCTTAACTGCGCGTAGTAATTATTACAATTATTACTGTTGCGAGCCACTTAAACCTACCTAACACTAGGCAAAAGTATGAACTAATAACTGATAAATGCATAGTTTTAAAAAATCATACGAACTAATATTATGTAAGCTAAATAAAATACCCAGCATACAGAAAGAGAAGCAGTTTGGTAACTTTTCTTTGGTAGACAGTCACAGTTAAATTAAACTGTTAAAGTAAAATGAAGTGGCAGGGTATTAACAGCAGTATACCATGGCTTCACTGTACACTGAGACTTGGTCCATCCATTCCATTCAAGCATCATTCACTAAAGGATTAAATCCAAGTGTGCGTGGTAGAATCCTTCTTCTACTTTAGCCTTAGGGGCTGGACACAAATCACAAATGGCGCCACCTATCATCATCCAGATCATCATCAAGTTTTGGGACCCACCCACCCCTATAGGTGACGCTTTCAACATTACGTTAAATGCGGCGCTTTTTGGGACCCACCCACCATAGTGGGTGGCGCCGTTTTTTTTCGGCCCCTTAGCCTTCTGCCTTCTAGAAGTTGTGGCTATGGAAGTACACTACCAACGCACCAACACATGTATAATATATTATGTACATAGAAGTATTTATGTCATTTCTTCATACTCGGATGATTATTATATCTACATAATGGGAGCTTACAAAAATAACGTTATGAAAAAATCGGTAATTTTGACCACCCCCCCCCCTTTGTTGGTATGTACGCACAGGTACAAGGATAGGGCAACTTGACACCTAACCCCCCCCCCCCCCTAAAATCCATAACGGTGTTTTTGCAAGCTCCCAAAGATGCTCACTAATCAAAAATATACGCAACGCAATATTCTAAACGTTATTAGGCATGGTCCATAAATGATACCACACACTAGGTGGGTGGGTTCTAAAAACCTCTCCATTTTAGCCCATGTTAAAAAAGTTTTCATTTTATTGTTAGGGTGAGTGGGTCTATCAGAAAAAGGCATGTCATCGATGACATCATTAATTGACCATGCCTATTTTAGAGCTCAATAATAAATAGCGCAGAAACGACAACCGAACGACAACCAAACGACAGAAGTAATCGAATTCAGCATTGCATACATACAAGTCAAACGTTCAGTTTCAGTCCGCTTTGATACTACATAAATACATAATATGCAAGAGTGCCGTGCTGCTGTAGATATCCTCTAACAAAACTCTTAAATAGTTCTATATTTCTATCCCTGCAAACGGCGAAGAATCATTATCATTTTTAAGACGCACTGGGTATCACTACACTTGGAATTAGCCCTTTACTTCAGCTACAGCATAACACAGGTTTTACTCCGTTTTACCCTCCGTTTAAAGAATTTGTTCAGCCGGTTCAGTGCAGTGAGAGGACTAACATAATTTTTTTACTGACTTAAGGCAGCAAAAGGTAATTAATTTATACTTTTTAATGAATTGCATTTTTGTTTTACACTTTAATAAAATTTCAGTTAAACATTTTTGCAATATTACCCCTAACCTAAATTACATGCAATTTAAAATTAATCGAATACAAACAAAAATAACAACCCCTCCTGTATCATTTCCCTTGTGTATTATTTTATCATTAGTTTGTTAAAAACCTTGCAAAATTGAAAAGTTGATTTTATATAATTCATTATTATTAGTAATATACAATCAAACTCTGCGTTGTAAGCAGCAGGCTGTAGAGAAACGTTCGGAAAACGTAATGGGTATTTTGTCGTGTTTACAAAAAGAAAATGCAAACGAATTATTGTGAATAGCTGTCGTTTTGACTTTCGGACGTAGACGACAGAGTGCATTTCCCATATAAGTTAAACGTAGTGTCAATTTATGGTGATTCACAATTAGAATATCGTTACTGTAGATGCAAAGTGGCCGTTCTCCAAACGCAGGTAAAAGTAAAGTGGCCGTTCTCTATCCTTTACTAAACGCAAAGTGGCCGGTCTCCAATCCTGTTCAAACTGGATTAAATTGGAGAGATTATGTCTCTCTATTCGCTAATAGAGAGACATAAATTCCAGTTCCTGCTTTTATAAATTTTGATTTGTTTTACTTAGCTATATTGATCCAGGTGTACGATTCTGGCGATTTAAATTTTTCTTTCATTAGTTTCTTTACCCTATAACAGTAACCGCGACAGTAACCGAACAGTTCCACTACAGTTCCCTGCTAGAACTAATTGTTTAAGAGCTGGCGTAACTCGTACTAAGAACTGTACAATACTCAGCTTTTAAGAAACCTTTAGGGAGCGTTCACAAATGATATCATCAGTTGAGTAGGTAGGTAGTTTCACCTTAAGATGACAAAAGATGACGAGTAGGTAGGTGGGTTTTCCAAAACATGATATCATCACCATTTTTACTAAAAATATGAGTTTTCCCGAAAATATCAAAACAACTAAATCCTGCATGTTTTATACTTTCAAACTCAGCCAGGAAAGTGCACCTGAATTTATGTTCAATGTAGTCAGCTTGAGTTGTAAAGTAAAAAAAAATACACTTTTGAAATTAAATTGCCCGTAATATCGGTCGCCGTGTCAGCCGCCACCAGAATTGTGTTTGGGAAATTTTGAGCACAAATCAAGGATATCTGAAAAAAGTGATGTAACTTACAGGGTGGGTAGGTGGTTTTTAGAAAAAGTGACAAGCGATGACAAGGAGTAGGTAGGTGGTAAAAACACGAAATTTTGATGATATCATTTGTGAACGCTCCCTTACTGTTGTAGTACAGTACTCAAGCGGGCAGTATAAAAGTTGTGCGAGTCCAGTAATTTCATCATTCTTTCTAAAAGTAGTAGATCATCTGTTTAAGGAATATTCTTCGGTGGGTGAAGAAGCAAATCAGCATTTTTCCAATCATAGTTGTCCAAGCAAATCCCTCCAATCTTTCTACAGACGTTTAAAAGCAAAACCTCATCTTTTGGTATTAACATTTCTAAGAAAAGGTACTATTTTAGGCATTTTGTGGAGATATATAATATGCGGATTTGCTTCCAGCAAATAAGATAGGAAAAATTCGGATTTGCATCCAGCCAATAAGATAGGAAAAATACGGATTTGCTTCCAGCAAATAAGATAGGAAAAATACGGATTTTCTTCTTCACTAATAAGTATTCTTTTATATCTAGCAAAGCAAAAGCAGAAACGAAGAAAGCCTCAACCCTCAACCATGGCCCACGTTCGAATCAATACCGAGCTTCAAAAGATAACACGTGGCCCTCCGGCAAATTGCTCAGCTGGACCCATTACTAGAACTGACATTTACAACTGGCGAGCCGTAATCATGGGGCCCAAGAACAGTCCATACCTCGGCGGCGTCTTCCAGCTCACGATCAAGTTCCCTCGAAACTACCCCGCCTCCCCGCCGGAAGTCGTATTCGTCACGCCCATCTACCATCCCAATATTGACTCCTCAGGAAATATCTGTCTGGACATTTTGAAACCTTACAAATGGAAACCTGCTTTCACCATCTCAAAATTACTCCTCTCTCTCTGTGCTCTCCTGGCTGAGCCAAATCCAGATAGTTTTCTCCGAGGGGACATTGCTCAAATCTACAAGACAGATCAACGAAGGTACAAGAGGGAAGCAGCTGACTTCACGAGGCAACATGCAATGTCACGATGATTATTATTTCTTTATTCAAACCAGTCAAACTTTTGGTCAGCCCATCCATATGATCCTATTATTGTTGCCAATATTTTGTTTTAAATGAATTATTTGTGTATTTTCGATGAATTGAGTATTTCACAGTTACAACTTTTAGTGTTGTTTGTGTTGCCAATAATATTATGAGCTAACATCTTATAGAGTCATGTAATCCATATCCTTAAATTCAACAACATAATGTCAAGAATAAAGTTGCTACACTCATCACTACTTTCTACTGTCAAAATTATTGCGACTTGGAACAAAGTATAGTGGTCAATTTATTGTCATAATTTATTATTACACCTTCATTCATTAAATCTTACGATTAGCAATTTGTTGCATCTATGCATACATCTAACTAAAACTGCAAATTTTTTCGATCTATTTATAACATAAGATTGTATTCTTGCTGCTTAACAGACTAATACTAATACAAACCAAGGGTTCAGAATATTACCTAGAAACTTACTACGAGAAGGTCATTTTATTATTGCCAATTTTCGTATGGGGTTCAGCATGTAATTAGCATAAAAATTTATTCGGAAAGCATATTATGTAAATATACATAAACATGTAATATACTATAGCAAGTGAAGATTCAGTAAGATTCATATCCAATTTTAACTAAAGCCGAAATGCACTTTTCACAAACAAAAAATAAAAATACAAAAGATCCTGTATATTCATCAGTTCATTGAGGATTGAAGTAAAATCAGAACCGAGTAGAGTAAACTCACTGTCCACTGTATGATAGAGTTTTACTCTTGATTAAATATCGGACGGGAGGCAACTCTCCTCTTCATCCAGCTCGTTGCAGCACACCTCGAAAAGGAGTGCTGACACATTCCGTCCAACTTCCTCTCCAGTCACAGTCTGTACAGCCTATATTCATAATAATTAATTAATTAATTACATGCAGTCTACAAAATTTTAAACAACAGGTGTATTTTGTATGTCAATGTAGAATGCAGAGCCGTAGTCGAGGATGCCGAAGGCACAAATCGTCGATGTAGAATGAAGTTTGATCATCTCCTTTTGGGGCTAAAATGAATTATGATCATCTCCATTCTGCTTTAAAATGAATTTTGATCATCTCCATTTTTCATGAAACACGGCTAATAAGATATGTTAATGATTAGTTAATGGTTTAGTAATTTAAAACCAAGTACATTAGGGGTCACCCATAAATGACGTCATCAAAATATCCCCATTTTAAGTCCATATCGTCGGTGAAGATTCATTCTGTCCTTAGTCCAGTGCACTGCTAAAATCATTCCGTCCCAAGTCCTTTCGATTGGTAGATGCTCGAGGTCGCTTCCGCGATGTCCTTTGCATTAGGTGGGGGTGGGATGTTGCTGAATGTGTTGTACTCATGACGTACACGTGGGGGTCGTCCACAAAAGACGTAATGCTACATACTATGTTGTACTCATGACTTACACTTAGGGGTCGTCCACAAAACACGTAATGCTACATACTATGTTGTACTCCTGACATACACGTAGGGGTCGTCCACAAAAGACGTAATAAAAACTCCATTTCCATAACATTTTGCGCTTTTCAAAAACATGTAAATTGAGCATTTTACACTTTTCAGAAACATGTAAATTGACCTTTTTGCAATTTTCAAAAACATGTAAATAGAACGTTTTACACTTTGCAAAAACGTGTAAATAGAACATTTTGCACTTTTCAAAAACATGTAAATAGAACATTTTACACTTTGCAAAAACATGTAAATAGAACATTTTGCACTTTTCAAAAACATGCAAATAAAACGTTTTACAGTTTGCAATAACATGTAAATAGAACATTTTGCACTTTTCAATAAGTGGTTTTGAAAGGTGCAATATGTTCTGGAAATGGAATTTTTATTATGTCTTTTGTGGACGACTCCTAAGTGTACGCCATGAGTACAACATAGTATGTAGCATTGCGTCTTTTGTGGACGACCCCCACGTGTACGTCATGAGTACAACACAGTCAGCAACATCCCACCTAATGCAAAGGACATCGCGAAAGCGACCTCGAGAGCATCTATCAATTGAATGGACTTGCGACAGAATGACTTTGAGAAACGTATGAACTTTCGACAGAACGATTTTAGCCGTGCACTGGACTTAAGACAGATTGACTCTTCACCGACGATATGACCCCCCTGTCATCAGATTACCCGTTGGGTAAATGGCTATCTTTAGCATGCGATACCATGAATATCCAAGTAGGCTGCTTGGCCATACCCATGACGTCATTTATGGACGACCCCTTAATTTTTTAAACTTTGAATAATGATTTATTGATCAAATAATGTAATCAAATTAATAACTTAGTCGATCATTCATGATACCAGGGATTATCTCATCAATAAATCATTATTGAAAGTTTAAAAAATTAAGGGGTCGTCCATAAATGACGTTATGGGTATGGCCAAGCAGCCTACTTGGATATTCATGGTATCGCATGCTAAAGATAGCCATTTACCCAACGGGTAATCTGATGACAGGGGGGTCATATGGACTTAAAATGGGGATATTTTGATGACGTCATTTATGGGTGACCCCTAATGTACTTGGTTTTAAACTACTAAACCATTAACTAATCATTAACATATCTTATTTGGCGTATTTCATGAAAAATGGAGATGATCAAAACCAATTCGTAATCAGAAAGGAGATGATCATAATTCATTTTAGCTCCAAAAGGAGATGATCAAACTTCATTCTTCTTCGACGAAATACCAAATAGAATTTGAATTAAGGAATTTTTTTCACCTCGGTCATGCGGAGTTGGTAACATCGCATCTATTTCCTCCTGTGACCAGAACCACGCGTACAGTACGGAAGCCCCTTAGTCTTGACTGATCATGTCAACTTGTAATTTGTGTTCCCTTTTGAACCACTCAATAAATTCCCCAACTGTCAGCTTACCCTCCACCTTTTTTTGGTCAAATTGGAAAAACATTTTAGCTTTAATTTCGTCTGTGAATAATCAAAATCACCCGTATCAATTTTTACTAGTTAAAAATAAAAGACACAACATAAATGAATACTATCCACAAAAAAAAATTAAGGTAGCCTGACAAAATGCAAATATAACCTTTTGCAATCAAAATTCTAGCATAAGCTTCAACTTTGTAACTAAATAGAAATCAAAATTCATACATCAATTGTATCCCAAAGTGTCCACTTGACCCCATTGTAAAATTTGAGAGGGGGTGGTGCGGGCTAAGTAGTCGTCAGTTTTGGAATGGCCAAGTTAATAAAAACGTTGCTGTACTTTTCTATGCTTGTCACCCCCTGCACAATTTTGAGCAGTTCCAGCTCCACAAACCCCGCTACGATGCTGGTGGTGGTCGCAATCGCAGGGATGATTTTCCCAGCAATTAATTTCGACTTGAGTCTGTCCGCATGTGCAATGCCGTAGTTGGAGGCGCGGGAATTTGAGGTGGCCACAACAAAGTCCATGTGTAGGTTCGAATCGTCGTCCTTTTCAAATTCTAGAGGCATGATCTCCAAGCCCTGGTAATAGAATTAAGTGTGGTAATTGAAATACTCAAAATTAAATTAACAAAAAGTTATTCTGTTTTTGTTTTAATTAGCCTTAAAATTTGGCCCCATTTGAAGTATAATATATATTATATTTACGGTACAGCCCAAGCCGCGAATTTTGTCAGCCATTTCCTGCTTTAAATTAGGAATAGGAATAGCAGGTGCAGATGCAGAGGCAGCTTGGGCTTCATCCTCCGTTGTCGGGATAGTGACGCCTGCTTGAGGTGTAAATGGCGGAACGTGAACGTTTTCTAAAATCTCCACCACTCGGTTTTTACCATCCCGCTGAATTCCGTAACAATCCGCTCGCAGATTGCACTATGGTCTCTGAACAGAAATTTCGGAATAATAAGGAAATTTTTGAAAATATTGAAACTTTGCACAGAACTTCAATTTATTTTTTAAACTACTTGCCAACGTGTGTTATAGTTGCTTGTGATTTTTTTAAAAATTTGAATAGTCTGTCTCCCGCCACTAATTTTTTGAAATAAATTATTTAGCGTTGCCTAAACGGGAAAACATGCATTTTTTACTCAAATAGTTCCACGCCAGTTTTCATTGAAATTTCTAAATTTTATACTTGCTACACAGGAAAAAGAATGCTCTTTCACGTGGCGTCTCGGAAATTTGTTCAAAATTAAAAAATAGTAAGTATAATTGTCGCCCCATATACCACATAATTGCAAAAAGGCATAATGCTCTTGCTTTGCTCTAGCAGGGTAATGCAGGGCGCTGACAGGTCTAGTTGTCAGTTGGAACTACGTGTTACTGCCTACTGCCACTGCAACGCAGTTGAGTACATTTTTCTGGCATTGGATTTCAATAATTTTAGTTTTAAAAGCTGTTAATTTAATAAATATTGTGCAGGATCGAATTCTTAGCTATTGACCTACATTATTAGGTAACAATATTTAAATTATATCTTCAATAGTTAAATAAGGACCTTATTTAACTTCAGAGTGAAAATCAGCACAAATCGATTTGAATTTCATTTTGACTATCACTTGAAGATATAGTATCACGTAGTACAAACTGACAATTATACCTGTTAGCGCCCATCAGTGCCCTGCTAGAGCGAAGCGAGAGCATATAATGCCTTTGTTTTGCAATTATGTGGAATATAGGGCGACCATTATACTTACTATTTTTTAATTTTGAACAAATTTCCGAGACGCCACGTGAAAGAGCATTATTTTTCCTGTGGAGCAAATATAAAATTTAGAAATTTCAATGAAAACTGGCGTGGAACTATTTGAGTAAAAAGTGAATGTTTTCCCGTTAAGGCAATGCTAAATTATTTATTTCAAAAAATTGGTGGCGGGAAACAGGCTATTTAAATTCAAAAAAATTTCACAAGCAACTATAACACAAATTGGCAAGTATTTTAAAAAATAAATTGAAGTTCTGTGCAAAGTTTCAATATTTTCAAAAATTTCCTTATTATCCCGAAATTTCTATTCAGAGACCATAGTGGATTGGCGGCTGTGAAAACGAAATCCAGAGCCAGCTCACCATCATTTTCAAGAGTGAATTCCAGCGGCCGGGGACAGCGCTTTGGGGCTTCCCAGAAATGGAGGCCAGAGGATGTTTTTGCGTCTCGTGGGAAATTGAAGAGGAGCTGTAAAATCTGGTTTCGAAAATGTTCTTCCCACTGCCAACGAGCCCACGTGACGCAGTCTTCAAACGTGGAGGGTCGGTCGTGCTGTAGAACTTGGTAAGGGATTTCAGTGCGTCGGATGATTGGTCACCAGGGAAGGCGAGAAGTTTCTCAAAAAATCTGTTTCCACAACCAAGTCAGTAAGTTATGTATGAGGGGTCGCGTATACATGATGTTATTAAAATATTCAAATTTCTAAGGGCCTATGACCCCCCTGTCATCAGCTTAACCATTGCTATAACCAAGCAGAACCATTAATTTGATCCTTCCCCTGTGACATCATTTATGGTTAATCCCTTACCAGTTTAAAATTGGATATACATAGATTGCTACTAAAGAAGCAAACCTGACGAATTGCAACTTTTAAAATTTAAAGGTTAATTTGGTTTTTAGCACAGTCCCAGCGGCATAGCCCCAGCCAAAACTATATTACTAGCAAAGTGGGCGGGACAATAAAACTTACGTGGGATCCTCGAGGAAAGAAAGTGCATTCTCCATGGGCTGTGTGAAAAGTCCCCCAAACAAGTCCCTTGCCCACTGCATTGTGTGTTCAATCGCATTCGGGAAGCTTTTGAGGGTGCACAGTGGAATCTCATCTTTCGGTCCCTCCTTCACGGATCCATATGACTCCGTTATGAAGGGAAGCACAACCTTAAGTATGATACAACAGGCTATTAGCTTAATACACCATGATGTACAAGCAGTTTAAATACACAGCCAAACAATGGATCAAATTTTGGCGGGTTTCCCTTATAACTGGTTTGCTTAGAAACGGGTTTTATTTCTAACGGATTTCCCCTTTGGCGGATTTCCTTGTACCGGGTTTTCAGTATAACGGATTTAATTCCTGCCGGATTTCCCATTTGGCGGGTTTCCCTTATAACGGGTTTTCTTTATAACGGATTTCATTTCTTACGGATTTTCCCTTTAGCGGGTTTCCCTTATAGTGGAATCTATCATACGCGATGCATACGCTGACTACTTAAATAAGTACAGACGATTCTGATTATAAGAGACTTCGCGGGACCCGCCAAATCTATCCCTTATAGCCAATTTCCCGTGTAACAGTTTAAGGGATTTCCCTAGTAAGTGGACGTATTTTAAGGACACAAATTTAGGTGTATGCATTTAAATATTTTATTGTTGGTTGTAACAGTGTCAAGATATATACAGATGTACGAAATATTTAAATTATTTAAAAAAACCAGTTAATGTACCTAGTTTGCTTTTGCTTGGTTTTGATTTGATTTAGACGAGCAAACGAGATTAGTGTCACCTTCTTGCTTAATTCGACTAATCACACTTGAACTAATTCTGTTTTTTTTATTACGTCTACCTGTTTATGAGTTTTTAGCTTTTGCAAAATGTCGTACTTTTGTGCAGTGCTAAACGAGTTCCTTTTCCTCTTCGTCGACATTGTAAACTGTCTAAAAGTCTACTGGAAGTATTAAAGTTTAAAGTCAAGTCTATTACCAACAACGCTGAAAGCCGTGCAATCTATAAATAGGATGACCAACTTAAATGTAAACTAATGTTAATTCATAGATAAGAGAAGAAATACAAAAAATACGATAGCAGACCACCAGTAAATTAATACAGTAGTACTGCACTACATTTTCCATTACATTTGACATTTTCCTTGTATTTTCTATATTTCTCTTGAAAATTCCCTTAAAAGTGGTCTAAAATTCCAAAAAATGGTCCTCAATGCGTCACTTACAACTAAATTATCCGTAACATCAGTTCCCTTAAATCCAGACAATTTTAACATTGTAAGCATAGCTGGCTAACTAAATGATTTAAATTTAAATGGAGGGGAGACTCCTGAAAGAGTTTCATATTCACCTGGACAGAAGAATTCCTCTTGTAAATAATTACATTGGCAGCGTGGGAGCCCACGAGGTTAATTGTCTGCTTCACTGATTTTTTTCTTGTAGGCAATATTCTTTAGTGTGAGCAGCAAATTACCAGCAGTTCCGTTCACCCATCTATTGTTAGACTATGAATACTTAACCATATGAATCTTATAATAAAGCCAACATATATTTTTAATTTCTGTGTTTTACTTACAGATAATCAAATTTCGGATTAAAAAGTCACCCCCGGTTCATCAGCTGCTGATTTTGTATGGGGGTGAGTTTTGTTTTCCTATTTCATTTTCCAAAGTCAGCTGTGATTCGAACGTGGGCGGTCGCGCTCAGGAAAGTAGCGAGGATCTGGAATTCGTCTCGCCTCAGATTCGAAACACAGAACCTTCTAACAATTTAGAAAATATGCAGCCAGTGCCGGATCCGGATCAGAATCAGAATCAGGAACCGAGTGCACTTCAGCTATTGGCCCCAGAACCGGAACCGGAACCGAAATTCGAACCCAAACCCGAAACCTCTGAGCCTGAACTTCCCCAGGCATCATGTTGGACCTTTGCCAAATCACGGAAACATAAAATTAGTTTTAACAAAAACGACAAAAGAAGCAAAAAGATAACTAAAAAAGGTTAGTTATTTAGTTAGTGTTAAAAACATCTCGCTATGCTGAATACTTATTAATTTTTTAAGCCCACAAGATTTCACATTTAGGTTGCAAATTGTATTCTGTGCCATATTAACAGAGCGTGAAACATGCATAAATTATGTTGTACAAAATTTGAAATTTGTTTTCACCTTACCCCGCACCTTTTATTTTTTTTATGTATGTACTCCCATGTAAATTGGTTGGCTGCTCTCACCCCTGCCCTCACCCTCCTAAAATGTACCACATAATTTATGGACGCTTCCAAAACAAACTAATAACCATATTTAATTTAATTGTCTATATAGAAGTCCAACATGCCCATCATCAGTATCAGACCCTGCAGCTTCCACCGCCCATAGATCCAAGCATTGTTCATCAGCTTTATGGTAACGTAACTTGTAACTACAGAACAATGATTTTTAGGCAGGTCATAAATTATGGGAAATCATTCGTTTTTAGATGCTGAGCTTTAGCTGCATCTAATGAAATGGTTTTGTCCGTCCGTCTGTGTGTGTGTCTGTCTGTCCTCTTTTCATTGTTGTACGCTACAGGTCGTAATTTTAAATCAATTATAATAAAACAAATTCCTAAATCACGTCAATGCGATGTAGATGTGCTGTATAGTTTTTGGGTATCATCTATACAGTATGTTATTTGCAATTAGCAGTTAAATCGACCAACTCTCAAATTTTTTTACACTTCATTTTATTCACAGAGAAAAACCTAGTCTCAGCTCCTATAAGGTTACATTGACGTGCATACCTACCTACAAACAAAATCTACATGGACTGTCGTGTGTTTAAACACACCGCGTACAATCTATGGCTACAACAACTACAGACTGCAACAAACCACAGTATTATTACATGTGACATTCACGAAGGAATGAATGGTGGTGGCGGGGTTTACGAATTCTTGTCTTTCAGTTGTCATTTGACGTCGTCGTGAAGTCCGCTGTCGTGCATTTCATTATTATCTCGTAAATTGGTTGTCATTACCGTCAGTCAGTTCATCATTTTATTGTAATTTATGGGTCATGGTCGTCGTGTGGTCCATCTTATGGACGTCATGCAGTTAATTATTATAGTTTGCAGTTCAGTAATAAATAGTAAAGTGCAGTTTATTATTAAGTATATTGTAAATTATTGGTCATTTTTAGATGCTGAGCTTTAGCTGCATCTAACGAAATGGTCATGTCCGGATGTCCGTCCATCTGTCTGTCTGTATGTTGGTCCGTCGCTACAGTCCTTCAAATATCATAGTTTTAGGTACCCCTCTTTACAACTTTACATTTTTTTACTCTCAATTTCGGTCACTTATAAAAACCGACAAAATGTCTGTTTCTCCTATCGCCAGTTAGTCCAACGCTGGACGTTGCATTTCTATACAGATTAAACTAAACAACTTTTAAACACTTGCAAATGCGAGGGAAGTGTGTTGTGTTTTTTTAAATTGAGATCGCACTAATCATTCTTCCACAATTAGTAGTTGAATGAAACAAATCCAAAATTTTTCCTTATACATTGTGAGGGATCGTCCGCTAATGACGTCTTTCAAAAATATCATAATTTTAGGTACTCCCCCCCTCCTTTAATTGTTTAACCATTTTTAGATGCTGAGCACATAATGACGTCCTTCAGTGTTATAGACATTCAGGGAGCATCCATAATGACGTCCTTCAAATATCATAGTTTTTAAACCCCCAGTCCCAACATTACATTTTTTTCCATCGTATCTTGACTTGTCACGGACTTAAATATATGTGCTACAGATATTCAGGGATCGTCTATAATGACGTCCTTCAAATAGTATCGTTTTCAGTACCCCAAGTCTTAACATTATTAATTTTTCCAACTTATTTTAACTACATGTCACGGACTTTCCTATAATTATGTTATATATATTCAGGGATCGTCCATAATGACGTTCTTCAAATATCATAGTTTTTGAGACCCCCATTTTTAACTTCCCAATTTTTTCCAACCTTTTCTTTAACTGCTTGCCACGTACATTTGTATATGGCTTATTGATAGTGGGGGAGGCTCCACAAATGACGTCATTTGTAAATAATGTAATTCTCAAAAATATTTCAGCGTTTTTTAACAAAATGCCACGTACTTCCGTATATGATTTAATTATAATAAGGAAGCCTCCATAAACGACGTCATTTGTGAATGGTGCAATTTATAAAAAAATTTCAGCTATATTTAACTACATGCTACACACATTGGTATATGTCCTATTGATTGTAGGGGAGCTTCCATAAATCCTATATCATCTTTCAGCGTAACATAAATTGTCTTGCGCCTTTGTTGAAGCTCAGCATCTACTTCGGGCCCGCCCACGGTCGACAAATCCGGCGCGAAGCGCCGGATTTTTATAGATGCTGAGCATCTATAGGAATGACTATGTCCGTCCGCCTGTCTGTCTGTCGATGTGTCTTTTTTTGTCGTGCTCTACAGGTTACAGTTTTCAACCTAATTTTTTCGAATAAATTTTAAATGATCGTAAATGCGGTGGAATAGAACCCTATTGTTTTTGGAATTGAACGGATTTACCAGTTTTTTACAATAAACGATATAATGGACCAACGTTTTAGCATTAAAATGAATGCAGGAAAAACGGGCGTCTGGCATCGTCAGTGGCACGACTTTACATGCATTTCAATACTTGCAAGTGAAGCTAAGTAGGTAGGTACATGCGCCGCACGTTCCATATACCTGACATTCAGTGTATATTCAAACCATAGAAAACTTCAGATATGCATATCATAGAAAACCCAATGTCGGGAAGCGTTCAAGGAATTAGCTATATATATTATTATATACTATGATATACATATATATCCCTGCATTAAACACACCTTACCGTTTTAGGGACCCCTACTGTCATTAGTTCAAAAATTAGATTGACATAAAATATATCCTCAACATAGGATTTTAGTAGTGTGCATGCAGGGATCGCCCATAAATTACGTCATACAAATTTTACCATTTTAGGGACTACCACTGCCATTAGTTCAAAAATTAGGTTGACATGTATCCTTAACATAATATTTTACTAGTATGCTTGCAGAGATCGTCCATACATGGCGTCATAAAATTTTTACTATTTTCGGGACCCCCACTGTCATTAGTTCAGAAATTAGGTTGACATATATTCTCAACATAGGATTTTACCAGTATGCATGCAGGGATCGTCCATAAATGACGTCATTGAAATTTTACGATTCCAGAGATTTTCATGCTATTAGTTCTAAAATCAGGTAAACATATATCCTTAACATTGGATTTTTCCAGCGTACGTACGGTAATTGTCCATAAATTACGTCATACAAATTTTACAATTTCAGGGACCCCCACTATCAAAAGTTCAGATATTAGGTTGACATATATCCTTAACATAATATTTTACTAATATGCTTGCAGGGATCGTCCATAAATGACGTCATAAAGTGTTACCATTTTCGGGACCCCCCCACTGTCATTTGTTTATAAATTGGTTGACATATATTCTCATCATAGGATTTTACTAGTATGCACGTAGGGATCGTCCATAAATGACGTCATTAAAATTTTAAACATTTTAGAGATTCCCATGCCATTACTTCTAATATTAGGTAAACATAATATATCCTCAACATTGGATTTTTCAAACGTACGTACATGGATCGTCCATAAATTACGTCATGCAAATTTTACTATTCTAGGGATCACCACTGTCATTAGTTCAGAAATTAGGTTGACAAATCCTCAATATAGGATTTTACTAGTATTCATATGGAGATCGCTCACAGATAAGGTTGTTTAAGTATTGCTATTTCAAGTATCCCGCCTATTATTAATTTTAAAATTATGTTGAAAACATTGGGTGTCGTGCTTTAGAAGAAAAAATGATGTCGTTTCTTAACAAAGTCGTTTTTATGCAGTTTTGAGTCGTTGTCGTCTTTCTGATGTTTTTCAACCAATACTCGGCGCTGTATATTAGTCGTGTCATGCCTCGTCTGTGTCGTGAAAAAAGCTTGCAGTTATATTTACGTCCAGACGACATTGTTTCTGCAGGAAACCGATCACGACTAAATCACAGGCACTTTACTTGCATAAGTACTACCTAAAAGTATTAAAGCGGGATGCAAGTCTCACGACTATAAAATTTACACTGGACAAAGGCATGCCGGCAAAGAAATAATGAAACACAGACAAACAAGAGAAAATTGTCGTCAGTATTGAGTAGGAAATCAAGGCGCGAGGACGAGTACCTATTACGTCTGCTGAGACTGTATCCAGCTCAGTTTTTTACGGACTATATTACATTATTATTTTTCACATTGTTTTTACTAGTTATTAGGTAAATTAGACAAAGAATACACAGTAGTTGAGTTTTTGAGTGAAAAGTCTGTAGCTTTAGTTCCAAAGATAAATGGGTCCATAGTAACAACACACAGTGCGTTTGGCCCACAACTTCAATGAAAGGCGACAAGTTGCAGTCGTCTCTCAGAATAAACTGAAACCTACGAAGGAATGGTA